>CM027120.1:66488765-66655432 GCA_015476505.1 Urochloa ruziziensis | reverse complement strand
GGCGGCCGTCCACGATGCCGGTGTGGCAAGCCACGCTGCCGGGAGCGGAGGCCGTCTGGCGAGCCGCCACCTTACCGTCGTGTGTTGCCCGCGGCTGTGATGCTGTGGTAGGGAGGCGCTCGAAGGCCAGCATGCGCTCACAGTCCCGCTCGCTGCTGACCGCGAGCCCGCCCTCACGTCGTCGGGTGAGCCGGTCGCCGGCGACCCGCCGGATAGCCGCGCCTGGCGCTGTCATCCGCGCGCCGGCTCCCCGCGCCCGCAGCCGAGCGGGGCTCCAGGGTCGGCGGCGTGCTGGCCTTAAGCCGCGGCGGCTGCCACGCCTGGGCGCCGACGGGGCTAGCCACGGCCGCCGACGGGGCTAGCCACGACCGCCGACGTCGCCGTGGGTGGGAAGGATAGGATAGAAGGGGAAGATATTTTCATAGCGAGGACCGCGAGTGTAATTTCTAAAAACTGTAGGGGCTTAAATGAAAAATGTCGCCGGCAACGGTCCTCCACCAGCCATTGGATCGACGATCGGACGGCCGAAAAATTTATGCCGACGTGGACCAGTTAAAAAAGGCCGGGGACTCCGGTAGCTTTAATGATATAGATGTTGGAACCATTTCTTTCAAATCAACACTGAAGTTACCACTTACCCCGTCTCGCGTCTCTGTTTTTTGTTCGAATAGTTGGATAATTGCACACAAAGATTACATTTTATTTCATGAGGATCACCAGGTTCCACCCACCGCCGGCCCACGCGTGACCGTGGCCGCCGCTGCCCCCGTTCCCGTTCCAGCCGCCGCCGACCGCAGCGTGGGCGCACCCGGGCCCAGGGGGCAAGTGACCACGGCTGCCGCCGCTGCCGCTCCCGGCGTGGCCGTGGCCGCACACGGGCTGGACGCTTGCACTGCCGCGGTGCCGCCCTTGCACCGCAACGATGGCGGCGTCCCGTTGACGGTGCATCAGCAGGAACCCGAGAACTGAGGCGCATGCGTATACTTTGGTATAAAGTTTTTTCGTATGAGATCATATAAAACAAGTTTGTATTCAAAAAATGCATCCACTAACTCTCACACATACAATCACACATATACTTTTTGTGGGATGTTTCAATTTTGTAAACATCGTTGACAAAAATGTGTGAAATATTCTCAATTATTGTATAGCCTCGATGTGTGATACCATCACATCATGACCAAGTCTCATGATTTTCAGTCTTCATTTGCTTTTTTAGAATTTAAAAACCATTTGAACACACGTTAGTGGCCATATTTCTTGAACAAGATATTCAAAATTTCTTTCCATTTCATGGGTAAGGCCTCAAACTGAGCTCAATAACATGAATATAATTTTTTTACTCATTGTATTATATTATTTGAATCACATGCGGTTCAAATTTGACTTGATCAAAAATTGTTTGAAACATAATTAATTAATTAAATAGTAAACAAATACAAAAATGTACCAAATTTTAACATGGAGTGACACATATTATATGTGGATAGTAGGAATAGTTTTGAGGTTGGAAGAGAAAAAAACTTAATTATTTGCTGAGTGTAATAAAAAACACTCGACAAACTTAATTCTTTGCCGAGTGCCAAAATAATACACTCGGCAAAGAGGCTCTTTGCCAAGTGCCAAGAAAAACACTCGGCAAACATGCATCTTTGCCAAGTGTAATAAGTTTGCCAAGTGTTTTTTACATGGCACCCCGCAAAGACCTTGTTTGCCGAGTGCCAAAAAAAATACACTTGACAAAGATTGAGGTACTCTGCAAACTAAGAATTTCCCGTAGTGAGCAGGCATATATATTGTGCCACTACCTCTTAATAAAAATATTTGTTGATTTTAACTTTTGACCACAACGTTTAACCATTTATTTTATTCAAAAAACTATGTAGATATTATATATTTTTTGATTTACTTTATTATGTAATATTTTTTAAGTATATGACTTGTCTTTTCATTTATTTTGTAATACATTTTTGAATATCCGCAATTGTCATAACTTAAGAGTACAGCAGGTATCTTTTGCCGCCCTGCTAGTGACCTAAGATCCTTATAGATACTTGTATTTCAGAACAAGGGGAGTAAAAATCTAATCATTGTTACTATGGTGGTCCCCACGTGTAAGTTGTTTGGAAAAATATGCTGTATTTTTTTTTCTTTTCTGAAACACAGTACAAATGCATATGCTCTTAATAGTCACATACACTTACTCTATGAATGCACAAAAATTCCACTGCCCTAGCCACGGTGATATCTCCCAACCGCCCGCGTGTTTTTCTATGTCATCTTTGCCTTGCACGATCTTTCTTTTCTACCCTACCGTACGACACCTCACCCGCGGTTTGCTACCCCATCCTTGCTTATATTCCAGCACCAACTAGAAAATGAGCGAATTGAGCAATGGATAGAAAATGACAAAATGTGCTGCCCCAATGCAAATGACAAGTTATCCCTCTCCGTGCTATTGCCGCTTGCCACACGGCAAGACGCGATAGCGGACACGCTTTACACAGGCAAGGGAGCTAGAAAATGCCCTGCACTGGCCTTCGCTGACGTGTTAGTGCAAGATCTGTTGTCCATTTCGGGAAAGTTCGGCCGTGACGCGCGGTATACCTTTTTGGTAGGAACGGGCGCTGCAAAGCGCATCTGATTGGTTCGTTCAAAAAAAGCGCATCTGATGAATTATCTTGCCGCGTGTTCACACATCTCTGAATCTCGACGGTCTGATGAGAAGTTCACTGATTTTTTTTTTGGTTGCGGGTGAAAGACTAAAAGTTCACTGATTCTTTCAGTGAACAGTTCCACGTTATTTCTGAACGTGCCGATCCTGGCAGTCGTTGATGGGTCAAACAAAAAAAAAAGGGGTCAAACAACTGAGAAGCACTTACCAAGACCACAAAACTAAAGCCCATCTAAATAAAATAAAATTGACCCGTCACATGCATGCATGCAACACGCATGTGCGTGGCTCCGCGTCAGCAATACGTACGTTGAGCACAATACGTACAGGCAAGGGAGCTAGAAAACGCCCTGCACTCGCGCTTAATCAAATGAAGGTGAGCGAGTTCTGGGTCGGCAGAGGGGAAGGGGAGCAAATGAATCCCCTGTACTGTATGTAGCACTTGAGTAGGAAACCGGATTAATTGCAACTTGTGTATAAACAGCTAGGGCATAGTAGAAATATGTCATCCTGAATTCCTGATAACCAGACCACAAACACACACACACACACACACACGGTTGTCCAATGGGAACAGATGAGGCAGTAGCAGTAGCGTAGAGGAAAGCCAATTACAAAATAAACAATGACATTACAAACTGAAGAAATCGTAGGTAACTGTAGGCACGATTTCACCTGCCGCCGATCTTCAGAGGCAACTGTAGGCAGCCCGGAGAAAGGTGTACGTCGGGAAAGCTATGCCCAAGACGGTAAGAGCTATGTAGCTGCAGTAAATGGCGAGCCTGTCGGCGGCGGGCATGCAGGCAAAGAGTACCGTGGTGCTCTGCTGGAAATAGGCGTAGGCTGCGATGCCAAGGGCCGAGGCAGCGGCGGAGAAGACGACGGAGAGCATCATGACTGCACGCGCCGCCTTCTGGCTGCGGGCGCTGAGGCTGGCGAGCCCGCCGGCTGTCTTGACGTGAACCTTGAGGCTGATGGCGAGGGTGGAGGAGATGAACAGGCAGGTGACCACGTAGTACCGAAGGAGACTCGTCCTAACGAACATGTTGTAGTCTGGAAGGCACGCGCTCGGAGGCTCCATGCTTTTCTGAGGCGGCACGGCGAGCGACGACGCGATCAAGAGGACGGCGCTCTGCGCCATTATGAGCTTCAGCAGGTCTTCAATGTGTTTCCCCAACTTGGCCATACTGATCTGAAATGAGTCATCATGAGCAGAACGTTGATCAGAATTCAGAACGATGGGCTCACCCCTTCGTCAGACAGAGACTTAAAAGGGCTCACCCCTTCGTCGAGGATCTCCTTGCCTTAGAGGTCGTCGGCTCCCAGCTCCAGCTCCTGGTCCGGCGCCGTACCCGCTCTCCTCCACTCTCTCTGCGGGCTGTGTGGGTGAATGGGACAAGGGTTTGCCTCTTCCTTGGTGCCTCAATTTATTGGTGACTGCAGTGGCTTGGACTGCTCGCCCGGCCGCGGCGTCATGCATGTGCCAGAGAGAGCATGATACAAATGGATCGACTTGCTTGCTTGCAACCGCCTCCTTGTACAAATGGAGCCGATAAGCAAGTTCTAAGAAATTCAGCTATAAGAAATCACGCGCCCTTTAATTTGTTCACAACTGCTACAAATAGTACGTGGCCTCTCCACTCTTCCCAGTGGTTTCCATAGCAGCTACAAACTGCACGAGTACTACACAACCAGAACCAGGCTGGATGTTGTCAGCATGTATATACTTAGGCTTCGTAGGTAGGCGTGTTGACTTGTGCGTGCTTTGCTCCACATGCGACTCTTTTCATTCTGCCAGGGGCCCACGACCGTTTCAGCGATATCATCCGCCTTTGCTCTTCCCCAAGCCTCCGATTTCTTCCTACGATCACATCTCGTCCGCCAAAACCAGACTCCACTGCCTTTGGGCCCGGAAACGATACAGCAGGACAGGAACGGCCATTACTATTGCACATTGCTGAATAGTACATACAGGAAATAGCATAAACCATACATGGGCTGCGCCCGATCACGCTTGCAAGCGGTTCACCCATTCTGGGCCGGTAACTAGACGACTTGGCATTCGAGGCCTGGTGACTCTTTCGGCCCCGTCCTGCACCTGGACGGCAGTAACATGGAGCGCGATGCCCGGTCCCTCTAGCACGCAATGGAAGCACACCAAAACACAGAGAACGAACAATATGAGGCACATCACAAATTCAGTGGCACCAGTTCGATCGATGTTTTTTTAGTAAGACGTCTTTTTATCATGCTTACATTGAAAATCGAAAGTGCAAGTAGCTCTGCTGGAACTGGAATCCCAGCGTTTAGCGTACAACTAGAAACCCAAGCGCAGCGTTGCTGCGCCCGTGCCGTGAGCCTGCCACTCTACCAGCCCATGAGCTATATACGTTGTATTCTGCATTGTTCATAGGCTGTATAGATGTCGCGGAGGATCAGGGATAGGCACCACACTCACCCGCGCGCCTTTTTCTAAGTTTGTAACCCGGCCCATCAGCTTGTGTCCAGGACTCCAGGTTGATGAGCTTCATTGTGATATGGGCAGTTTATTAGAGGATATATGATGCCCTAAGTATATGCTCGTACAACACTGAACTGATTGCCCAACATATGACTTTTCTATTGTTATCTGAACATATGTTCCATGTATATGCTTCTACAAGAAAGGACTGATTGTCTGATTTCTTCAGATACTGTAACAAATAGTTATCCAGGCATATGCAACAACGAATGCGTGGAATTTACCTGATTTCTTCAGATACTGTAACAAATAGTTAATCGTAAGATATTTTCTTGCTCTGAACTGTACGTGAATTGATTTAACTGCCACTGACTGTTTTAAATCATCTGGATGTGCCTTTTTTTCATTCATGGGTATACACCTGTTTGTAGGGCGTCCTGATGTTAATTAACTAAAGCTCACGATCCATCTCGACCTGCATGTCAAGTTTTCGGAATTTTTTCGGTCACCAGCGAAATTACCGAAATTCGCGAAATTCAAAAATTTCGGTAAAAATTTCAGTCAACCCTATAAAAAATGATGATTTAAATTGTTAAAAAATGCTATTATCTTTTCTATGAAGTTTGTGTTAGCAGAGAGTAGCTTAGTGCAGTGATTTGCTTTGATTGTCTACAACTAAATGTGCGAGTGAAGGAGGTGGACCCACCTGTCATTGAGAGAGAAATGCACAAAATTAGAGTAAATAGCAAGAATCGAACCCAAAATCATGTATAGCACAAGATGGAGGCTTCACCATGCAATGTTGCTTAGCTAGTGTTGTTTCTAGATTAAGATTGACATTTTATATTTTAATGTTCCGAAATTTTTGTACCGAAATTGCATTTTCCGGTCACGAACGAAAAACCCGAAATTCGGTGAAATTTCGCCGAAATTTTTAACCTTGGGCACACGACGAAAATGGCTTTATCACAAGTAGTACATTTCTTTTTTTCGTATGCCCCGGCCCCAATCCTAGGAGATACTACTACTACTTGATCGGTGGGGGACAGGACACTGCATGGACAGTAAGAGGAGGCCAATTATGAAGCCGCCACGGCAAGTCTGAAAACGATCAGAACTCGCGCTCCTACGTGGAGGTAAATTGGCTGGTGTTACGCATGGATCATGCATGGATGATCAGTGAACATGCATGCATGGTCCTAAACCCTTGGCTGGCAGCGGTACTGATGCTATAACGGGGCGACGTATATGTATAGCACGTGCGTTGTACGGCGTATGCCGCCTTGAATACGCGCAGGGCAGGGCCTCCAATCAATCATATCGGACCAATAACCGGCGGACGGGCAGAATCCGGCCGGACACGCAGCAAACCAAGCGGATTCGTCGGTAGTGTACTCGTTCCTTCAGGGAATCAGGGCAACAACGTATCCTCGCGCGCGTGAACATCCAGCCTGCCAGTGCTAGTTTCCATCCAGAGGCCGGGGATGTGGATGCTGCACCAAGAGCTACACCCGTCGAGTCTCTCCACTCAAGAAACAGGAGTGCCTACCTTGTAGTCGTACGTAGCTGTGTGCTCTGCCACGACCGGAAGCGCAGACAACGTACGTGTTCCCTCTCAACACCAGCCTAGGCGTGCAGATGCAGTGGTTGGAGTCGCTCGAGCTCGACGGAGGCGGCCTACCGGTACGCCAGTGGGAAGTGAGCGTGGCGGTACCTGCAGGACGGACGCAGCCACGATCGACCATGGAGTCCTCGTGCTGACGGGCGGTGAAAGCAACCAAAAAGCATAGAGATGTTGTGAGTCGCACCGTGCTGGATCAATCTCCAGTGGGACATGCACTGCAAAGATGACTACGTGTTGCTCGTTGGCTTCTTGTTCTGAGCAACCAGATTAAACTTGTAGAAATCACATGGGTACGGTTTGCTGGCTCCTTCTTGCTTTCTCGCCGTGCTCCTCGGCAAGGTTGCCGCCGGCGGCCTGGTGCAGATATCGATCTTGCGGATGACTACTCCCTCGACACCTTCGGCCGTGAGCTTGATGTAGATGAGGACGTCGACGGCCGGCATGGCCGTGGACCGGAGCTGTGCAGCACGTCGCGTTAATGGAGCTCGACGGCTGGAGCATCTCTATGGTGCTCCCCACTCCAAAAGCCAGCCTTCATCAGCCCGGCGGCTCTCTGTATGGCAAGAGCTCCGCCGTCGGCGACGAGGTCTTCACAGGAAGGAAGAGTAATCATTGGGCATTGACTTCTCCCACCTCCCGATCTTTAATTCCTCCAGCCTGCTGGCTCTCTCTTGGAAAACTTCAGCCTGGCGGCCATCTATTCTCACGTATCGGGACGCCGTACGTGACAGCCATCTCTTCTCTTATTTAGGCTTGATTCATTTACAAAAAACCTGGTAACTAAGGTGTGCTAGAGCTGAGGTAAATTGCGTCAAAAATCCGTCGAACAGTGGTATTATCGTATTAGTAAATACTCCCTCCGTCCCATAAATAGTGCAATTCTAGTTTTTTCAGACAGATTATTGATGGTGCAAAAAGACTCACCCGCCCTCGGTTTTTTACCTAAAGTAGTTAGTTTTGGCATGCAAATCAAATCTGGCCACCTAATTAGGAAGGTAGTTGTGATCCCATTTCTAAGATTGCATTATTTGCGGAATTTTTTTCAAACGCCAGAATTGCACTCTTTACAGGACGGAGGAAGTATAATTTTTTTCTATCACTATTCATGATAATATAATTTTGGATAAATTACTATTATTAGCAATTACTATTATTAGTAATTTATCCTCCAACAAGTATGGGCATAACCGCATGACAACCAACCCTGTGTTTGGTTTATGAATGGGCCAGCTGTGTGACGAACTGCAGCTAGCATTTCCATGGTCCACTGAAAATGAAGCCTGTAATTGTCGTTTGATTGAGACTGAATACTGATATCTGCTGCGCTGTGTAATGCAGGGTGAGTGAACTGAAATGCTAGCGACGTGAGGTAATGTTGCTGTTGATGCTCATGTCGGTGTGAAGACAACGATGGATGTCAAGGGGATTATTGGCCTCATCACCTCCGTGCTGGTAGTTTTACTGTACTATGATTATAGGAATATGTTAGCACGGAGACAGACATATGGAAAAAAGATCAATAAAGGGAAAATAACAAAGAAAAAGAGAGGAAGAAGAAAGTAGTATAGCATGCTTCCAGTGACATTTAGAAGAAAACATGATCTCTACTTATCAGAAATTACATTTTCTTTTTTAAAACTGCAAGGGAAAAAGCATACTCCAACACCTGTCCAGTTGGAAAAATAATCATTTCCTTGTTAATCTCTCCATTCTAAATTATTAGACCAAAGTTAGACAACTAAAGTGACCAATGATCTGAAACAGAGGAGTACAAGTCACTCTTAAGCATACGAAAACAGGAGTTCAGTTGCTTGTGGAACTGCCAAACAGTTTTAGCAAAGCATGCTCATACTGCCAAACAGATGTCTTCTCTAGTCTCTACTGCTAGTACTTTCATGTGACTACATGAATCTGAACCTGTCCCATGCTGATGGTCAGATGCAGTCCACATAGCTATAAGGTTAATGTAGTCATATTTGTCTCAATAGCCAAAAAATGGAAATTCTGACAGCTAATTTCAACTAAGTATTACCATGACGAAGTAGAAGCAGGCTAGGAGTTGCATTGACCCTCCGTGGAAATCACATGTTTGCAGAAGACCTCAGCATGCGCCTTGAGATACAATTATACAAAAGCCCAATTATGTGCATTCAGGTTCTGCAGGTAGCAATTTTTTGCAAAAATATACAGTAGCATATAGGCTGCGCCGTCCCGGTCAGCCGGTGATCATGCTGGGCAGGGTTCGCCACGCAGACTCTGCCTGAATACATCGGCCCATTAACATAAACGTAGGCCCAACCTAACACCGGTCACGCTCCCAAGAGGCCAAGAGCAAAGTCACTCACTGGTTTAGATTGCGGTGGAGTCGATTTGCGCAGAGGAAGACCGTCAAGGTCACAAGCG
This sequence comes from Urochloa ruziziensis, assembly GCA_015476505.1. Lineage (NCBI taxonomy): Eukaryota > Viridiplantae > Streptophyta > Magnoliopsida > Poales > Poaceae > Urochloa > Urochloa ruziziensis. Next base: position 66,646,270 of record CM027120.1, on the reverse strand, counting down.
TCCATTTACCACTATCTCATTTCCCTCAAAAAAAAAAAAATACCACTATCTCAGGCCAACAAAGATTTTTAAAAAATGAGCGTAGTGTGCGGTGGATAAATCCATATTTTCACGGTGTTTTTTTAAAGGATATTTTCACGGTGTTCACAGGACCAAATCGATGAATACAATGTGACGTAGTATACGTCAGTACTCTTGTTCCCACTCAGACAAAATATGGATGGACAGAATTCCTTTTCTAATTTGTGGAATGGCTGGTTGATCGACCCCTTTACCGAGGCCCGTGACGTAGTGTACGTCAGTACTCTTCTTCCCACTCACACAGTCAGACTAAACAATGGCAAGTTCACGCCGAGTGCCGAGTCCATTTTGACCTTGAACTAGTGATGATGGAATAACAGTATCACGCCATTAACGACCCTGAAAGTTTCTTCGCCATCAATCGTCATCGTCCTGCGCTCCTGCTTGTCGTGCCAACAAAGTGTTCTGGCGTGTTTTTCCGGGGATGGCCCACACCAACTCCTGGTATTGCGTTATTTTCATGATTCTGTGAGCAACTACTCGAAACGGGTTTATTTCTGTCTGTAAAAAAACTGACAGAAAAATAAACAAAACCGATAGGAAAATGAAAAAATGGCATAAAAGTCAAGTAGTACTAGAAGATAGGAATATGATTTTATTTGAATATCATCGATCTCACAGGTCGCAACTACTCATTCATCATGGTGGTCAGGGTTTGCTGCGCGTGTATGGAGACTCATCCCTGTCCAAGATAATTCACAGAACTACACCTGAGTGTGTACTCCTCCATATATATATATATATATATAAAGCATATACAAGACGAAATTTTACGAAGCAAGCAAACTTAATTATATGTACAATAAATTTGTGACATGTCAATGCTTGCGTGTTAAATAGTACTTCCTCCGTTCCAAATTATAGTTCGTTTTGATTTTTCTAGATTTATAGGTTTTAGTACGAATCTAGGTGCATAACAAAGATTATGAACCTAATAAAGTCAAAACGACCTATAATTTAAAACGGAGGTAGTATCTAGCAATGCTTTTATATTAGGTTGTATCATCCATAACAAATAACGATATTTTTTTGATTAGCACACATTTTTGTAGTGCGATGCTGCCGACATGTTTCTCGTGGCAAATTTGTTTTACAAGAGAAAGGAGTTGAAAAAGAATATATATAGTCTGGGGGGACTCTCTGTACTCGTGAATTTTCTTTTGGCTGTGTATTCTACTGACGTATTATTCATTGGAGATCAGAGATCTGTTAACCATGCATGGTGGGCAAATATGGAATAATAACGTGCGTCGTCGATCGTAAACCATTAATTCTCACAACAGGACATGCATATATGGTTCATACATGATACATTGTGCAGTTGAAGGATACAAACAAACTGCTCGATCGATCGGACATGATCACGCTCACTTGGGATTCACTTGGGATAGAAATTTAAACGACTCGCATTATCCGCCATTGGATAATTAATCCACTTTTCAATAAGGGCCCGTTCGGTTATTCCGGAATGGGCCATTCCGGGTCGTATTCCAGGTGAAACATTTTAGCCCGTTTCAAAACCATGTGCAACAAAAAAATTGTTCGGTTTGGGCCGGCTCGTAATGAAAACCGGTCCGGAACGGCCTTTTTACCCTCAGATCCGGCTGGAATCCATCCCCACCTCGACCCCTCCGGATCGCTCCCGAGTCATCGCGCACGCAAGGAGGCGAGGCGGAGCTGGCGGCGCGCAAGAGGCGGAGCTGGCGGCGCGCGAGGTGACGAGGCGGCGGCTCCAGGTTGATGCTTGGAGGCGCGAGGTGACGGCTTGGTGGCGCGGCACCACCGCGACGGCGACACTCTCCCATCCGACGTCCACACTCTCCGCCGCCTTCTCGCCGGTAACCACCGCCGTCTCTTTCTTCCCCTCTCCCATCCTCCGTTTCTTGCTGCCGCGTGCTCCCCTCTCCCGTCGTTCGTTTCTTGGTGACCGCGTGCTCAAAAAGGTCGACGAGGTGAGGCGTTGGGAACTTAGCTAGGGTTAGGTCTTAATCGATCTAGTTGTTTTTTTCAATGGCATGTTGACCCCGCCACACTGCCGGTGTTGATTGGTTCGGTTTCATGTGTTGCCATCGATTAGTTCCCTCCTCTGCTTAGATTAGTTCGGTCTGTTGATTTCCGTCAGAAAGAAATTGTTGTTTTCCTATTTGAGTCAAAAGCATTTGTGTGTAGCACGGATGGAAATGCAACTCGGTGGGGATGTGCCGTTTCAATGAAAAGAGGAGCAAATTGTGATGTTTGCCAGCTATGTCATTGGAACTGCACAGCTGGTGTGCAAATCTGTTGCGTTGCCTGATGAAGGTGTGCAAGGAAATGAATGTTAAAAATAGGCTGTGAACGTGTATCAATGATTATGCCATTTACTCTCTTCTATTGTTATTTCTAATCTAGAGCAGGGGAACACTACTATCACAGTTTTTAATTATCACTGTTCTAAATTTGTTTACAACACTTAGTTTTGGAAGAGAACATGTTGGACGTTGACTGCCCCTGTGTCACACCTGAGATTGTCTTGAGTGTGGAGTTCATGTCTTTGTGAAATAATTTTGCAGTGCCTACTACACTTACAGTTCATGTCTTCTGGTGCTTTTGACTGTGATAGTAGTGTTCCCCTGCTCTAGATTAGAAAGAATAGTTGTTTTCCTTGTAATTTAATTAACTCATGGGCTTATACTTGCTGATTACAGAAAAATTAATTAACTCATGGGCTTATAGTTTCTGATTGCAGTGCATCAAATGATGAATTAGAAATTTATTTAATTAACTCATGGGCTTATACTTGCATTAGTATGCTTGTTTGTTGTGTATGCATAGGTTCCTTGGTGCAGTATGTCTTCTTAGTTTTGTTTGTTGGTAGTTTCTGATTGCAGTGCATCAAGTTAATTTAATTAACTCATGGGCTTATACTTGCTGAATGTCCAGAAAACTAATAGTACTTGCTGAATGGGCACTCTATGAGTTCAGTACTGCAACTTTATCCATGAGCAGATTATGTACTTGCTGAATGTGCACATCCTTTTATTTTTACTTGTAGATCTCTCCAGCGCCGCTTCGGGTCGGTGAAGGTGAAGCTCCCCCTTCTTGGGATCCGGTACCAACTCCAAGAGGTAGTGAATTCTGTCTATGTGCACATTTTAAGATACATCATCTGTCATGTAATGTGTAATTATCACTATTGATCCAAACATTTCACTTGGTTGATTTATAGAGTACAAAACATGGACACAAGCTGTATGCTTATATTGTTCAGTATCTTATTAGCAAATCTGGTAGCTATGAGTCAAAATACAAGGCTTTAGTTGCTGTTAAATATCCTTGTAATATGAAAGCCATTTTTGGAATCTGTGTCTTTTTTATTTGTCCTTGATATAGTGTGTTCTTTGGCTGCCTACACGTAGATAGTCTTTTTTTTCAGGCAGATAGTCTTTTTTGGAATCTGAAAGTCATTTTTCAGGCAGATAGTCTTTTTTGGAATCTGTCTCTTTTTTATTTGTCCGACCACAATATATAACTCCCCTTCTTTAGTTATGTGCTCATGAGGCAACAGTAACAGTAGTCAAAAGAAATGCTTGTGTGCTTTTACGTGTGTGCTGACATTAAATTGTATGCTTTAGTTCTGCAATGAGCATCTCCTTGAGAGATCATATTAGAAAGAGGAGGGACGAAGAAGATGGTGACATGATGATGTTTATTTTCCTTGCCTTGTATCTGATGAGCTCTGCTAAAGAGGGGGGGGGGGGGGGGGGGGGGGTAAGCAGCGTCATACATCATCAGAGACAGGCGAGGTCAAGGTCCGACAGCTTCTCGAGGCGCATGTCAAGAACTGCCAAGTCACATTTCGGATGGAATCCCACATATTCAGAGAGGTGGCGACTTATCTTAGAAGAAGACGACCTTGTAGTTGATACAAGGATCACAGTGGAGGAGAAGTTAGGTTTTTTCCTATACATGTTAAGCCCCAACGCCTCGTATGGTCTGTTTCCTAGTTGGTAACTTTGTACCACAATGACCTTTATAGCTGAATCTTTCACTTAGGTTGCCTGACTTTTGTCATAAGAGCAGACCTGTGGATGTTCACTGACGACAGTACTGTTACTGTTTTGTGTTTCATGTTTTAGGATTTATTAATGTTCAGGTTTAGATGTACTATTTACCTTGAGGTATATATGCTAGTTGTTTAGTAACAAACGAAGTCGTCTAATAATGCGACTTGCTTTTTATACTAATTTTTTTCATACTCAATGATGGTCACGCTCACTGCACAATGATGGCCTTCGATTTGTTTTGAGCTCTGCGATTTTGTTTCAGGTCTGAAGGAGTGCGAACAAAACATTTTGGTCTCAAGGTCTACACTGGAGTGCGAAAACTGAAAGACATTCTTATTTTAACTCTTCTTTGGTCTCAAGCTCTATGATTTTGTTTTATCATAAAAAAATCATGTTATGATGTTCATTCTTGCTTGCCATGGAACAAAAACCTGTAACCTTTGTGTTTTCATGTTGGAGTGCAATAGTTTGTATGTGTGGAAGTTGGAGTTTATCCAGAGAAGATCTTTTCTTGCTAGCTAAGATCGAATGGATCTTGGGGGAAAAAATGACTTTTGTCAGACCTGTTTACTGGCCCGATGAGATCTTGGGGAACAGGCTTGATCTCTTGTTTTTGATCCTGTGCAGCCGAATAGACTCTTTTTGATCACTTGTTTTTGATCCTGGCTTGAAACGGTTGATTGCCAGGATTCAGTGACACGCCTGGATCCACTTGATCCTGGCCTGGCGTTGATCCTGGAAAACCGAACGAGGCCTAAAGGAATTAGCTAGCTCGATCACTACTACTACATGTTGTGCGGGCGCGGGATGTACTTGCGGAGCCAGATTTGACGGTTGGCGATGGTGATCTTGACGAGGGGCTCGCCGTTGAGCACTAGGCTTACGAACGCCTCGCTCTTGAAGATGATCCTGCCGTACATGGGACGATGCAGTCGCCCCACTTGCTGCATGCATTAATTAATTATTAGTTCCATATATGCAAGTTTGGTTAGTACGTACAGCAGTTCATATGTATGGATATATCATATACGTATATGTACTCCGAGACTCCGAGTAATATATAATGCATGCATGTATACTCCGAATGAATGAATTGAATCAACTAAGTACAGTAGCTAGTACTTACTGCCTGAAGTAGTCGAATATCTCCTGTCTCTCGATGGGTTGCCCCTTGCAGAAGGTGACGACATGGAGCGGCAGTCCTCGGGCACGGTGACGGGGCGGCACGTGTAGGGCGACTCGAGCTCCTGCCGGCGGCCGACGAGGCCCGTCTGGTGAAGGCGCAGCAGGAGGTAGAGGTGGTCGTCGAAGATGAGGGCGCCGGCGCCATCGAGGATGTCGGCGACGCCGCGCACGACGAGGTCCTGGTTGAAGGCCAAGGAAGGCGGCGTCGACCTCGCCGATGCCGCCCTCCTGGCAGAGCACGGAGATGAAGGGGATGGGCGGCGGGGGCCTCAGGCTCTGCGGCTAGCGCAGGCAGCCGAGGATGGAGTTGGCCTCGCCGGCGACGATGGCGGGGCTGAGTCTGGGCAGGTGGCGGATGGCCTGGTGGTGGACGGGGTCGAGCCAGAGGAGGAGCGCCACGGCGTTGCGGGCCTGCTCCGGGTGGCTGCCAGCCATGGACACGAACCGCTCGTACACGTTGCGAGCGTCGCAGTAAAAGCAGAGCATGTCACGGACGGTCGTGGTCGTTGCCATTGATGATCGACACGACGCTGGCTGGACGAAGCAATTCAATTAAGCAACCTGCTGCTCTGCCTCTGCTAATGCCTGTATGATGGAGACGGAAGGAAAGCGGCCGGGGTATTTGTAGCTAGGCTGGCCGGCGATCGATGCGCTATCTAGTTATTTGGTTGCATCGACCGATCGATCGGTTTCTGTTTCTCACTAGCTAGCTCTCTCGCAATGTAATGTTAGCTGCATGCATGAATTGGTTCCTCCGTTACGTACTGATCGACAGACACACACACACCGCGCCAGCAAGCAAAATAAGGAAAGGAAGGCGCGGGAAACAGGTGCGGTTTCAAACGGCCATGGAACCGTCCTGCATCCAGGCCCTTTCATACCAACCGTATACAGTTTTGCTGGCAGTGAGTAATTGTTACAACCTAAAGATATGATTACTGCTACTACGCACCAAGCTACTTTGGATTCAGATTATTTTACCGCATTTCAAAGCATCTTTCTATTTTTGCCTATGCCTATTGCTACATTATATTCTTTTGCATTGGCATGCAGTCAATGGCTACTCAATCAGTGGACTGACCATAGTTGTAGCTAAATAGAGCAATCATCCGGCCATCCCAAACCCGTCCTCACTAGCCATGGGAACAAACTAATATACATTCACAAATTAAAGCAGCTCTTCATTTTGTGCCATACATACGCATAGAGGCATAGAGATTAGAGATACATATCATGCACTGCCATTGAGTGGCCAGTACCCACATTAATTATACACCATACCTTTAATCAAACATCATCTTTGCATACCAAGATCAAATCTCAAATTGGATGGCGGTTACAATCGGATCGACAGCTAGCTAGCGCAATAACGGTCATCTAGGCCAATTGATTCCAATAATTGTATTTGAATACACAAGAGCACTACTCCATCTGGCGTTTGTACAGACGGTGCTAGAGAGTTTATACCGTCAGGACTGCAACCGACGGAAACCAAGTGATGGTAAAAAGTGACATCTTCACCAACGGTTCTGTAACCGACGTTGAAACGTTTGATCACCGTCGCTTACTGAGAAAAACCGTTACCAAAAATGCTTGTTCGTACCGACATTTGCCAACTCTAACCGACGGGACAAGTTTCGGTTATACCGACGGATCTCACCGTACCGACAGTATAGCCGACGAATCTTTTATATTTGCAAATTTTTTCCCTGAAATTCATATATATACAACCGAAATTACATGGTGCCCTCGATACACATCAACAAATAAGTTTAGCCAACACCGACGGAGGTAGACTGGCAAGCCCAGGGAAAACAGAAAAAGGCAAAACTAATCAAACCTCATCAACCATTAGTGGCGGCATCCATGGATGCCCAGGTCATATTGGTTCACCTCCTCGATCACGATGATCTGCAAGTTACAAATAGGTAGATGCACGGCAAATTTCATTATAATCAAATATATGCACACCACAAAATATTTGTTCGATCAACCACAAACAAGCTCCATATTACAAAAAAAAGCTTTTGTTTAAATTCAAACATTGACTAAAAAACAAACATGTAGAGAAAGCTTCTCTTGGTACAGACAAGCCATGCATCATAGTGGCAGAAGAACGTACGTACGTTACCTTTCTTGTAAAGTACACAACAAAAACCACCATAAAATACGCCAAGCGCGGACGATCTCACATGTTGTTAAGCAATAGTACTGGTCATTGTTTGTATCTCTACAAAATGGCAAACATACGTATTATATTCTCAAAAATGCATGTTGCAACTCACTAATTTTGATTCCAAAGCCACCGTTCGCCAAAAAGAATCTTGCCCCTGCTTGCATTTGTTATTAAATAATTAACTGCTGGTTGCAGCAAATAACGTATATTACCATTCACGGCACAGAGCGAGTGTGGTTTCCAATTTTTTCCCTCGTATTGCAGCAGCAACGCACATGCGGATTGTCGCACAGGCTGGCCAAGGACCATTCACAGACCAAATGTCTTCTGGTCAACATTAAAAATACAATCACACCAACGAATTTCTACAATAAGACATATTTGTGTGTGTTGTGTGCTATATTTACATTTGTGCAAACCATAAAATACGACAAGTACGGACGATCTCACATGGTGTTAAGCAATGGTACTGGCCATTGCCTGTACTACTTCACCTACAAAATGGTAAACATAACACCCAAATATATTCTCAAAAATGCATGTTGCTGCTGAATATTGGCACCCTACTATAGTTAATAAACTCTACCTCGCACTATGAACTAATATATATTACTACCTTCGTTCCAAATTATAAGTCGTTTTGGCATTTTTAATTAGGTTCATAGTTTTTGTTGTCCACCTAGATAAACGCTACGTCTAGATTTATAGCAAAATCTATGAAGCTAGAAAAGTCAAAACGACCTATAATTTGGAACGGAGGAAGTACCTTTCAATAAAGGAATCCGGAGCACACGACCCCTTGACCACCGACGCGAATGTGCCCGCAAGGGACACCACCAGCTGGGACGACTACGATCCCGGATCTCGTCCCTCCATCAGGCGCAGCGGCGCACTGCCGGGCGGTGGCTAGGTTCGTACTGATCGATGGGTTGTATGGTTTTTTGAGCTATCATGAAGCCCAGTAAGTATGACCGACGTTTGTCAACTGGAACCGACGTAAACTTTTTACGTATGGACGAAAATTGCAACTGACGTTGAAAACGCTTGTTTTTACCGTCGGTGCGTTCTTCTAACCGAGGGCATCAGTCCAAGTTTCTTTTCCTGTCGGTTGAATTTGTGGATTTGAAATAGTGTCGTCGGTTTCTAATAAACAGCGTCGGTATAATATTTTATACCCTCGGTTCATTGATTCCGTCGGGAAAAAAACTATTTAACCGTTTGTACAAACACCAAATGGAGTGAGTGGAGGCGCAACACCCGCGTAACCTTTAAAGAAGCGCACACACACAAGATTTCGAATGGTCATCATATGCCAAGAGCCCAAGAGCAAGAGGGACTACCGACCTCTTGGACTTGGAGTGAATTAAGGAAAAAACATCCTCCAATACACATATATATACCTAGGTATATATAGAAAATCATTATTTTTCTTGAAAATGAATACAAAATCTCCAAATCGATCGTCGATCGACAGATTAAATTCCTCCGTACACCTACGTACATAAATCGAACTTACTAGCAGCTAGAAGCAGCGCATGACCGGGCAGTGCGTGGTTTGTAAAGTCTAGCAGCAGCGGCAACATGTGAGTACTGACACTTGAACGACCAATGCAATCGGATACTACACATATTTTGGGTGCATAGTCGTCCATACCTCCAGGGCCAGGTTTGGGTTTGCAAGCCTGGACGAAATAAAAAGCCTCTGCACGCGTTGCTCCTGTACGTCAATCAGGATCGCCAAAAAAGGGTGATGCTGACCTCAAAGAATCTTGGATGTGCCATCAATTAGTGCATGGTTTGGCAAGCAATGACTAGTAGATCATCAATTCCATTTGGGGGTTTGGGACCGATGGATGACCAGGCAATGCAACAAGCATCGGTCGTGAACAGTAGTGGATCATTTGTGTGTATTACGATCTTCTATTTAGATCTCCAGGTTCCATTCTCTTGTACGAGTAATCGAGTACTTACAGTGCCTAATATCAACCTTTTTTTTCTTTCGGAGCAAGCCAGATCAACAAGACACAAATGAAACTTTCACTACCGTCTGTGCTGTTCTGAAAAAAAAGTAAGATTTTGAATCACGTACACTCTACATGCTAATTGAGCTCAAGAATATGTACTCTTCTTCCGACTTCCAAGTTCAAATGTCCACCAGAGACATGTAAATTATAGCATGTCGACAACCAATTGTACTGTGTTGTCCAAGCAAAATTTCCCACCTTTTGACTTTAAGTTGTCTCCCTTAGATGTACAAGCACGAGTAACGCTCAGGCATTGCTACCTGACCAGATTTCATCTTGGGGCACAAATATTGGCAAAACCCTTGATTGGGAACCTTATTTGAACTTGTGTAGCAAGCTAAACATTCCTGGGCACTATGTTTCTATGAGGCGTTGCATCCATCACCTTGAATGCGGCACTGAGAATAGAACAACTTGTGTACAAATGGACGCTGATGTCTACAACTCAACAATGTGATGTAGTTGTCTTTGGAAAATAGACAATGGAGGCCAAGCAATTCAAATCAGAAATTATTTTCACAACAGTAACAGTAATATTGTATTGAATAAACTCTAAAATGAGCTTGCACGAAGGACACATGATAAGCAAAGACTGTATCTGGGATGTCTCAAGAATAGCATTAGCACAAGCATTTATCAATCTTAGAGCGTAGTACTAATCATTTGGTTTCTCAAAGGAATGAATCTTGGAGAACCTGTCAAACAGAAAAGGAAATACGAAATTAGTGAATAGAAAACAAAGATAAATCAATCCAGAATCTGGGTAATGACGATTGTCATGTATCAAGCTAAAGCTAGGCACTTGGCATGAGTACATGACCAATGCAGTTGTTTAACCGTACCCCATGCTTTCTACAGAACAGTGCCCGGCTTGTGGGATGCCGAACTAAAACCAACGCAAACAATCAACAGAAAGAAACTCTCCAACAACACAGAAGTAACAGTTTTGGATTAATTTGGTTGCTACAGAAACTATCAATACAAAAACACAGTATTGACATTTTGATAAGAACGAGTTTTTTTTTTTAAATTATTCTTGGAAGAAGAAAAGCGTACCTCTGGAAGTGACATTCCATCGAACACCATGGGGATGGCACAGAGGAAGCGGCGTCGAAGGGGGCGGGCCGGCAGCTGGGAAGTCGATGCACGCTCGCGGCAAAGGCGTCCTTGGCGGCCTCCTCCTCGTCGCGATATGCGAGCAGAGGCATCTCGACGATCTCGTGCTCGCCGCCCATGGGTGCGATGGTCGATGAGTCGGGGTTGACCCGGGCGGTGAGGCAAGCGAGCGCCGCTGTCTTCCGTTCCGTCCCCCACCGCTTCTCTCCTCCTCGCGTCGCTCCGCTCCACCGTCACATCTCCTCTTCCTCGACCGTACAGTACAGCCTCTGCTGTCCCCCACCGGCGTTCCCAGGCGAGGTCGCTGCTGAGGAACGCTGCTGCGGCCGGATAGTTGCCGTCGACTCGACGAGCAAGCGTGTCTCCTCCTCGAGCCCCAACGGCAGAAGGTGCTGAGGGCACCCAGCACCCGCACGCATCCACAGTTGCTCAATCTTTGTTGAATGCACGATTCGGGGCCACCGTACGTGCTGGTCTCGTCGAGCGTGACCAAGGAAGGCTGAAAATTGGCATGAGCTCCAAACGCCGACGTCATGGTGACGTGGAAGCAACTAGATTCGTGTAATCCTGCCGAGTTTCGTTTTGTTCTTCAGAGATTCTGCGCCGTATCTGAATTAATAAAGTCCTACAGAGGCCAACCACGAATGTCCGGCATGTCAGAACACGCTCAGGGCTCAGGGGCCAAACTAGCTAGCAGGGCCGACGAGCACCACACATGTCTGATATCTCAGACCTCGGGACGTCGTGCGCTCAACATGCATGATCGTCGTCACAGTTTGCAGCTGTGCGCAGTGCGCTGTGCCAAAATGCCAGATCGATACTAGTTCGTTCGAAAAAAAAATGCCAGATACTACACTCTGTGTGACGTCACCCTTGCACCATGGAGCTGAGAGGCTGTATCGGAATTCGGAACCACACCAGCACCGCCGCCACCGGACCCCGCTAGAGAGTGTCGACCTCCACCACGATAGCAGCAGGATCCGGCATTCCAGCCTCGTGCGAGACGTGCACATCGGCAGCCTAAGGTAAGACTATCTTCGCGCCATAGATTCGCCGGGTGCGCTTGAAAATCCAGGGCATGTCATTCATACATGGAGTTTTATTTATTTTGTTTTGGTCTTTGATAGAGGCCTTTTTGTTTTCTTTTTTCGCGTTCGGCTCCGTCAGCATTGACACCTTCATACATCCACCATTGCCACTATTACACCTAGTATGGATTGCAATGTGGTGTACCTAATATGCTTTTCAACGTGCTATATAGGTACTAAAAAAAAGCTAAGGGGGGCTATGTCCCCTCCCCTAGCATAAGTTATTGATCACAACACTGAGTCTGGTACATCGAAAACACATCACAGAGAGCCATGTCACAGCATGCCATCACCGATCACAACCGCAAGGCAAGTACGGCCGCGATGTAAGTGTAGCGTATCTGCAGCACGTACGTGTAGACGCAGACGAAGAACACGCAATGGCGAGGAGGAGGGTGGTGCGCACCATAAGCTTGGTGGTTGTGCCAAGCCCCTGGAGGCTCTGGTTTTGCGGGTACAGCCCGAGCCAAAGTTGAACGGCACCAGAACGGTCGCGTTCACCTATAGCAGCCGCTTCTGGTCTTGTAAAAGACGTCATCGTCTGCGGAACAAATAATTGACATGTGTATTAAACAAAACGCGTATGAAATCAGAATCATGGCGAAAAGAAAAGAAGAACAAGCTACAGAAAAATAAGCATCAGTGCTCGCTCAGCAGGATGTGCAAGGGGCCTATGCCCCCCTCCCTTAGGGTCTGAAAAAAAAATTAATCCAATGGATGGGCACCTGCAGGAGGAACAAGCGTCAGATTGGTGGCATAAGCGAGTCGTCCTTCTTATTGGGTCACGGTGGGCTTTGGAGGCCTGCAACAGCCTGCGAGGCCCACAATAGTCTGCATCGTGCATTCCCCTACGACACCCTCCTCACTCGTCGCTATCGACCAGCCATCCGCTCCGACCCCTCCGCCGGCCGTCCACACGGGCACCGGCGTCCGTACCCCTCCGCAGGATCTTCGTCAACCGCACAGCCTTTGCTGGATCCTCAAATGGGTCGATCGAGCTCTTAATGAAACTGTTTGAACGTGCTCGTGCATATACCGAATGCCTTCCAACTGTGATCGCACAACTTTGATAGAGTAATTTGTGCAAGTTCTTAAAAGAATAAGAATTCCGAACCAAAAACTAGTTTTCAAACGTTTGAAGGAGTAAACTCTTATTATTAGGACCGCACGAACCAAGACACGTTCGTATATTTCGCTCCTTCATCCCCTACCAATTATGTGTATATGGATATCCAAAAGGAAAAAAAAAAGGAAGGTATAATCATGGATAAGTATCTGGGCTGAGTTGGCACATAATCAAACGCCGGCAACAGCCTTCCATCCATCGCCACTTGCATTGTCGTCCATCGGCGGGGGGTTCCAGACTTTCAGGCTCGTCCGTCCTCCGGCTGCCGGCCGGTGTGTCGCGCTCTAGTCTCGCGAGTCCGCCCGCCCTGGGCCATCCAACGGATAAAAGCGGCCTTGGGCCGTCCACCGCCGGTGTGTGGTGTCCGCCCTCCGCCCCCTGTCGGTGGTGTCCATCCTCCTGATCTCCGTCCAGCAGCGGCTCGACGAGCGCCAGATCGTGGCGTCCAGGTGGGTCCACCCTCCCGGACGGCGGCTCCACGACGGCCTGTGCCTAGCTGGAAGGGGAGCGACTACCGTACCGGCCGACGGCGAAGCAGCTGTGGCGGCCGCCGATGGGCGTTCTGGAGCTAGGCATCATCGGCGCGTGCGGCCTGCTGGCAGCCCATGAAGACCACGGACGCCTACTGTGTCGCCAAGTACACGGCAACAAAAGTGGGTGCGCAGCGCACGCGTACCGTACGTCATCGGCAGCCTCAACCCGCGGTGGAACGATTGGCCGGTCTACGCGCGCCCCCCTGCACCGTGCTCACGGTCGCCGTCTTCGACATCGCCGCCGACGCTGCACAATTGTGCTCGCCCGCTGGCCCCCGATCGAGCGTGCGTCGCGGCGAGGGACGTCGTCGTCGACCGCGCCACGGGCGTCTGGGAGCGCCTCTACGCGCCCGTGACGGCGACAGCCGGAGCCGCCAGGCTCCCCGTGGTGGTCTACTTCCACGGCGGCAGTTTCGGCGACGGCCTCGCGTCCCTGTGCTGCCTGCGCCACCAGGCCGCCGCCGTCGTACTTCTGGGGGAAGCGGCCGGTGCCGTCGGAGACGGTGGACGAGGAGATGTGGCGGTGGAGGGAGCGGACGTGGAGCTTCGTGTGCGCGGGGCGGTACGAGGTGGACGACGACAAGGAATGCCTCTGGTCGTCCTAACTGAAATGTAAAAGTCTGGAACTCGCAACAATGGACTTGTGTCACTCCAGAAGACCAGGACAAAGCATCCTGTCGTCCCTGACTGACTCCCCTATTAGAATAGATGAAAGAACGTGCATTTTAAGGTCAATAGCAGTGCAGGTTACACAATGAGCGAGCAGACCTGGTTTATGCAAGTTTTGTATTAGCAACCTGAAGGGAATCATACCCTATTTACAGAATATATAATGGTTGCTCCTGAATTGCATGCCAAGGTTAAAATGTGGCGACGAGCATGCTGTCCAAAATTTACAAAACCGTTGTGCATTGTGAGATCACCATAATTTACTGAACCGCCAAGCGTTGGAGATGATCCATGAAGACCTGGAAGCTCACCTCATCCGTGAATAGGACATCCCCTCCCGGCGGCGGAGGATTGTCGGGGCTCTCTACGTGACAGATGGATTAAGCTTTGCCAGTAAAAATCGGGCTGCAGTTTTCAAAAGAAAGTAAGTAAAACAGAAATGACACTCCCTCCATTCTCTTGAGTTAATGCATCTATACAGTTGCTGAGGTGTGGTTTTAGCAAAATTACCTCTTGTAGCTTTTATCTTGCTAGAAATTAAAAGGCTCAGTTTATGTAAGTAACTATGACGACAAATATTGTGATGTAGTTTTCATCAGTCCAACCTTGATAGTTTTAACATGTTAATGGTAAAATTCTACGGAGGTTGACCACATAGATTTCAAAAGAGGGAAATAGAGGGAACAATTCATTACTCAGTTCATGAATCATAAGCATCCCCTGATATGCTGCATGACTACTGGGACTAATCTGCAGTTTTCAAATAAAGTTTGGGCCACTAGTTCCAAACAGAAAGTAAGCTGAATTTGTAAACCTTATCCAATAGGAGAACAAAATTTGCACTTAAACAGATTCACAGACAAAGTTCCTTAGTGCAAATGCAGTATGTTGAAAACCTGAGAACCATATTGGTCGCACTCAACCAAACAAGCCACAGGAAAGCGCTAATGCCTGAACATCACACAAGGTTAATTGTTTGTTTGCTAATGTAGCATGTACTGTGTATAGTGAAGCCCAATGTTCTTAGATTGGCCTAACAGCCTCATGTTTAAGGCTCTGAACCACATAATCTAAGCTTGGATTTTTTTTAAACATAAGACGATTGGAAGAATTTCAAAACATTTTGATGTAAAGGCAAACTGTTCAAGAGTTCAGGCCAAACCTGGGTAAAAGGTTATATGTAGTCATAATTATATAATAAATACATATAAGTAAAGCTGCACGGAGCTCAACAGGCCAAAATCTAGCGTTTAAAGTTTTGATTGACAAAAATATTACCTCGTGGCCTGCTTGATCTTGATAACCAGCCTTTCGCCACTGTGCAATTGTTACTTCATGGAATATGACAACAGTAAAATAAGAATCCAACAAAAGGATCCTATCAGCTGCAACTGCAGTTACATCCAACAGAACAGGCTCTGGAGATGATTGAAATGAATAAGATATAAGTGATGGCTGGATCATCACAACTCTCTGTTTAACATCATTGTGAAATATGCAGTTTCATCTGGACTATTGTTAAAAACCTGAATTGACAGTGAAAGTCACAGTCAAACCTGCATTGCTGGAAGCAAACCCAGTAAAAGTGTGAGTGGAAGAAGCAGGACTATGGGGTAGAGTCTCATCAAACTTGATGGCTGCAAAAAGCAAAAGACAAACCATTAACTGAATAAAAGAAAAAACTGAATTTATCTTCCCAAACATAGAGTGCAAATAAGCAGGAAAACTTCACTCACGGGGGATGAGCATTTCATCATTTGCTGCACACCACGGGCTGTCAGACCAAGACGCAGAACATGTAGATGCATATCGTCAGTACGAATATTACTAACTGATGCACCATCTCCAGTTTCACAGTTCAAAATGTCAGAACATGACCTGGTTGTGTCCTTGCCAACATGACCTTCTTCATCGATCTAAGACAAAAAGAAAAAAATGGGGACTGAAATGTCTGATGCTGAAATATTATAGCCAAACTGCATTGAGGCAATATACTGTATTTACTTGATACAAAAGTAATCGTACTAGGTAATAAATGTACCTGGTCACAAGGTTTAGTAGAACTCATTATAACCCTATCAAAGATAATAGCCAGCTCAACTTACTTCAGAGCAGATGCAGAAAATTGCCTGATGATAGGTAGAGGGAGATCACGTTCTGTTCATCCAAAGCAAACCTAGACATCCGCTGAACATAAAAAAACTAAAAAGCAGGTAACAAAAAGTTGTCACTGCACCAAGCAAAGTGGCATCAGACATAAGAAAAAGAAAGATGGGGTTTTACCATAAAAAACATCAGGCAATTAGACAGCTCATACTTAGGAGCGGCGAATTTCCCCTTAAGCTGCTGCTGCATTCCAGCTGCGGAATCAATCAGACAATCAAGTGTGTACTTGGGCCAGTCAAACTTTGAAGCACATAATGGATCAACAAGTGACTGAATCACTCTTGTACCAATTTGGTTTGAACACCGACTGGAGACAGGATCTAAGACAGACAAAACTACATAAATCACTAGAGCTGCAGCAAATGCCATCTCCTTGGCCTTGCTTAAGAATTTTGCATCATGCAACTTCATAAGAGCACTACAGCACCTAGAGAGTGACAATACCTTCTTGGATATCCAACTGACAATACATTAGCCAAAAGGGCACTAGCATCCTCTTCATCACAATCAATAAAACTGCCAACAGCCATGGTCCCGCCTGATACACCAATGCACCGCTTAATATCAGCCTTGTCAAAACTGAAAAGGCATAAAAAAAACCAGAATCATAGATAAATCATCGTTGCTCTGTATCCACCAGTGAAAGAAGTCACTCGGCAAGAGCATTGTTAATCTTGAATGATGTCGGATAGTACCTTATAAATCCAAACCCAAGCTGCTGGGCAAGCTTCCTCTGACAACGACCAAGAGATGAACCAACCCGAGACAACAAAGAAGGCCTCACATTATCTTACTATTACTAATTGGAGGCTCCTTTTGAAGCCTTCACATGAAGCCACATAGGATCCTAGGTGAACACTCTAAACAAAAAGAAAACAACTTAAAGCCTCCACGTGAAGCCACCTAGGATCCTAGATGAACACTCTAAAATTACCCACCTTTACCATTATGAATAATTAACCTAAAATAACCCCCTAAATATATGTCTAATTACCCACCTCTACTATTACAGAGAACTATCTTCATCCTACCGATCACACATTTAGTAGTTATAATTTCTTTGTTTAAAATAATATAATTAATCTGTATCACCTTAATCCATGTTTCATATATATTCTGCCTAAGCTATCCGCCGCTCAATCTCTCAGCAGGTCGACAGAACACAAGTGAGGCCGGGACTAGCTAGCTTAACAACGTGAGTGAGCGCTACTACGATTTTCATATGACGATGGGCATAGCTGTTGTGTTTATAGTAGACGATGTGTCGACTGTGGGACGATACTTCCCACCTGAAGATCTTGTGAAGTGCAAGTTTGCAACCATGCTGATAACCTTAGTAGTTTATATTTTTAATTAATTAATCTACCATTTTTTATACCATGATATGGCACACGTGTACCATACAACATCCACGGTCTGCCAGCTTGAAGCATCATGCACGTTCAATAATTTTCAATAATTTTCGCTCTCTCCCACGCACCAACAAAAAAAAGTTCTCTCTTTCGTATTCCGTATAAGGTATCTATCAGTTACATCTAAAAAATTATTTTTTTCTCTCATTAATCTCTCTCCTATATTTGAATCACAGGAAAATTTTATCCCAGAAGATCCTTAGTTCATATGACTAACAAATTAGATCCTTAGTTAATAGTTAATACAACTACCATGTGCGTGCATACATAAAATAGAGTTGATGTCTTTCCAAAATATACAGTGCTTCTATGTTCTGTTTCCATCAAATAACTAGCCTGCTGCGACTCAACAGGTAGGTACAGTTGACTTGCCTCTAATCGTTCTTCTCGAGCCGTTATTAAAAAATTATTGGTTTTAATTATTAGTTATTTTATTATATCATCCCAAACCCTGAACAACAGTGTTCTTAGATTTAAGAACCCTCGCCGCCAAAAGATTAGGCCGCATCCGTGACCAAGCATTGGCCATTGATGAACTCAAAATTCTAGCTGTTGTAGTTTAGGCCACGTCTACAGTCATATGTTATTGGCCGCCAATGAGAGTGGGCCAATCTTCCTATATGATTCCTAGATAGCGCTTGCGTCGAGCAACATCTAGGCCTAGCACTGCATGTGCAAGGAGGCAGAAAGCAGGTCACGAGAGACGCATAGCATTGTTTGCGGGACCTTCGACCGACTGCGAGTCCCCAGCTCTGTCCCGCCGCGCCCGCATCTCTGCCTCCCATGCCGTCGCCGCCGTCCCCATCTCCGCCTCCCATGCCGCCGCCGCCGCCACCGCCGCTGCTGTCCCCGTCGAGATCCCGTTGCACCCACGAGTCACCTCATACTCACCGACGCTCTCCTCGCCGCCAGACCTTCGTTGTGTTTTCCAGTCTTCTTCTTCTTCAACCAGAGATCTGGTCAAAGCTTTTACTTGGTTCAGGTCTGCAGATCCGTGCCCAATCCCGCCATTTGTCCTAGTTTTGTTATCGATTACTGCATCTTCTTGCTCATTCGCTTAATATAGGTTTTTTTTTTTTGTATCCTTGCTTACTATTATTCTTGCTGGTGCATTTTAGGAGCAAAAACGGATGCCATTGCTTTGAAGATACTTCCACTTCGGCCGTAATACGATGTGACTACCTGCGGGCCTCCCTTCCGTTTTTTTTTTCTCTCTTCTTTTTTTCAGTAGTATCCTAATTCTTTACTTCCGAATGACATTGCCCCTTTATGGTTGCTGAATCTGGATAGCTACATGTATATAACTGTAATAAATATATTCAGCTAACAAGGATAACGCCGATGTTTTATTTTTATAGCTATGGTAAATATTTTGTAAATGTAATCAATTAAGATTTCTACTAGAAATGCAGGTGTGACCTTGCCACGCCCAACTAGAGTATCACAATGTCTGAATTGTGATCCATCCTTATCGTTCGAATGTTTATATGAGGATCCATTATGGATGGCTGTCGATATGGGAGGATGTACTGTGGATATGGCAGGTTCAGTATAGACAAATCTGTATTGCATTATTTGACCATGAGAAGCTCCTTGGATTAGAGTAACTGAAGTTGTGCACCATTTTTTTGGTTGAACTCTGAAATGTAGCTGGGAAATATTATATCCACTTTTCTCCCTTTTTCTCACATGATGAATAACATTTTAAGCATACTGTCCATCACCTTTTAAGCAAATCGTATTACATTTGTGCGGTTGTTAGTAGCTCTTGTTCTAACAAGTTCTGAAAGGGGCAAGCACTAGTTATGAACTTATGATAGGTTTATGCATCTTACTTTGGAACCAAGCAATTCACAAGATCTAAAGCTGTTTACTAGATTCATATTAGACTTTATGCTACTAATTCAATTCATGCATCAAAATTTTTAGTGCTTCCAGATCATGCATATTCAGTTTTGGTATATTCCTGATAAAAACTCCCTCTGTTTCCTTCCTGTCATCTCATCACTAAGCTCAGAGTACTAATGGTTTCTTATCTTTTCAGCTTCAAGCAATCTCAAGGTGATATGTTCCAAGTAAATATTAATATTAAAATCCATCCATAGTGGCAAAAGCAGTGATATCACTATTCTTGCAAAGAGAAGAATATATACTTTTTAATGGCATGGTAATCCTTCCTCTCCCTTGATCCACTACAGCCTGCGTGCACTCTTCTGAATCTGTGAGATGCTCTAGTAATCTTATCTTGTATAGAGTAGATAATTTACATATAATTAGAGAAGTGGAAGTTTTGAGCGAGTGATAATCTGAGATACTAGTCTGATCTGAGATAGAGTTAGATGCTTGGACTGCTAGCTTCTCGTGTTCTTTTAGCTAGTGATAGATACTACTATGAAATGATGTGTTAGAACATCAAGATTAACCTTTTAGCTCTACGATTGTAGTTGTATCATCAATATATTCCCCCCCCCCCCCCCCCCCCCCCCCCCCGCGCGCGCGCGTCAAGGTTGCATGTATAAATAACTGGAACCAACAACATTCTTATTTAGTTCAACCTGCAGTCATGCACAAATAATATGCATTTTGAGGGATGTATTCTGTCAAGTAACCAGTAAATTGAGCTAGTGGCTGCCAAGTAACCAATAACTAATATGTCAACTAATCATGGATACGCACCATCTGAACTAACTGACATGCTCACACTATTATGACTAGTTCTTCGATTTCTCAATTAGTCAATTTAGCATTATCTTCTGGCCTCCTTGACATGAAGCTACAAAGATATGCAGAGCCATAATCTTTAAGTGCTTCACTGAACTTTTTAGGTACGAAGAGATTACATAGTTACATATGTACTCTTTTCTAAAATATATATATTAATTTGTGAAGCATATCTTTCTATATTATAGGATAATGGAATGATCATAAAAATCTTCAAAATATTTAGTAATATGTAGTACTCTGTTTCAAATTATAATTTTTTGACTTTTTTGACCAAATATTTAAACAATCATCTTATTCAAAAAAATGTCCAGAATTTCATGTATTTATAAGCTATTTGTTAGTCTTATTTTATTCTGCTGCGCCCTTTTACTTTCATGAAAATTAACATATCCAGGATTTTATAATACTAGGAAAGAGACAAAATATTAGTCAGTATATTTCATATGGAGCCATATCTGTGTAACCCTCTTGAGTCACAACTGTTTCATTTGTACAAAAACATGCCAGAGCTGGCTTAAATGCTTGGCCTTCATCCACCCGTGGCCTTCCAAATATTAGCCCCAAATGCTGCATTGACTCCTCCAACAAAGATAGCTGATAATCAACATCAGGATGGCCATTGTCACTGGTAGAAATGATACGATACTACTTTCTATGTGAAGTACTTGCGACACATTTGTCGATAAACTAGTTCCTGGCTCCTTGCATCAAACTTTACAATCTCTGGCCGGCTTTCCGTTGGGAACAGTGAGTATGCTTTGAGGAGACTAGGCACAACCAGCACATCTTATAGGTAGAAGGTATCTGCATGGAAAAAAGAAAGAAAGACGGTAAGACTAGGCAAGTCCTGTATACCTAATGGAAATGCAGTACCAATTTATTGAATAGAAGCAGAATAATCAGCATCTGAAATGCACAGACATTATGGAACCAATTTTATCACCATAGATCAGCAGAATAATCTCCGTAGAATGCACTGTCATTTGAACTCTCATCATATATTAGGACACGAGTCTGAACTGTCATCAGATCCAACCATAGCCTCATGATGATCTCTAACCTAGTTGAATTTAGAAGAATTACAATGAAAAGAGCAGGATAGAACATGTTTATTTTAAAATTAATATCCAACAAGAAATCAAGCTACAACTTATTCAGCATGTCAACCATTTTTTTATTATGAAGTCATTATCACAATTTACCGTATTCAGTTTGCTAACACTTCTTAGCACGATATAGTTTCACTATATTTGCATTATCATTAGCAGTACAGGAATTATTAATACTAGTATACTACTACTAATTTGACAAAACTAAAAGAACTACTGTATTGGTATTAGTACTAGTACTAGTACTAGTAGTGCTGCAGCATCTGTAATTAGCTACTTGGAAAGGAGTACGTGGCTAGAAATTGCATATCTGAACCACAATGATACCATTAGCAGTACAGGTATTACTACTACTACTAATAATAATTTGACAAAACTAAAAGAACTATAGTATTGGCATTAGTAGTACTAGTACAGTGACTACAACTACCACTACATGTTGCAGATAAAAAGAATGATATGGTGAAAAGAAATGTAATAAGAACCAAGTATATATTTCTTATATATAACTAATGTAATGCACATTTGGACTTGAAGAGACCTTTAAATTATGCCCACGGAATAGTATCCTTTAAAATAGTAAAATCCGTTGTACATATGCATTTTAGAATACTAAAATGGCCCCATACCTTGTTGAATTTCAATGTCCAGATCTGTGGGATCAGAACTAATAAGTTTTCATCTGTATTAAGTGAACACTATGTCTTGTGATGGATCCATATCAGCAAGTGGAGCATTTTGTTTCTCATTAGTCCATTGGCTTATGCTTTTGCCGTATTCAGCCATGATGGCTAGTGTAGATTTAGTAAAACCGGGATCTGATAAGGAAAGTGTTTGGCATTAGCACGGTATAGTTTTACTGAATTGGCATTAGTAATACTAGTACAGCAACTAGTACTACTATTAATTGGATAAAACCGACAGGAAAAGAGTTTACCTGCAGGAAATGAGGAGAATCGATGCAGAATTGCAGATACAGTTGTCGAAGCCCTCCAAAGCCGGAGGAAGATGGTGAAGAACACGAAGAAGGTCCGGTGGCGGCGTGGTGGAGGGTACGGCAAAGAGAGCGCCAGCGAGCATGTTGAGACTCGTTGGATGCGGGTCTCAGGCAGCGCCGCGGCCCGCGGGATGTGGTGTTGCGGAGACCAGGCCGGCGAGGAGGCAGAGATCAGCGAGATCTGGATGGCAGGACAAAGTTGCAGAGACGGAGGGCGGCGGTGGCAGCACGGGTGGCAGCACGGGTTGCAAGGATCTCAGGGGAACGGTGGATGTCGGAATGGGGCAGAAGCCGCGCGCAGGAATCACATCACACGTTGTTGACCCAGCCGAATCTTAAAGCAAGCAGCGATGGTGCAGATAAGACATGCGGCCGCATGTCCTCGTGTGGTGCTGCAGCTGCTAGCCTGCTGCTAATGGTATCATTGTGGTTCAGATATGCAATTTCTAGCCCCGTGGCCGCGTACCGCTTGCTAATGGTATCATTGTGGTTCAGATACGTAACGCGCGCTGCCGGCGTTCCCAGACAGGGATAACGAGCCGCCGTTTGGTGAGCGGCTAAAATGCAAAACTGCGACGTTCCGCGGTCACCCGTGCGTATTGACGTTTCTGGCGGAGGAGAGCGTGCGGAGCCGCCACGGGATGGGAAAATGCGCCGCGCTGTCACCACATGCCGCTACCATCCAGCTCCTGCCCGACCCTTCCCCTCTGAAAGGTGTGGAATCTCGCAGTCGCAGCGACAGCCAAGCTCCGCGTGCAGGCATGGCTCGGAGCCTACGCGGCCCACCACAAGCTCGATAGAATGCCTAAACAATGTTCTTCATGTAAGTTTGCGCGCGAATGCGTCCAACTTCATGGCGGTATTTCAGTGCACAGAATTGCTAATAGTAGCTACTCTCTCTCTCTCCCTCCTTTCAGTTTCAAAGTGGTACGCATCAGCAGCATCCTGGGCTGACTGCATGGCAGAGCTAGTTTCAATGTCTATGGTCTTGGACTCTTGGTGGGTGGGTGTCACAAAGAAGCTCGGCAAGATCGTCTAGCTTGGGCATATATCTTCAGCGTTATTTTGAAGATGTTTGAGCTCAGAATGTCCAAGCACAATTTTGGTGTCACTGAGCAGAGGGAGAAGGTGAGGAGGGTACTGTCAGTTCAGGAATGTGCATGAGATCTAACTAAGTGCACAGATTTCTATGGTCTGCTCGATATCCCTGTCTGGGAAGATGATAGTCCTGATGTCTTTTCAGAAATGAGATGAGCATCCTGAAGATGACGATTCAGAGGAGTGTGTATGCATGCACTGCATTGTGCATTCCTCACAGAGAGAGATATGCCATGATTATGCTCTACCCGGAGCGTTTTTGGTTCATCTATTAGATTTGGATCCTGAAATCGACATGGAGCATCATGGAGTTGGGGTCCGATGTCTTCTTGCCCCTTTCTCGGTCCCGATGGTCTGAAGCACAGTGAATGTCCAGATGAACTATGAGTCTACGATGCTCAATGAAATTCTGACTCCTCACTTTAAATTAACAATTTTTTTTCCTTTTTTTGAGGAAAAGTTAACAAATTTCTTCGTGTACTAGTCACTGCACTGAACCTGATCGCCTTTGTTTATTCAGTTTCTTGCTTCTCAAGATTTAGTTATCAGTCTGTGAATCTGTGCTATTGAACTTTGAGTGAGATTTGCTTCACCGATCATGCTATTACTGCATTGCAAGTTATAATGTTCTGAAAAAGTGAAGAACAAAAACGAGTTGAAAGGTATATGTGTAAAAGATACATCCCATTATTTCATTACTAAAAAGTTTGTGTTTTGGATATGTGAAAATTATATGAGTAGATATTACTTGTATTTTGGATCTAGCTTATGATTTGCATGTAAAATAAGATTCATATAAATATTGTTGTAGAGAGAGCATAAAGCACTATTGTAACTGTAAATGTGTGCTATCTGTCATTGCAAATTTACTTTTGATTTGTTGTCATTGACTTTACTTGACTAATTCCTGTTCTGTTTTTTTTTTGTTTCAATTAATGTGGATGACATTTAAATCATAGTTATGCATACATTGAGGACAAGGACTGAAGCGACAAGCATAGTCAATGAAGTGCGCAAAACTATGCTCGATGTTAGGAGTTCTTCACTGTACCCAAAGTTCATTGATCAGCTTAAGAAAAATCCGAGCATTGATGATCGCATCTCAAGCTTGTTGGGAGCTCATGAATTCATAGAAATAGTTATTTATGGCCTTGGGAGCTTTGAATTTGATGTGAAGTATCAGTATTTGCTTGCTTTCGCTCTTCTTATAAAGAAATATGGGTTATTTCCGATCGATGACATTGAAAATTTGAAATCTATGGCCCAGCACTCTCTCCAGCTGATATCAAGGCTCGCTTGCACTTGGGAGTAAAAGTTCTCTAGTTAATGAGCAGTCCCAAAGAAGTGTTGAGAAGCCAACACTTTTCTAAGTTCCAGGACTGAAATTAGGGAGGAATATCTTTTGGGTCTCCTAAGCAGAACATGATTCTGGACTCCTATGGGCTTAAGGACAGTGGGGAATGTATTTCTGGTGCAATTGAAAATTGGAACTGTATCAGGGATTCTCTAGCTTTGGAAAGGGACAGACTCATGTAGGAACCTGGGATTACAGTCATGAAGTACTTTCCTATGCGAAAAGAACTGATGAGAGATTAATTGGTGTTTTTGAACTGAAGTTGGAGTTTATTGAAGTAGATGATGATATGGACATATATGCTCAAAACTGCCAAGTATGTATTTTGCTTCTGTACTTCTAATAATACTTAATTTATTTTTAGTGTATTTGTTTACTGCTGAATCAGTTGAAGTAGATGATGCATTTGTTTACAGGGCTGAAGCTCAAGGAAAAAAATTACCTCAACTTCACGTGGAAGATGGCATATAACTCATTCCTTTCTTTTGAGTAAGACTTTTGAAGGCTTGTGACTGATAGCTTGCTATTTAATATTTGTGCTCTGTATTACAGCATCCTGAATGAAACTTGTAGATAAGGCTAATCATTTTGGTGAGAACATCAAACTAATTCTGGCTACAAGGATGACGATCCTCCATTCTGAGGACTGGTTCTCTGTCATCAGGGTCCAACAAAGAATCGGATGGCATGGTCTCCACCTCCTAAGGGTTGGGTCAAGATCAACTTCCACGGGATTGACTGTTCTGAAGGTTGTCCCACCTGTATCAGTGGTATATTACACAACGAAAAAGGGCAGGCACTCTCCTACTATACTGGTCCAGTAGGAGATGTGGATCATATTGTGGCAACTGGCAAGTGCCATGGCACTTTAGTTCAGGTTACACGACATGATTGTGCTCCATGAATGAACACAAGCTGATCATTGAGGGGAGCAATCTTAAGGTGATACCTTGTTGCTACAGAATATCTAGCTCACCTAAGAGAGTTCATGATTCATTTTCAAATATCTATTATAACATGTATTTGAGGCCAATCAAGAAACATGCTCTACCTAACATCGGTAAAGAAGAAGATGATGGTTCAAAGGATGATGACAAGAATGATCATACAAAGGAAGATCAGGATGATGGTGATTCAAAAGGTGCATCTTCACAATTTTCCATCCCTCCTGGATGGGGTCAAAGAGAGTATATAGCTTGGCATGTTAAAGAGGCAGCTAATCTCGCGACTGGTCTCGCACGTGCAGGAGTTTATCTACCTAGAACAGGTGACAGGGTTCAGCCAAGTGTCAGTGTGGACATGAAATGGACGTGAAGAGTGACAAGTCAGATGTTACATGGTAAGAAGCAGTTTGAAGTTGCGGTCCATTCTGAACTACAAATGTTTGTTTTCTCAACAATGAACAACTGGCGTCTGTTGCAGGTTCCATCATACCTTTGAAGATGAGGATGAGGACCATATGAAGAGACTAGAAATTTGAGCTAGTTGACTGTCTAACCCTGTTCATGAGGAGCCTGTTGCTAATGGTTGTGCCTGTTCTGAACAAGCAGTGTTCTGATGAGATCCTTGATCTATTATGCAGAACTGGAAATGTAATCAAGGAGAGTGCCCGGGTGAAGGTGCAGAAAGCCATGGACAAAATAAAAAAAGGGTGCTGAACTTCTCTCCGACAGGCATTTGCTCTCGGCTGTGATCAAAATATGAAGAACTCTTATGCTTGTAATAGGGTAGATTCCTAATTTGTTCTAGCTTTTGCCTGGATGTTGCGCCACTCTAGCTGCTGGTGAACCCAGCTTTGTACTGAACCTGAACCTACTTGCTTCTTAAAAGCAGAGTTACTCTCTTTGATTGCCTGCTTTCTGTGAATGTTCCCTTCCCTGAGGAGACTATACATTTGTCATGCAAAGAACGGATACTCTGACCTGGCGATCCCAGGCGCCGAATGCAAAGAACGGATACTCTGACCTGGCGATGCTTTTTTCGATACTCTGACTGAACCGATGGAACCGGAGGCTACGCCGGCGAAGCATTTGCGTGCGAGATCCAGTCTTTGGGGGCCCACCCACTCGATAATCTGCCGCCATCTCGTTCCCACCGCGCCGCCGCCAGCGTCTTTGGCTAAATAAACCATCAACTGGAGATCGTGTATAAGACGAGACGTGACCCAGCAGAGCTCCTCGTGCTGCTCCGCTGCTCTGAGTGGCTCGGGGGATGCGGGCCGGACTCGGCTGGTCGCGATTCGCGACGCGCTACTAGTGCTCAGTCGGCGAGGACCGAAGAGCCACCCCTCTAATCGAGGTCTGATCTGCAAATGTCACGACCAAAATAGGGTCTAGCTCGTGTTTGGTTCCCACCCAAAATTTTTTCATCCATCACATCAAAGGAGAATATTAGATGCATAAAGTATTAAATGTAGACGGAAAAAGTGAAAAATTACATGGATAGGCTGTAAATCAAGAGACAAATCTAATGAGCCTACTTCATCCATGATTTGCAACAGTTGGAGCGCGAGCGAGCCGCGTGATGGAACCGTTGGATGTATGTGCGCAGCGCCGTCGCCGCATCCCGCCACCATCTATTTGCTGTCCGGTCCTTCCCCTCTGATCGATGCATAAAGTTCTCAGCGCGGGCCGAGCTCCGCGAGCGTGCAGGCATGGCTCAGAGCGCGCATCGCCGGGCCACGTGCTCGATGGAATGCCTGAACAAGTGGGCTGGATGTAACCATATAAGTTCTCCACTAAACCAGTACTTGTTTGTTCAGTTCTGCGTGTTGTCACTCCAACGCCATGGTTGATTTTCAATGCATAATTGACACGAAATAGCTGTCAATTTGTTGTTTCTTTCTTCAACATTTCCTTGCATCAGCATTCAGCAGTAATAAACTGCACTACATTACATCACTCAGTTCTCTGACTCATCTTAAACTAAGAGCTAGTACGGCAGGGCCATCCCTTGTAAATCAAAATCCCACCTGCGTAGTTTTGGTGCGTACTTGTCATACTTACAGATATTTGTGTAGTAGTCAGTGTTTAACTTTCATATTTGTGTAGTGGCCTCACACTGTTTTATGCCATTCAATTGTTGTTGTATCACCTGAAAGCATGGATCACCGTGAGTACGAGCTTCACCATCTTTGGCCTCACGCTGTTTTTTGCCATTCAATTGTTGTTGTATCACTGAAAGCATGGATCACCGTGAGTAGTCCTTTATAAGTCTGGACAGTTCAGAGGTCTTGTTCTACAGTACATTTGCTAGTGTGTCGTATTCTGTAATTCTTCCTGCTCATCATGATGATCCATTAGAGCGCACGTACGATAGTTACCCAACAGCTCATATCATGTAGCTTACCTTCATTGAAAACAAGAATGGGATCACTTTTAATTACAGTGTGGATTCTGCGAGCAATTGTCAAGGCCGTGCAGCTCCTGAATTCCTTGAGTATTGTTTCTTGGATAATTGCATCAGTAAAGGAAGCAGCTGAAGAAGTAGGCTCATCTAGCTCAAGAATGTTGCTTTGCATTAGCAGAACCCATACAAAGGCAAGACAACCGTCTCTGTTGTCTGTACAACACTCAGTTTTTTACCATTCTCGACAACTGCAGGAGATATCTCATGTTACAATCCCAACGAATGCACCGTTATGAATGGACTATTGCATCAACCAACTAGAATTTCATATCCCTGTATCTTAATTTTTTTTTTACATTTCGATTATTCGATGGTACAACTACTACTGGTCACAGTGGATTCCTCCAGGCCCTCCATACACAATGTCGAAACCACCCCTCGACGTGTCGAAACCAACAGGGTTAGCTGCGTAGCAGCTGGGCGTGGTTGCGATGGTCCGGCTGGCATCATCGTTGAAGAGGGCCCCAGCGAAGCTGATGCCATTGTACCTCATGATGGTAGGTGCGAAACGCCAGCCTCCGCATGGTGGTATGCCGCTCCCCATGGGCGTGGTCGTGTGGACGCCGCCGGGCCTGCTGTCCATCACTCGCCCGCCCATCTCCACGTAGCAGGCATCAGTGAACCTCGTGTTGAATACAGACTCCGGGTAGTAGCCGATGTCCCGGTCGTTCTCTGAAACCCACCACCTCATCCCGGGAACATCCTGCATCATTGACGTATGTATATATAAATATATATATCTAATGACAGGAAATTAGGAGCAAAAAAACATGTGTGTGTAAATATAATGTCGATGTTAATGGGAGGCATCGGAGCCTTACCCTGTGTATACCAAATGTCACACCGTATAAATCACCTCCGATTTGCGAGTTACTATTGGCGCGGAATGAAGATCCAAGAGCAAATTCCGTGCTTGTAACATGGAATCCTCCGCAGTCTAGATTGAAACAATTGTTTGCTACCCCTTCGTCATTCTGCATGTACATTTATTAACACATGACAACGTGATGAAAGCTATATGTGTGTCAGTACAGTGTGTCCTTCATTTTCATGTCGAGATTTTAGATTTGCATTTGTGAATTCACTACTATGACCGAGGTGGGCATGCTCGATCAGTAATTATTTGGCAATAGTAGTGTGTAGGATCTGCTGATGAACTCACAAATTAAATGGTGAAAGCTTGAATGTAACTGAGCACTTACAGTGTAATAGACGAATAGTCTTGATAAAGAATCTCCAAAGAGAGAAGGCCAAGCCTGTGACATCGCCATGTGGACACCAATACATATTAATGAAAGTAACTGATGATCGTCTAAAATAAAATACAGATTTACTCGTGGTAAGTTGACTTAAATCTGGTATTGGCGTAAGTCGACGGTGTGGGTCGTCTGATCGGCAGCGAACGGATGAGATTCTTCACGTTACATTTATGTGTTATCGGGCCCGCTTTTCTTTGATACAACCCGCATGTCTGTGTGTTAACGGGCTTGACTTTGCCGTTCCTTCCCCCGTCTAGCAGTCTCGCCTCATCTTTCCCCTGTTGTCTCTCGCAGTCTCGCCTCGTTCTTCTCCGTGTGACCGTGTCGACGGAGGCGGAGGGGATCCGGGCGGCGGGCTCGTCGTTGGCTCCCATCAGAGCTGGAGCCGCCACTCCCCATAGGCGCTGGGGCCGGCAAGCAAGGTCCTGTCCGTCGCTTGGCTGGAGGCGGAGGCCAAGAGATCCAAGGGAGCGGCTTGTCATCAGATCCCCTCCCTCAGCCTCGCCGCAGTGGCCGCCGTGCTGGTCGACCTCTTCTCTCGCGGGTACGTGTTCCTAGCTTGGTTTCTCTGACGGATCGATCCCTCATCCCGGGGCCTGATTTTGGCTCGTAGCACTCAAATCCGCTGCTGGCGATGGAATGACGTATTGTAGCGCATAGGGTTCCATGCTAATCTGGATTTAGATGGCGTGCAACCGCGCGTCGAGCGTGGTTTGTTGATTCGGTGATAGCGCCCCTGCCAAGGGCTTGACCCCTTGTAGAATATGATTTCTGCTAATAGGCGCCATGTTTTCCAAGCCATTATCAGTTTGATTTCTGTTCACATGAATTGTACGCGTAGATCAGGGTCTATCTGTACGAGAAGCAAGTTGTTAATTCAGCAGTTTGCTGTAAACACTAATATCTCCAATTGAAGGAGACACTGTTTGGGCTATTTGTTTGTTTCTTTGCCAAAGTGGGGGTATTTGGTGCTAATGTAGGTTTTCGATTTTATCATTTGGGATTGGTTAGTTTCGATTCAAGTTCGTACTCGTTTGATTCAGGCTTGTAGTTGATGAACGGGGTTTGAATTTGGGGAATTTGCGATTGGTTAGTGTGTGAGCTGTACATGGCTTTGTCATTGATTCATCGTCGACCTACCATGGTAGGTGTCCAGTGAAGTCTGCTGAATTTCACTGGCATTGGGTAGTGAATTCAATAGTTACATCTGATGCTGATTTTTTCTGAGGTGTTGGATTTTCTCGTATGGGGTGGTGTTTGTAA
Organism: Urochloa ruziziensis; assembly: GCA_015476505.1. NCBI lineage: Eukaryota > Viridiplantae > Streptophyta > Magnoliopsida > Poales > Poaceae > Urochloa > Urochloa ruziziensis. The sequence goes on along the minus strand of CM027120.1, from coordinate 66,615,439 downwards.
CTTGGATGGTTAATTGGCTCATCGATGATCTAGATGCTCAGTATAGGAATTTTTAGCACCCCGATCCCTACATTTGTAGGCTTTCTGTTTCAGTCATGTGCCTTTATTGTTCCTGTGATGACTTTAGTGCCTTTAGTGTTCCTTACCAGAAGCATGTTTGGCTCAGAAAATCTTGTGTGCCTACATGGATTCTTGTGGCTAATCTTAGTGTGCCTACATGGCTTGTCTTCCTATTTCAATTACAAATAGCTTATACCAGAATTACATCCTCATTTAGTATTGTAATTTTTTAGGTTGTTACTGTAAAATATTAGAGCGGCTTGTATTTTGGTTAATGCAATTTTCTCACATCACTTCTTCATATACCTATATTTGGGATAGCTTGTGCAAACAGGGTTGTTGATATATATCCAAACCACATTATGGGTGAATATTTGAAATAGGGCCATTACATTCGCTTTTTTTCTTGTCTTATTTTTTAGTTTGTTTCCCCAGGATTTTGTCTTTTGAACCCAGTTATTTTTGTTTGATGGCTTTATGTTTCGCTATGTTCTTTCATATTAGATTATTTAAATTGACTTTTTGCAACACTAGTGTCATATTTAGCAATCTGCCTGCTCTGTGTTCCATAACATGACAGATTTGGTTCCTCTTCATATGTCCATTACATTTTTATGACAACAATCCCTATCATGTTCTGTATACATATTGTCGCGAGTCTTTGTGTCTCTTTCTATTTTAATTAAGTTAGTAGTCGGTCAGCTAATTAACATGTCAAGATTATTAGCAAATCCCACCTGCTCTACCCCAATAGATCGACATCTTGTGATCCATTTTCTTAACTTCAAGGCCCAAATTGCTACGACTGCTCTGAACTACAGTAGCATGATTATGGATTTCTGGGTCCCTTGTCAATTAGGTAGTGAAGCTCTGATTTTGCAATTTGCACAGCAGGTTATGCTTACTAATCCATGATTCAACGCATGGAGGAGGAGGAGGAGCGCAAGGAGGTGACGCCGTGGAGGAGCGCGCTCAGCGCCTCAGCGGCGCAGGGAGTCGACGGCACGTGGATAAGGAGGAAGGAGAAGTTGGAGGAGAGAGAAAGAGGGAAAAAATTCGGTTCCCTTCGGTTAAACCTGAACCGAACCGAAATTTCTCGGTTCTTACATCTAAAAAGAACCGATCGGTTCCTTAAATTAGGGAACCGAACTGATCGGTTCGGGTCGACCTGAACGCCCACGGTGAGCCATAGCATTGAATGCTCAATACCTTTAGATCTGTTCCATTTTTCAGTTTGTATCCCCCTCCCCCCCACCCCCTCTCCCTTCAACCTGAGTATTGGGTGCTCATCCATATCCTTGTTTTTTTAGCCATTAACTGGCACATGTAACACTAGTTCTACATATGGGAATCAGGTAATTGTTGATATAAGAAAACATTATGAGCAAAAAATTACAACCATGTTGTATTGAAATTATAGTTATTAAAGTTCATGTAATTTCTATTATATGGCATTGAAATTTGCTTCCAAAGTCTCTTAGACATCGTGTTTGAGTTGAGATGAGAATCTAAATGTACATATAGGAGAAGGCACCAGGTACAAATTTGAGTTTGAGATGATAATCTTAATGTTCTGTGTTTCTAGCATGTGTAATTATTTTATGATAGTCATTATGTCTCTTAATTAGACTTGCTTGCATACATGGTTTCCAAGTGTCCCTTGGTCTGTTTTTTGTTTGTGTTTGTAGTCTTGTGCTTGTTGAATACAAAGCTACAAAAGTTCCATGATTCATTAATATAATTTATATGGTACTATGATGGTGTCATTTTAGTGTAAATATGTGTAATATTAACATTATGTAAGATATATTGGTTTCCCTGTGCCAGCGTGTGCTGCAACCAGTAAAATATTCCATTCCTGGCTACCACTGAATCGAATTCCAAACTCTAACTAAATCCATTTGTTATATTTTGGAGATAAGACACCCTTTAATGCAGCAAGATTTTTTTTTTAAGACCTTGTGATAACGTGCAACAAATTTAGTATTTCTCAATCAGCAAGCATGCAACATATTGCGATAACTTTTACTTTGAATGACATATTTTCACTTTGAATCTCATCATTACCATGAAGAACAAATCCCCTCAAATAGTGGAGTGCTCTTTCTGTTGTTCAGATCCAAGGCAAAATGAGGAGATTATATCAGATATTTACCTCAGGTACAAGTGCGCTAACTTTTCCCTTCAATTTTGTTTCTTTGTTTCTTAAGTTCTGGCTTCTAACATCTGCTCCTCCAAGTGCTGTAACTTTTCCCTTCACTGTTACCTCTTTTGCTTTTTTTTTTTCAGGACAACTTCTTTCATAGTTCTATGGATGCGGTGGCCCCCAGTTTGCATGAGGATCTGGTGTTGTTGATCTCTTTCTTCTTCTTCTTCTGCTCCAAGTGTTGTAACTTTTCCCTTCACTGTTACCTCTTTTGCTTTTTTTTTTTCAGGACAACTTCTTTCATAGTTCTATGGATGCGGTGGCCCCCAGTTTGCATGAGGATCTGGTGTTGTTGACCTCTTTCTTCTTCTTTTTTGCGCCAGTAATATGGCCTGTATTTGTAATCTTGTTGTAATAATGTATAATCTGGTTGGGCTATATGTTGAGTTAATGGGCTGCAACCTCGTGTTTTATTTTCGAAAAAAGTAACCGTTGACACGTTGTTTATTAACGGTAACAACCACTAACAGGATGGCCCTGGCTCAAATATCAGCCCATAAGCCCAAAAATAGAACAAAACAGCCTAAAAGGCCTAACGGGTCCAAAGCCGCACAGGAAACATACACGTTAGCTGAACTGAGTCCGTGAATGATGAATTGCGGGCCCAAAAACTACATATCACCAGGTGTGTGCACAGTTTTAAATATTGTCCATTAGATGGCCATCCAATGGTCTAAAAAAGTGATTTACTCCAAAACAAAATTTAAGTCAGCTTACGAGAAGACAGACCCAATAAAATAAGAAAATTGTTGTACTAGTACTAGTTTTGCATTCCAAAAGATCCGAGCCTTACCGCGAGACCAACCGCAATCTGGTTGGTAAGATGTGCAGGCGGGTCAGCTCCACGAATCGCCCGGTAGTCTGTGTCCAGCGTGGTTCCAACCAAAATGTAGCCCATGGAGAAGTCGTTTGGGTGCACGTCAACCTTCCAACATCAACATGGCACGTCTGCCCGAGCCCCAAGGTAGGGTCCATTCGTGGCGAACGCAGCTGCAACCTGCGATATATATATCCCGACACCAAAACACATTTATTTCAGCACTCAATACAGAATTACAGGCAGACAGCAGACATGTGTTACTACTTGTAATTAATCTAGCCGATCTTTTTTTTAGCATATCACAAGAGCTTTATTAAATCACGGCAGGATTACAATCGGACCCAATCACTTCTAACAGACGTGACGGGAAGCAGTCTAACCACACAAGTTCAGGAGCTAGCAACGAGGGCATACTTGCACACACATGTGCTGCTCCGTTACCTTCCCTATGAACAAAAGAGATACTGAAAGACAAAAAGGACCTGCTAAGCTCTTGGATCTCTTGCCAGAGACCATACACCGCACTTCGATCACCATTGCTCGTCTGCAGCATGTTCACTAGCGATAGGTTGTCGCTCTCAAGGATAACCCTGCTATGCCCACGCTGTGCCGCCAGAACGAGACCGTCTCGCGCTGCCAGAAACTCTCCAGTAAGAGCATCCGCCACATGATAATATCGCTTTGCCGCAGCTGCAAGTAACCTCCCATCTGCATCCCGAATCACAGCACCAGATGCCCCGGTGGCCGTCGAGATATGGAAGGAAGCATCAGTGTTCACCTTAGTCCATCCTTGCGGAGGCCGTTCCCACCGGCTTCGACATGGTTTGTTAGCCGGCCTCATAGAGTTGTTAGCCTGTAGACACATCAAGTCTTCAACCATGGCAGCGACATGACGTACAGCTGCCCTTGGGTTCTAACGTTCCTTACCATGCTTCCTAGCATTCCGCCCCGACCAAAGAGACCATGCACCACATATGATCAGCGCCGCCTCGCTTGGTGAGCATAAGTCCCCAGACAGGACATCTCTAGTCCAGGTCTCTGGATGCAAGTTGGGTACCTTGCATCCTGTGATCTCTTGCGCCGTTTTTCAAAACTGCCGCGCGAAAGTACATGTGAAAGCCACATGATATAGCGACTCCCCCCCCCCCCCCCCCCCCAGGTGCCTGCACGGCGCCCGACCTGCATGGTGGAGGAGAGGTCGAATCCGTTGGTGCTGCCAGGGCGGCCGAATGGCGAGGACCTAATGAGATTCCCTTGGATGTACTGCAACCATTTGCTCTCGGTACGGTGGAACAAATATTTATGCATTACCATACTTGACTCCGTGCTTGAATACTTTCCTAGTATTGCAAGTTGTAACGGAATAACCAGCACGCAGCCTACATAGCTTTGGCAGGCCAAATAATGCCAAGCAAGACGGAGAGGCAGCTAGGCACCACGTCAGACGCCAAATAATCATCCTCTCCTCTTCCCTATTCTCTTGCCTTCGTCCACAATTCCACGTCGACTGCCCAGGCGCGCGTTGAAGAGGGGTTCGGCCGACCCCTAGGTTGGCGCCCGCGCTGCCTCTGATAAATCGTGAGCGTTCAGTGCAGTCTCGATCCGTGTGATAGGGTTTAAACCAATGAGGGTAAGCCACGTAGACCAACTGCATGCGTGCACGGACGAATTCCCCAGCAGTTCTGTCGCTGACATGCGGGCCAGTTATGCATGCGCCACGTGCATGCGGTGCATGGCGGTGCAGCAGCTGCCGCATGGGCCGTACAGAGGACGAGACGTTTCGCTCCGCCCTCCGCTCTTTCCGGGGCCTCATTTCCATCAGAATTTTTGGGGCTACAATCGACTAATTTCTTGTTGTGGTCAATCGAATTTTTATATTCAACGATATTCGGGCCATGCATGTATCAAAGAAAGTAAAAATTCAGTGAGAATTTACATGGATCTTGCAATGAGCTATGCCATACTATTCCTACGAAATATAGTAGGATTGTGCCCAGAAAAGTCCAATTCTTACATGGATCTCGTAGTGAAATAACATGGTTCTCAAAACTACAAGATTTATTGCATCCGAACACCTCGTCCCGGAGATATCTATAAAGTATTTTGTAAAATTATGTAGTTTCTAAATCTCCAAAACTACATTGTGTTAAGCAGGCCAAAGGCCAAAGGCCAAAGGTAGTGATACGATGAAACTACTAATAAAGATTAACAAATGATGAGTTTTTTTAAATGATAAAAACATCCAAATTTAAAATGCCAACAAAGTAATCATTGTCGGATGGATGATTTCCAGCGATGAATTAAAGGCTTCAAACCCAAATTTAAAATGCTAACAAATATATTGATGGATTGTTTGACAAAGCTCTAACTCCATGACTTTTTTTTTTTGAGTCGGCCATTATTACAAACAAACCGGATCTCGATCCTGTCGTACCGCGCGCTCGGCGGCCACATGAGAGCCCACGGCGCCAACGACGTCGACGGGTTCGGCGACGAGACCTCCGCGCACGGTGCCGCGGCTCGGACGACCCGGTGGGGCGACGACGCCCGCGTACGCGCTCCGGGCGAACCCGGACCGGCTGAACATCAAGCAGCAGCCAACTGTCGTCGTTGAGACCGAACCCAAGGATTGTGTGCCTCATCAGCCGAAAGAGAGAAGGTGACAGAGTACCGCCACTGGGCACAACCCGATCACCACGATCACCGCCGCCGTGGCAGCAGCACCATGTAAGAGCAACTCCAGCCCAGCTCTCAAATATGGAGCCTCTATTTTGCGTTTTTAGTGGGCCTGTAAAAGTTTAGGGGCTTCAAACTCTCTTCCTTCTCCAGCCAGCCCGACTAAATGAAAGCCCCCAAATCCATCTGACGAGTGGGTCCCACCTGTCAGCCGTCTCCCCTTCTTTCTCCGTCCCTCACGCCCTGCTTCTCCCCCGCGCCGCCGGCCACCTCCTCCCCGCACCCCCGGCCACCTCCTCCCCGCCGCGCCCCGTCCACGCCCGCCGTGCCCCGGCCACGCCCGCCTGGCAGGGCCGCACCGCCGGTCGCCCTGGAGCGGAGCGCAGACTCCCTGTTCGTCGTCATCCGGATGTTCTTGCGCTCGTCGTCGCCGTCGCAGCAGCCGCTGCTGTTGCTGCCACCGGCGCCATTCAGCTGCAGATCCAGGCCACCCAGCAGGTACTCCTCCTCATCGTCCTGCTCCTCCTCGCCGCCCCATCTCGATCCCGCCGCAGCCGCCGGAGCTCCTCCTCCCCTTCCCCACCTGCACCTCCTCCTCCGCCATGCCGCACCACGGCAGCCACCGCGTCGCAGCCGCTCCTCTGCTCGCCTCCCCGCGCCGCCGCCTCCTCCACGCCGGCGCGCGCGCCTCCCGCAGGCGCGGAGCCTCCTCCTCCCCACGCGCCCGCCTCCTCCATGCCGGCGCGGAGCGGCCGGCGGAGCTCGGTGCGCGAGGAGCAGGGCCGCGTGGGGAGGCGGCCTTGAGCTCGACCGACCCCAACTTTCTTCCCCCGGCGGGCGGGCGCAGCGGCGGCGGGCCCTCCTCTGGCACTGGAGAGGCGGAGGCGAGGTGGAGCGTGGCGGGGACGTCGCCGGCCTCCAGAGAGGCTAGCGCGGATGCGGCGCAGGAAGAGGGACGGGGATGCGGCGCAGGGAGACGGGCGGCGAGATGCCAGCGGCGGCGGTGCACGGGTGGAGTCGGGGGAGCGAGCAAGCGGAAGAGGAGGAGAGAATGAAAAAATAGGTGGGGCCCACATGTAGTGTGGAATAGGGGGTCTCCAAATCTGGGGCTCTGAACCAAAATTTAGATGCCTCCACAAAATAGGGGCCCATCTAGAAGCCCAGCTGGAGCTAGTTTTTACATTTGAGAGACTAAAATAGGTATAGAGACCCATTTAAGGCCGGTCTGTAGTTGCTCTAAGAACACCGCCAAGATCCACGAATTCGACTGCTCCCTCCGTGTGCCACCGCCTCTTCACCTCAAGGCAGGCGCTCGGAGGCCACGAGCGATGCGACTGGCTCACCTCGTACACGTACGGCGGACCCCTGGCGTGCCCGGGCGGCCAAGGCTCGGCCGCGAGCCCGCGACAGGCCGGTGCACAGGTCACGTTCGCCGAATGGAGGCTGGCTACACGGCGGCCTATGATTCGCCGCCCGAGCGCTGATCAGCTGAGCGCGCCCGGCCCGGCGGCGCTGAAGAGTCGTCGTCGGCGAAGGGAATCCCTGGATTCGTCTAACACCTGAGCGAGCTTCTGTTTTGTTGTTCAGGCGCTCGCTCGATGGTAGCAGCCGTTTCAGACACTCAGAGCTGTTGATTCAATTTTTTATCAAAAAAAATGCCTATCAACATTTTCTTTAATTTTGGGAGTGTCTATGCGGTAAGAGTGTGTTTCACAATACAGCCAGCACACGTGTGTTCAGGGAGCAAAAAACACACAGATAATAGCAAACAAAAAAGAGTGTGTTTTGTTATAAAGGCAGCACACTGATTTTCCCTATGCAATTTGCCAAGACTGAACACACTGATTTCTACAAACCCAAAAAGAGTGTGATATGTTATGAAGGCAACACACTGATTTGTACAAACCCAAAAGCAATAAAACACTAAAGATAACAGATAAGCAAATATCAAAGAATAATTCTAGAAAAAACAGGCAAACAATATTTGACAAAGCAATTGAACAAGTGATCGTCTCTTTTGAACAGAAAAAAATAAAATTAAAAAAATGCACATACCAAATGATAACAGTTTACCTGAACATTATTGCCAGCACCATGCCTATAATTTTCCAGTAGAATTGGAACTGTCATTTCCACCAAATCTGGCTGGGAAACACAACAAATGCAGCTGTAAGAGCCAATCAGAAGCAAATAGAAAGCAAATGTCAGAACTGAAGAAGAGTTAAACCAAAATACAATTGACTGAACTAATAAACAATAAGCTAAAATTGACAAATTTTAATATACAAAGTTAAAAGGAAAGATTGACAAATTTTTGTACAGTTAGTAAAATTACAGATTTCATTTGGGTGCTCGAAAACCCTGTAAGATGTAAAAGCTAGAAGAAGAAGACAGATGTAAAGGCAGAAACTGCACATAGCTAAGAAAAGAGGAAAAACGAAAAAAAAATGTAGATGACAGTTTACCTGAACATTATTGCCAGCACCATGCCTATAATTTTCCAGCAGAATTGGAACTGTAATTTCCACCAAATCTGGCTGGGAAACACAACAATTGCAGCTGTAAGATGGAAAAAGTAAACTTAAGAATGATGGAAAAGATAAAAGTCAGAAGGAACCCACCGTGCAACCCACATGATCCCTCCCAAGAACCGTGTGTGCTGCTGCAAAATGAACCGTGTAAGAGCCAATCAGAAGCAAATGGAAAGCAAATTTCAGAACTGAAGAAGAGGAAAACCAAAATACAATTGCAGCTGTAAGATGGAAAAGTAAACTTAAGAATGAGGGAAAAGATATGAGTCAGAAGTGATGACAGTTTACCTGAACAATTTTGCCAGCAACATACCAAGCTTTTTACATAAGAATTGTAGCTGGCATTTGCACCAAATCTGGCTGGGAAACATAAGAAAAGCAGCTGTAATGCAACAGTAAACTTAAGAATGATGGAAAAGATACGAGTCAGAAGGAACTCACCTGTGCAACCCACATGATCCCTGCCATGAACCCTGTGTGCTGCTGCAAAATAAACCAAAAAAGTGCCAATCAGAAGCAAATAGAAACCAAATGTCAAAACTGAAGAAGAGGAAAATCAAAATAGAATTGATTGAACTAATAAACAAAAAGCTAAAATTGACAAACAAAAGAAAAAAGCGAATGAAACAGAAGAAAAAATAATATACAAAGTCAAAAGGAAAGATTGACAAATTTTTGTACAGTTAGTAAAATTACAGATTTCATTTGGGTGCTCGAAAACCCTGTAAGATGTAAAAGCTAGAAGAAGATGACAGATTGCACTAATAAAGGCAGAAACTGCACAAAGCTAAGACAACAGGGAAAACCAAAAAGAATATAGATGACAGTTTACCTGAACAATTTTGCCAGCAACATACCAAGCTTTTTACATAAGAATTGTAGCTGGCATTTGCACCAAATCTGGCTGGGAAACATAAGAAAAGCAGCTGTAATGCAACAGTAAACTTAAGAATGATGGAAAAGATACGAGTCAGAAGGAACTCACCATGCAACCCACATGATCCCTGCCATGAACCCTGTGTGCTGCTGCAAAATAAACCAAAAAAGTGCCCATCAGAAGCAAATAGAAAGCAAATGTCAGAACTGAAGAAGAGAAAACCAAAATAAAATAGATTGAACTTATAAACAGCAAATGAAACAAAAGGAAAACAAAAGTCAAAAGGAAAGATTGACAAATTTTTATACAGTTAGTAAAATTACAGATTTCATTTGGGTGCTCGAAAACCCTGTAAGATGTAAAAGCTAGAAGAAGATGACAGATTGCACTAATAAAGGCAGAAACTGCACAAAGCTAAGACAACAGGGAAAACCAAAAAGAATATAGATGACAGTTTACCTGAACAATTTTGCCAGCAACATACCAAGCTTTTTACATAAGAATTGTAGCTGGCATTTCCACCAAATCTGGCTGGGAAACATAAGAAAAGCAGCTGTAATGCAACAGTAAACTTAAGAATGATGGAAAAGATACAAGTCAGAAGGAACTCACCTGTGCAACCCACATGATCCCTGCCATGAACCCTGTGTGCTGCTGCAAAATAAACCAAAAAAGTGCCAATCAGAAGCAAATAGAAAGCAAATGTCAGAACTGAAGAACAGGAAAATCAAAATAGAATTGATTGAACTTATAAACAGCAAATGAAACAAAAGGAAAACAAAAGTTAGAAGGAAAGATTGACAAGTTTTTATACAGTTAGTAAAATTACAGATTTCATTTGGGTGCTCGAAAACCCTGTAAGATGTAAAAGCTAAAAGAAGATGACAGATTGCAGTAATGATAGCGTACCTGAACAGTTTTGACACCAGCAGACCTTCAATTTTACAATTCCATTGGAACTGGCATTTGAACTAAGATTACCTGTGAACATTATCAACTACAACTGTCATAGAACCAAATAGAGAAATATCAAAGGAATACAAGTGATACAAGGGCCTTACAATGCTACTGAACTGGCAAAGTTCAGTATCCAGCAGAGTGTCTAGACGCAGATACTAAGATCCCCAAAATCAGTCTAAGTGGCCTGGGCTGCTGTGAAGATGACAAGGACAACAAATCATCATAAAATTTAAAAAGCATGAAACAAGAGCACTAGTAAGAAATAAACTGCACAAATATACAAAATTATATTAGGTGACAGTTTACCAGAGCAATTATGACAGCCCCATTCATTTATTTTTGCAGAAGATTTGGAGCTGGCGGAAGCAACATAGATGGCTGGGAAACAAAACAACAACAGTAGCTGTAATGCAACAGTAAGATCAATGGAGAGAAAATAGATTATCCAGAAGGAACTAACCATGCTAAGGAATTACAAAAATGGATGAACCACCTAATTGAAACAGTAAAAGCCGTCTCCATGGTCTTGACCGCTGGAAACGTAACAAATACAGCACCATGGCATGAGAACTACATTAGAATGAGAACAAAAAAATGCAAAACACATAAACAAAAATTGACAGCAAATTACTGAGATACATCAGACATGACAGCGTACCTGAATGGTTTTGACAGCCGCACACCCTCAATTTTACACATCAATTGGAACTGGCATTTGAACTAAGAATACCTGTGAAAATTATGATCTACAACTGTCATTGAACCAAATATAAAAATAACAGAGGAATAGAAAGTGAAACAAGGGCCTTACGATGCTACTGAACTTGCAAAGTTAAGTATCCAGTAGAGGCAGACACTGAGATCCCTAAAAATGACCTTGGCTGTTGTGAAGATAACAAAGACAACAAATCACAGTAAAATGTAAGAAAATAACAAGAGCACTAGGAAAGGAAATAATCTGCGCAAATGTACCAAAATATATTAGGTGACACTTTAACAGAGCAATTATGAGAGCCACATACCTTCGCATATACATAAGTGTTGGAGCTGGCAAATGCACCACAAAATGGCTGGAAAATAAAAAGAACCGGAGCTGGCAAATGCACCACAAGCATTGGAGTTAGATCAAAAGAAGAGAAATATGACAAGACAGAAAGAAGAGATTTTAGACAAGCCAGAAATAATAGATGAGTTACCTGTATACTGGTGACCATGCTAAGGGCTATCCAAAATTTAGTAAATGTTGTAGCAAAACAATAACATCCCTCCTATGGCGTGGAGTGCTGCAAAGATAACAAAGAGATGAGAACTGGCAAATAAACAATATTTTTATACAGCAAAAGATGTAAAAGTTATAAATAAAGCAACTGAACAAACAACAGGACAACCAAAATACAATTGATTGAACTTATAAACAGCAAATGAAACAGAAGAAAAAATAATATACAAAGTTAAAAGGAAAGATTGACAAATTTTTGTACAGTTAGTAAAATTACAGATTTCATTTGGGTGCTCGAAAACCCTGTAAGATGTAAAAGCTAGAAGAAGATAACAGATTGCACTAATAAAGGCAGAAACTGAACAAAGATAAGAAAACAGGAAAAACCAAAAAAATGTACATGACAGTTTACCTGAACATTATTGCCAGCACCATGCCTATAATTTTCCAGCAGAATTGGAACTAGCATTTCCACATAGAGTAGCTGGGAAACACAACAATTAGTTATGTAATACAAAACAGTTGAACAAATATGAGACAATTGGAATATGAGTCAGACACAACTCACCATGATAACCACCTGGCGCAGACACTGGAATGCCTCCCATGGCCTGTGCTTTTTAGAGAAAAATTATAAAAAGCAAACAAAACCTGAAACTATCATATCAACTAATTTGTACTGTCATATAATAACTTTCTAACTGTGAGCAGATAAGAATGACAAAAAATAAGAAACATGAAAAGAATAAAAACGGAATTACATCACATTACAGATCAAACATGTCATACACAAACACAGGAAAGTCTAAACCGAGTTATTACACAGAACATAAAGTGACGACATCATAGTTTGAGTTCAGAAACAGATAAATAAACTACAGTAGTCTTTGGTTCATAACATATTCATAACACTAGACACAACACTGATGATAAAACAGTCCTTCCAGGCAGCACCATCCTTCAGACAGCAACCTTGATAGTCGAATCAACTGCCAAAAACAAATTTTTTTAAGTGAATAGATAAAAGCAGATCAGAAAATAAGCAACTTAAACAAACATCAATGGTACCAACTTACACATAGTTAAATCCAATGCCCCTGCGAATAGTGTAGTGCTGGTGAACATCATGATCAAAGGGCATAACCCTGATGCTCAGAACACCCTCAAAAGAAACATGCTCATCACCCACTTTGATCATCCGAGCGCTGAACACTCTGGCAGTCAGAGGATCAGGGCAAACAATGTACCCTAAGCGGCGCTGCTGATCAATAGCAATCTTGAACTGAGAAACATTTAGCTGCCTGTGGTGCACTAGGCCAGATGCAATCAGCATGCGCAAACCACGAACAGTAGTCCTGAAGCGATTGTAGTTAGCATCATTCCGAGAGGAGGCTAAAAGAAGACAACTCTGAGGACCTACATGAAAAAAAAAGTAAATGACTAAGTAAGTAGCACGTATGGCAGGTAATAAAAAGATAAATAATATGTGCACTAAACATCACGGATATATAAAACATAAAGTAATCAGAGAAAGTAAAATATTGAAAACAGAAAAATTAAATAAAATATATAAAGACATAATTAAACGAAGAAAAGAATAATGAATCACCTTCAGTAAGCTCCAACTGCAGCATGATGTGACGAGGAACCCAGTGATCCTCCCTGAAAAAGGGAGGGACCTCATGATATGCTGGCAAAGCCCTAACACTCCGGACAAGATCTGTCATCAAATACTCATGGCCAACTTCAGCTAAAGCTCCACGCAGACCATTTGCACAGCAACTGAAGGGCAAAGAACAAATCCATAGCGTCGTGGAGGATCAGCAGCAATCTTAAAGTCAGCAACATGAAGGTACATGTTCCAAAGAGCTCTGGCTGAGTTAAACATCTTCTGCAAGCCACGAACAGTAGTCATGTAGTAGCGATCTCCATTTTCATCTGTTTCAAGTTCACCTCATCGAATTGAGTGGGTTGCCTTGCTGATAGAGTCGGATTTGGTTCCGATCGGAGTTGTTCGTTGGCCGCAGATGGAGCCCCAATTGGTTCGTTCTAAGAGCAAGAGAAAAGGAAAAAGTTAATATACTAAAATTAAGTATGAAATAATTGAGTAAGAGATGAAATTTACCAGCATCTGTTGTTGAACCGATTCTATTCATTGTTGAGGATGGACCTCGTTTGTTTGAATTGCCTATTCTTTTGGAAGACGATCGGTTGTTCTCTCTGAAAGAAAACGATTGGTGTTAGAATCGGTTAACATCGGTTGAACAACGGATTAAGTTGTTACCAGGTGGATTTGGTTCAGGATGATTCGATGCCGATGAAGCTGGGGAGTCTTGTTGAGGTCCCATGGCTTCTTTGTTTTCTTGCTCTACAGAGTATGTCAACAGTTCAATTTGATTATGAAAGGTAAAAAAAAAGGAATCGGAGAAATAAGAGGAATCGGTACCTGCTATCGATGGGAGTTGGATCAGATTTGTGTCATGAATTGCACCAACGAGCAGATCAACCGCAGATTGGGTGTCGACTGTTACAACCTTGATCCTTTTGGTGATTTTCTTTGAAGAGGTGCCAACCCTACGCTTAACCAATTTTCCTTTGAGGATGTCTGCAGCTGATGGGGCATTGTATCCAATGTGAGGAGTATCGGTTGCGTGGGCATACTGAATCGGTCGGCCACTTTTGCTTGTCTCTGGGGGAGAGATTCGATTCTCCTGCGTAAGAAAAAGGATTAGTAACCGAAATAAAGGTTAAGAAATTTTGTGAGAAGTAGATACCTTTCGTTTGGTCGAGAAGTTTGGATCGAATATCTTGCAGTATGACGAGGCTGGTTCGCAGAAAAGATGTTGGGACCACTCACCCCACCAATTCTTGAAAGCCGATGGGATTATAGAGGTGATGCCTATTAATTTCCATGTGTTCAGATCGGATATGTTGAGGTCTGGAACTCGGTCTAGGAGACGGCAGAAGGCAAGTCCGTATTCAACATTGGTTCGATATCCGATCAGATCGGCGAAGTACAGCTTGATCGGAGCTTGAACGAAGCCTAGCTGCCTTGCTATCACGGAAGGATAATAAAATTCATAGGCATGTTCGTCACAAGCCACAGGAAGGATATTCGGACAAATTATTTCCTTAAGGATCTCCTTCATTTTATCATCCGATAAGACCGAGTCCAGTTGAAAGATGATCGGGTTTTCAAAAGAGTTGTTGGGATCCTCATAAGCGAACCAGATCAGAGCAGATTTGTGGAGGCCATTATAAAAACAATTGAAGTAAGTGGCCAACCGATTTGGGGATATCTTGGCACCCTCGAGGGTCGCGGCAGCGTCCCCAAAAGACATGAACCTACGAGGGGTAATTTTAGTCCCTTCTGCCTGGTCTGATGGGAAATTTTGGTTGAAAAGGTTTACTTTCCAAACCTTGTGCATGTGCAGGTTTAGACACAGGTTTATAAACCACCAAGGGCCACCAAGGCATGAAATCGGCTCTCCTTTTCTCAATCGGATCGATACTTCATGCAATAGTTGATAGACCGATCCAAGAAGGTACTTGCCCAGGGGAAGAAGATTGCCCGATGCCAGGTGTTCAGCTACTTTCTGGTATTTGATGCAGGGAGCAAAGGCTTTTCCACAGAATACGAATTTTTCTAACCACATCATAAGGAAGGCTGAGTACTCCTTGTGGTCGATCGGTCCTTGACTCTTCGAATATGTGGAAATGTAATCTTTCCAACCTGTTTTGGCTACCTTGATAATATGACCCGGTTTAGCAATGCTATCGAATCTGGTCGTTGATGTGATGTTCAAGCCTGTCAGCATAACCACATCAAGAAGGGAAAGCGACAAGGACCATGACCGAACATGAATGCATTCAGAGCATCGGACCAGAAGTAATAAGCAGCTATCAGAAGCGGTTCGTTCTTCTTGATATCCGATAAAGATAAGGTGAGGCATTGACCGATTTGGTAGGTGTCCCAATCGGCCCGCTTGCTGCTCATTCTGAGGTACAAGTCCCTCCATCCCGCAATCACTGATGGCCAAGATCGGAAGGCATCTTCCATGAGGAAAGGGGATCTTACAGATGCTTGAAAGGGAGGCGATTGGTCTCTAAGTTAATGAAGTCGGTCGGATCTTCGCTACCAATCGGACCCAGAATGAAAAGGCCAGGAGTCTCCGGGATAGGGATGGTGATTTCGTTCACGGGCGCCTAAAGAAAAAGATGAGGGAAAGAAGTTTAAATCGATGAAAAATATGGAGACATTTTGGGAAGAATAGCAAAAAGAACAAAAGGACGAGATCAGGATCTGTTACCTGAGGAGCAGAGGAGCTTGAAGCCATTGCGATTTGCGGCTTTGAGGAATTGAATGATTCGCTCGTAGATGATTGTCGAAGATAACGATGAAAACGAGTTGTCGGCGAGATTCTTTGAAATTTGCGTTCGGAAGCTCTTGGAATGGGGGCAATGGCGAAGAGAGAACGGCGGCTGAAGGGAGGAAGAAGAAGCGGAGTATTTATAAGCTTTGCCCACAGGGGTAGATGAGGGATTTCGCGTGTTCGGGTGAAAATCAGGGTTTCGTGCGGAACGATAACAAATCGAAAGAGTCCGAGAATTTCGGGACAATATGGACATTTTATCCCGAAACTGGGGGGCATGTGTTGATGACGTTTTTTGACACGTGTTAGAGCCGGCGCCTGAGGAGATTTAATGAGAATCGAGCCAAAGTCAAAGGCGGAGTTCGAGTTGAAATCGGTTCGAGATGGGATCGAAAACGGATTCAAGGCTTCAGAATCGGACTCGGAGGACCGATTGAAGGCGTCGTGAGCTTTGGGCTGAATTGGGCCACTGATGGGCCAGATCGTCGAGAGTCTTAGGTTAAATAGTTTCTTTCTTTCACGTCAAGTTTGTTTGAGTCATGATCGACTTGGAGTCTGTAATTCCAGGGTATAAATATAAACCCTGAGGGTCATGAGAAGTTTAGATACACATCAATGCCAAAACCTTTACTACTTTGCATCTACTACTCGCAATTTATTTACAAGTCGGCGACTTCGCCAAGTTTTCTCTTTCACGAGTTGTCCTGGGCTAGTCGAGGCGATCCAGATCTCCAAGGCTTGCTCGTGAGTTCCGCTTTTACTGAGTAATATTTAGGCTTTAGCATCGGGCGCATCGCTGTTGCTTCGTCTAGATTTATTCGACAGTTATCGATATTTGCTAGATCTACAAGTCTTTTCTTGTTGTTTTAGCTTTTATCACCATCTATCCAGCTTAGAATACTATCTAATCGGCTCGGTCAAAGGCTTAATCTTGAGATTTATCTAATAGCTGATTAATATTGTTCTAAGTGTTGTTTCCCTAAGCTTTATCAGATCACTTCACGGTTGTCTTATATTGCTTAGTCATCAATCGGCTATTTGTTGTTTGATCATCGGAATCGGCTTCCTGTGCTGTTTTCAATACATATCGGATCGGTCCTTCGCCGTTCAATTTTACGAACGAGAGAATCGGCTCCTCAGCTGTTTCTTAACGTCCGATTTCATCCTTGTCAATCAACAGGTTACATTGACTGGCACGCCCCGGTTTTCAAGGCCACGCCTTTGCTCGTGTGTTAGTGCATCTATCTCCGCCTGATTTTTGCGTCAACACATCCCAGCACAAGAAGGTCCGATTGAACCTTATCAACGCATCATTGATGACGTAGATCAGATACGCCTGTGGGCATTGAATGCAGTTCGATCCCTTCTGTAATGGGTTGTAATTTGGTTGTCGCACATTTATGGTCTTGTAATGAATATTGGTTCCTGTAGATTTGACTTCTGCATCCTACTTTAACTCTGGTGTGATTCCTTAGCCGATTTTCCGGCTTTGCTTATCAATCCTCATTGATGACTCCTGATTTGCAAGTTTTTTCAGTTTTCCTTGCAATTTAAATGCTGCATCATAAATGCTCTTGACCAACAACCTCTATAAATAGAACATCGTGCCAATTCCCCCTCTCACCTCCAACACAACTTTTTATAGGAAAAAATGGCATCGTTTCGACAGGTAAAAAATTTTCCTGATCTTGCTCTTCCTCTATTGCTTCTTCTTAAATCAATCTCCTTTGAATCTCAGAGACTTGATGGAATCATTGCATCGCTTCAAGCTGGAAACCTTGTAACCCCCTATGATGAAGTCTTCCTTCAAGCTTACACCGGAGAAATTAGAGAAAAGTTTCCAGATGATATAGTTCCTGTACTTCGCTCCATCAACTCCAACTGTCTGCCACCAGGAGGAATTCCAGAGGTTCGTCGCAGGATTCAACTTCTCCAACTTTATCTTCCTTTGCTTGAGCAGCAGCTATTCTCCTTAGAATCAAGAGTAGAATTAAGGGAAGATCTACAACATTTGATAAATATCACTCGCAATGATAGAGATAACACCGCCAGAGTTCTCCAAGAACAACAAAGACTCGAAGCTTCATATGAACAACAAGAGAGTTATCTGACAGCAATAGAGATCATCCAAAATATCTAAACTCTTTGTAACTTTTTATTTTTTGCACTAAGGACGATGCATGTCACATCGACCATGTATCATCCAATTTAGCTCTAAATCGGATTGGGAACTTCCGAAACGGACGCATATCCGATTCGTTGACCCTTGTATGCTCCTCCTTGTTTTTTCAATAAATAATCGGTTCACGAACCGACCCACATACTAGGGTAATATTGCTTCAAATACTTTCCATTCAGAGCCCTTGTAAATATTTTTCCTTCAAGTGTTTCTAGAATGTATGCATTGCCTGACGCACACCAATGAATAAGATATGGTCCTTCCCAAGTCAGAGACCACTTTCCGAATTTGGAATCCTTCGATCCGATTGGCAATACTAGTTTCCAAACGAGATCTCCTTCAACAAAACTTTTTACTTTTACTTTCTTATCGTACCATCGAGCCACACGTGCTTTGTCTTTCTCTATATTGCTCAAAGCTCTCAAACGATGCCCAGCCAAATCTTCCAATTCTTCCTTCATCAAAATATCATAGTTTTCAGCCGTTCAATCATCCTGCAGGTCGATACGCCGAGATACAGTCTTGATCTCCCAAGGCAAAACGGCATCATGACCATAAACCAACTGATAAGGACACAATTTTGTAGCACCATGACAAGCCATCCGATATGCCCACAAGGATTCGCTTAACAAGTCATGCCACTTCCTCGGATTTTCTTCAATTTTCCTCTTGATCAATTTGATTATCCCCTTATTCGAAGATTCAGCCTAACCATTGGCCTGAGCATAATATGGAGAAGAATTTAACAACTTGATCCCCATGTTCGATGCGAACTCTTCAAATTCTCCAGAAATAAACATGGTTCCTTGATCGGTAGTTATAGTCTGGGGAATTCCAAATCGGTAGATAATATGCTCCTTAACAAATTCAATCATATCAATCGATGTCACATTTTTTAAAGGAATAGCCTCAACCCACTTAGTGAAGTAATCGGTTGCCACCACTATAAACTTGTGATTCTTAATAGATGGTGGATTAATCTGCCCAATTAGATCGATTCCCCATCCTCTGAATGGCCACGGCTTAATAATTGGATTCATAGCCGAAGCTGGAGCTCTTTGAACGTTACCGAATTTCTGACAATCTTGACAGCATTTATAATATCTGAAACAATCTTCAAGAATAGTTGGCCAAAAATACCTGTTTTGTCTTATCATCCACTTCATTTTAAAAGTCGACTGATGCGCTTCGCAAACGCCCTCATGAATCTCGCCCATAAGCACTTTAGCTTCTTCAGAACCGATACACCTAAGTAACACTCCATCAAGAGTCCGATAGTATAACCTTTCTTCCATCAAAACATACTTGGTCACTCGCAATCTTATTCGCCTATCAGTTCTTTTAGATGGATCTTTCAAATACTCGAATATTTGTTTTCTCCAATCATCGTCAGCGAAATCCGACTCTAGTACATCTTGAATCGGTTGATACCCTGAAGCACTCTGAGCCAACCGATTGGCCTCATGATTATGGAGTTTCGGTATACGTTCGATTGTGACCATCTTAAATTCTTTCAACAATTGGAGACATTCATCTCGATATCCTAAGAGAATATCATCATTGCATTCATATTCTTTAGATAACTGCTTTACAACCAACATCGAATCTCCAAATATTTCAACAGCATCGGCTTTAATTTCCCTCAACAATTTGTAGGCCCTTGAGAACAGCTCGATACTCAGCTTGATTGTTAGTAGCAGTCTTCTCAATCGGTATTGCAAAATCGAAACTTGCCCCCCGAGGCGAGATGAGCACAACACCGATTCCAGATCCAACTCCACAAGCCGATCCATCAAAGAATAAGGACCAAGGAACTGGCTCCACCATAGACACATCCGATCCACAATGCTGAGTAACAAAATCAGCCAATACTTGACCCTTAATGTCTTTAGCCGATTCATACCGCAGATCAAACTCTGAAAGAGCTAATATCCATTTACCGATTCTCCATTTAAAATCGATAATGACAACACATATCGGACCACATCATCTTTGCTAACAACAATGGACTCAGCCGATGATAAATAATGCCTTAACTTAGTACAAGAGAAATAAAGGCATAAGCACAACTTTTCGACGGGAGAATATCTTGTTTCAGCATCCAATAATCTTCTGCTAACAAAATAAACAACCCGCACTTTTCCTTCAAATTCTTGAACCAAGGCAGATCCGATTGCAGATTCATCAGCCAATAAATATAATTTAAACGGCTTACCTTTCTGTGGAGGAACCAAAATCGGAGGAGAAGTTAAATATTCTTTAATTCTATCTAAAGCTTCTGGTTGTTCCTTCCCCCAAACGAACTCCTGATTGGCTTTGAGTTTCAACAATGGAGTAAACGGCTTAATCTTACCAGACAAATTTGATATGAATCTTCTGATAAAATTTATCTTCCTGATCAACGATTGAAGTTCTTTCTTATTCTCTGGAGCAACAACTTTATTGATTGAACTGATGCTTTTCCTGGCTGATTTCGATTCCTCTCTCAGGAACCATAAATCCCAAAAATTGACCAGCCGATACTCCAAAGGCACATTTGAGCGGATTCATCTTGAGACCATGTTTCTTTGTACACTCTAGCGTGCGACGTAAATCGGACAAATGATCATCATAACTCTCCAATTTAACCACCACATCATCAATGTATATTTCAACGATCTTTCCAATGATCTCATGAAAAATATAATTCATAGCCCTCTAATATGTGGCACCAGCATTTTTAAGCCCAAAGGTCATCACAACCCACTCATATAATCCGAGATGAGCAGGACATCGGAAGGCAGTCTTGTGAATATCTTCGACTGCCATCAGGATCTGATTGTATCCAGCATTCCCATCCATAAAACTAAGATCTCTGATGACCTTATGCCCTGCTGCCACGTCAACTTGTACATTAGCTACGGGCATCGGATATCCATCCATCGGAGTTGCTTTACTAAGATCTCTGAAATCTATGCAAACCCGAAGTTTTCCGTTTTTCTTGTACACAGGCACAATGTTTGAAATCCACTCGGCATATCGGCATTGTTTGATAAATTTAGCATCTATAAGTCGAGTAATTTCAGCTTTGATATCATCCTAGAATTTTCGGATCAGAACGGCGAGACGGCTGCTGGTATGGCCGAAACCCTTTTTTGATTGGCAACCGATGTTCAACAACCGATCGGTCTAGACCAGGCATCTCAGAATAATCCCAAGCAAAACAATCTTTATATTCTCGTAATAAAGCTATCAACTTAGCTTTAAGCTCAGGATCTAATTTAGAACTTACATACGTCGGCCTGGGCTTACTATCATCCTAAATCTACTTCTTCTAATTTATCAGCCGACGTAAATCCATAACCTAGTTTTCCATCATCTTCTGTATCCATAAGACAACTATTCAGGACCGACTGCTTGGATCGGTTGTAAGCCAAAATCGGACATGTTAAGAAAATCTAGATCAATAGCTTGTCATGATATGCAAGTTACTTCATAACTCCATGGGCATACTTCAGCAGTTGCAATATTGAACAGAGCATCGACTTTTACAACTTCAACCGAATCTCCGATCCATTGAATCACGCATTGATGCATCGTAGATGGAATGCAACAATTGGCATGAATCCAATCTCGTCCCAGGAGCATATTATAAGAACTCTTGCCATTAATAATAAAAAAGTAGTAGGCAAAGTCTTACTTCCGATCGTCAAATCAACACAAAGTGCCCCCGGGCCGGAGAGGTTTTTCCTTCGAAATCCCTGAGCATCAGATCGGTCTTCATTAAATCGGACTCGCCTTTACCGAGTTTTCTTAACACGGCATATGGCATGAGATTAACAGTAGCACCACCATCAACCAGCATCCTAGTCATTGGAGTTCCATTAATATACCCTTTTAAGAATAAAGGCTTTAGATGCTGTCGGTCTTCTTCTTCTGGCTTTTCAAAAGTAGCAAGTGCTGACTCCAAAATCAACTGAGCAATTCCTTCTTCAGTGTCCGATTCAATTACCTCACCCGATGCCATAAATTCCCTTGGCAAAATAAATGCCATAAGAACATCAGCCACTGGAGCATCATCGCGATCATGATCTTTAGTCTTCACTCGCCACACCCGATTGTTGCTGCCTCTATCGGCTCGGCGTTGCTCTTCCAACTCAATTTGCCTCAACCTTTGGACACGCCTCTTCTGCGATTTAGTTAATCCTTCTTGACACCATTGTGGCTGTGGTTCCTTGAATCGGTAGAAAGGCTGCCGATCATGAATCTGCTCTCTTTCAGGATCTCTTCGCATGATTTCATCATCAGGGATCCAATTATTAGCCATGTCTTCAATTTCTTGGCTCATATATGGCTTCCTTCCTAATCGGTCTCGTATATCGACTCTGCAGCCAAGCCTTTCATGAACAGGAATACACTGATTCAAGTCATCTTGCCGGTCTCTACTAACCGATCGCTGGTTTCTTCTGCTCGACCGATCCCAATCTTCCTGATATCGGACATCAGACCGATCACGTCTCTCATCGAAACACGGCCTCTTTATTGGCCGAGAATTCCAACCCTGCCCATTACACTCAGGGCAATTTTCAGGAGTCGGCAATTTAATTCCTTCTTCCCAACAATAAATGAAGAAAGGGCACCTCCAACGCCTCTCCTGACTTTTAGAACTTCCAGCTTCCTCCGATTTTCCTTTTCCTTTTAAATCGGACATAGAAACTTGGACTTTAGGATCAACAGATCCCTTTTCCTTAGCCAATTGAGAAGTAAGAACCTTCTTGGGAACAACTTCTTCTTTAGCTATTTCCACCATATTAACAGGGAAAGGATGCTGATCAATTTTCATAGGCTTGGCAGGCTTTTTAGGTAATTCAAATTTGATTTTTCCCTGATCGATAGCCGATTGTAGTTGTTGACGAAATACCTTGCAATCATTTGTATTATGAGATGTAGCATTATGGAACTTGCAATAAACCATCTTCTTTAATTCTTCTTCTGAGGGAATCCTATGATAAGCAGACAACTTGAGCAACCCTTCTCTCAGAAGCATATCGAAGATCCTATCGGCCTTTGTAATATCAAAGCCGAATTTTTCGGGTTCTTTCTTAGCAAAAGGAACCGAAATCGGTTTCTTATTCTTAACCCACTCAGCAAGACCGATTTCTTCTCCACCATCGGATTCAGAATCAGAACCATAACCTGCGTAGTTAACCCTCTTCTGATAGTTCCTCCTTGGTTCATATTGCCGAATCTCATGCCCAGACATCCTCTGCACAATTTGGCTTATGCTTTCGAATTCTTGATTAGCAAATTTCTCTTTCAAATAAGGCAAAAGTCCATCTAAAGCCACCTCAGCCAACTGTTTATCTGTCAACATTAAACTGAAGCATTTATTCCTGACATCTCTGAATCGGGCAATGAATGTAGAGACCGATTCGTCATTTCTCTGCCTCATATTGGTCAAATCAGAAAGCTTCTTCTCATGAACCCCAGCAAAGAAATACTGATAAAACTGTCTTTCCAAATCGGACCACATAATGATGGAATTAGGTGGCAAAGTCATAAACCAATTGAAAGCTGATCCAGATAAGGAACTTGAGAACAATCGGGCCCTCAACGCATCAACATTAGCAGCTTCTCCATATTGCATGAGAAATCGGCTAACATGCTCAACAGTTGAAAAGTCATCCTGACCAGTAAACTTTGTAAATTCAGGGATGCGATAGCGAGGAAGGTAAGACATCATGTCATAATGTGCAGGATAAGGGGGACGATACATGACACTCTGCACCCTTGGTTTCAAGCCGAATTGATTTTGGATCACATCGGCTATATGGGATGACCAATCAATCGGTTTCTGAGGAGACTGCTCTGTAGTTTGATCATCCGATTGGGGCAATGGCGGCCCTTTGAACTAAAAGCTTGCAGGTGGTGTTTGAATCGGAGGTGCCATCGGAGCAGGTGGTGCAGTAGGAGTAGGAGGTACATAAGTCTGAATCGGATGAGAAACCGATGTATTAGTCTGACCAATGTTGGACGACACCATCTGATTAGGCTGCTGGCTATTGAACGGAGTGAAGTTGGCTGGCACTCGTATCTGATATATGGTTTTAATGTTGCCATCCACCAGAGACCAAGTTTCTCCATCACTATGTTGAATCCACGCAGTACGTTCTCCCTGTGAGATAGATTCCTCTTCAGTTTTCTTGCCGAAATCAGGTGGCATGCCCCATCCCGTTTGTGGATTATACGTCCCTTTTTGTGCTGAATAAGATGAACTTTGTACTCCTGCCATTTGTGAAGTCGAATTCCCTAACGAACTCATAGACATTGTGTTCCCAGCAACTGACCCAGACGGCTGACCAGCCGATTGATTTTGAGAGGACAAAGCACCAGCAGAACAGGACTTTGGAATTGCAGTGGTATTCGATGTCAATCCTGCAGATGCTGATGGTGTAACTGTAGCTGAAACCGATGCATTAGAATTTGTAGATGTGTTTGGAACCGATGCAAAAGCTCCTGTAGTAGTGCTTGGTGCAAACGGAACAGATCCGAATGCCGGAGTAGAAGGAGCTCCATAAAAAGGAGAATTACCATAATAGGGATATGGAGGATGATACGTCAGACCTCTAAATCCCGCCAGTGTTGGATCTTCACGCAGTTGAGCCAATACGGTATTATGTACCGTATTTGTCAGCACAGGAGACTGATTAATGAAAGCATTATGAATGGAAGTATCAACCATCTCCTGCAGCTTCACTGATGATTCAGCAATGGTAATCGTACGTGGAAGAGGAAGTGGAGCTTTCTTAATGGCTTCTCCCCGTTTAGTGGCACTGAAAGATTTGAGATATTCTTTATGGTACTCTTCCTGATGAAGCTCAAACTCTTTCCTCTGCTCTTCGTTAAAATCATCGAAGGTTACTTCAATGATATTCTCAGGATTTAGATCAGACAAGTTGCTTTCCTTCTCAGTAGCTGCCTTCTTTGGAGCCATTGTGAGTTTTTTTTCTTCGTGTTCCACCGGGCGTGCCAAAAGTGTGTTGACGCAAAAATCAGGCGGAGAAAGATGCGCGAACACACGAGCAAAGGCGTGGCCTTGAAATCCGGGGCGTGCCAGTCAATCTGACCTGTTGATTGACAAGGATAAAGATTGAACGTTAAGAAACAGCTGGAGAGCCGATTCTCTCGTTAGTGAAATCAAATGACGAAGGACCGATCCGATATGTATAGAAAACAGCACAGGGAGCCGATTCTGATGATCAAACAGCAAATAGCCGATTGATAACTAAGCGCTACAAGACAACCGTTGTAACACCCTAGAAATTAGAAAGCATTTAAAAAGAAATTTTAGAATATTTTTAATATCAAAAACTAGAATTGCTTTAATAGGACAATGCACTAGAAAATATAATGCAATAGATTATTTTTGAAACCAACCATGTGCATATGTTTGCTCTAACTTTAGAATGATCCTAAACCCTAAAACCTAGCCAAGAACCCAAGTTGGATTTGAAATGGAATTCAAATTCAAATTCAAACCCAAAATAGAAAATAAAAGGGAAAACAGAAAATAGAAAAGGAGAAAAAGCTCACCTTGGGCTGCAACCCGCCGGCCGGCCCAACCCCTTCCCCCGCTCACCCCGCAGCCCAGCCCAGCCTCGCCTTCCCCCGCCAAAGTCCGTTCCACCCCCTTCAACTCCCCTGCGCGCGCATTCCACATCCTTGGTGACGTCACGCTGACGTCACCATTCATCCCCTTCCTCCTCCTTCCGCTCCGTCGCGCCCATCCCGTCGCCGGCGCCCTCCGATCCGCCTCCACCGGCGCGGATGGAGCCTAGGGGAACGAGCACGCCACGTGTCGTCCCCATGGCCCTCCACCACACCGCAAGTGCGGCGCCGACCGCGCCCCACGGCCCCGAGCAGAGTTAGCCGCCGGGGGGCACGCGTCGCCGCCCTGCTCGCCGGCGCGCCATGCGTCCAGCCAGGGCGAGCGCCGGGGAAGCTCCGGGAGCTCACCCCCGGGCTATAAATAGCCCTGGGCGCTCTCCCTTGAGCTCCATCCCCGCTCACTCGCTCCCCGCACAACACACGTCCGCTCGCCGGCGCCGGCCGAGCGCAAGCCGCACCGCCGCCGCGTGCGACCGGCTGAGGCCACGCCGGGAGCCCCGCCGCCGTGCCCCGGTGAGTTTCCCCGCGCCGCTGCCTCACCGCTGCCCCTCTTCCCCTCCACCTGCGCCGTCGGCCGAGCGCCGTCGGACCCCGCACGCCGCCGCGCTCCGGCGACCCGCTGGGGTGTCCTGGCCGGCCGCCGTCACACCTAACCACGCCGCTGCATTCCGTGCGCCACCAGCCGCGTCTCAACCGCCCCTCGGAGCCCAGGCAACCCCTCACCCGCGCCTTCCCCTTTCGCACCGCCCGCCGCCCGAGCTCCGGCGAGCTCGAGCCGCCGCGTCGAGCCTCGCCGCTGCGCCAAGGCATGCCCAACCTCACCGCCACACTACCCTTTCCCTCTCCGCCGACCCTCAGCCTTCCCCGTGGCCCGGCGTGGCCGGGGCGCTTAGCTCCGGTGAGCGCCCCTGCCTCCACCACCGCGCGCCGCCGCCCTCCTCCTCCTTTCCCCAGCTGGCGCTCGCGTGGCTGCCACGCTGGCCACAGGCCCACGAGCCAGCGGCTCACCACTGCAGCGCCGCGGCCGCCTCTTCCCCCTTCCCTCGCCTGCACTCGGTCCTCGTGGACCGAAGACCCAAGGGGTCACTGGTCCACGGACCATGGACCACGGGTCCACGGAACAGTGACCGGCGCGGGACTGCGCCCCACGGTGTAAGGATCTAGATGTCGCCTAGAGGGGGGGTGAATAGGCGAAATGACCAATTTTAACTTCTAATCCAATACTCTGCCTGCTGTCAGCTCCAGGCGGTTAAACCGCCCCCTGGCAGTGAACTGTCCAAATAATTGCTAGAACCCCCTCTTGCTTTTCTAGCACCAAATGCACTTAGAGTACTTCTTGTACAGGTATATCTGATCAATATATTCAAGCTCCTGCACACAAATAGAGTATACCCAAGTAGATCGAAGCGGAAGCAAATATAAAGCTAGAAATAAGCAAGTAAAGTGAAGGGGAGACACAAGGGTTTGTTTACCGAAGTTCGGACCCGCTGCAAGCACCAAGCAAGTTCAGCGGTTCCTAGTCTCCGTTTGAGGAACCCCGCAAGGTAACCTCGCCAAGGTGTATACACGCCACACCTTAGCCCTTCACTAAAGATGGTCCTTTTCCACGAAGGAGGCAGGACCAGTCCTTACAAACTTCCGGTCGCTCACCACACGAATGGGAGCTTACCGGCAACGCCTAGCCGTCTAGGAGCCAAGCTCCAAGAGTAACAAATGCACAAAGAAATTTTGACGCTAACCACGAGTGCTCAAGCTATGGTTTTCCTCTCTAATGCTCTCACAATATCTCTGAGCTATCAAAGCTCTCAAGCTCACACCCAAAAGCTTCACTCAACCCCAACTCAAAGATTTCAACCAAAACAAGCAAACTCACAAAGAGTGATTGGGGGAAGCTCCTCTGCTGTTAGAATGTGTCAAGATGGCTTAGGAATCACACAGAACCAGCAGCCCTCAAAGGAGAGGGCTAAGGGGTATAAATACCCCATCCAACAAAAACTAGCCGTTGAGTTTTTGTCATGGCCGGTTAAACCGCCTGTTCAAAAATACTAGCCGTTGGAGCTGTCAGAGGTCAGGGGCGGTTAAACCGGCCCCTTGGGGCGGTTAAACCGCCCTGGGTCAGTGAGCACCCACTTGCTCAAAATTCTTCTCAACTCTCAAGGCTATCTCTCTTAGGTTATGTTTTGAGCACTAATGTGGTGTTAAGTCAAATATTCAATGTGACATCCCTCTTGATAGTACGGCATACCTATACTCAAGAATAAATATAAAATCCAATTACTTGCTTGAGCTTGAATGCCTTCAATTGTGCCGCACATACTCATTTCTTCCTTTGAGGTCTGTCCACATTGCTTATGCTTGAGCAAAAACCAACTTGAGCTAGTGACTTGAAATTTCGACATAGAATGAAATCCACTTCTAGTTCAAGTCACCTTTCTTCTATAGATATTGATACTAGCTTATATGAAGTCCACATATGATCATAAAACATCCAGTTGATCCGTAGAAAGTTTCGTCACCCTTAGCAAAGAATCCATGACTCAAGCCGCAACTTGATCACACATTGCTTGGTCCTTAGAAACACTATCCCGAAATCCAACCTTTCTTCCATGCTTCACATATAGCCACATATACACTTGTATCATTCATAAAATTCATCCATTTGCTTTGACCATAGAACATTATCCAATATATCCATGTCTTCTAATGCAAGTCATACACCAAGTGTATAGAGTCTTGATGTCCCATACCACCATTTCTCTAGCATACATTTCTTAACTTGCATTTCTCAATTTTATCCAACCTTGATCATGATGTCTCATTTGAGTCAACAAGTCTTCACTTGGTTAAGAGACCAAGTCTCTTTTCATGTTTCACACTTACTTGTTGTATACCATTTTATATTACTATGAGAGCCATCAATTCTTCCTTTGTGAGCAAAACATTTATGTATTCAACCAATGAATACACACGAATCATGAATATTCGAATTAAATCCTGCTCATAATCTTTACAAGACATGTTAGTCCTTTAATCGTTTTGTCACTCAATTCACCAAAACCCACTTAAGGGACTAGATGCACTTTCAATCTCCCCCTTTTTGGTGATTGATGACAACCCGATTAAAGCTTACAAAAGGATATAATAATAATGCTCTTAAATTCAGAGATTTAGACTGAGCTCCCCCTTAATATGTGCAAAGGTAGAGAATTTTTCATGAACTTGGCCTCACATGCCAATTTTTTTTGCACATATTTCGAGTAAACCATGGAGCTCCCCCTAAATCTTAGAATCTGTGGGGTGCAACAAGTGTGTGAATAAAAATCATGATAGAACTGTGATGCATATGACAAAAAAAAGCACAAAAGTGAAAGAAAAAGAAACTTGTGCTGCTGCCAGGTGACAGGCGGTTTAACCGCCCCATGGGGCTGGTTTAACCGCCCTGCACTGACAGTTGCACAAGAAGATAACAATCATCAGTTGAACATGTATCACTCTAACACAAGGTCACTTAAGAACATAAAATAGGTTCCACACAAAGTAGCACTCATTACAAGTTCTTCTCAAGTCCACAAATATAAATTTTGACATTATTACAGATCCAAGTTCTTAAGGTCGGTTTAACCGCCACCCTGGGCCGGTTAAACCGCCCCACCCAGACAACTAAGAGATAACGTCGAGAGGCAAGCTTTAATCCATGTTCTTCTCCCCCTTTGTCATCCATCATCAAAAAGGGCCTGAAGAAGAACTTCTCTTGGTCAGATCACTGATTTTCTCCGTCTCCATCACCACCCGTAGATGGGTTCCACCCTTGATCAAATCCTTCATTTAACCAATTCAGGGGTGGATTTAAGTATAAGGAACTAGGCAGGGTGATTTCAGAAAATGATGTTGTGATACTAATTGAGCTTGGAGACATACCGGAAGAAGGATTGGGATTAAAGATGTCAGCCGATAGACGATGTGCCCAATCCTCATGAGCTGAAGATGTGGAGGGAAGAGTACCTGCAGCTCCGGAAAATGATGCACTAGAGTCACCAAGACCTGTCCCTGGCAAAGAACCACCCAGGTAACTTCCATAGCCAAGTCTAGAAGCATAATCTGACTGAGAATCTGACTGGGGTGCTAGGCCACTGAATTCAGTCATTCCGGCAAATGAAGTCCCAAAACCACGAAAGTCTGGCCCGTAGGAGTGTGGTGGAATAAATGGAGAAGCTGCCGGTGTGGCTCTAGCCGCTGCCCCCCTAGCTGCTGCTGCTAAATGTGCCTGAGCTGCTGCTATATCATCTGGAGTAGGAGTGGCCTGACTAGAAGAGGATCCTCCCTCACCGGGGTAAAACGTGCCATAGAAGTTTGTACTCTGAAATCCTCTTATCATATCATCAACTGAGGGTATCTCTGGCTCAGCAACTGTGGGTGAAAGGGGTGATCTAGGTGGTTGAAGGTTTTGAGCTGTATGCATCATCTTGATAGAATCTCTTGCCTTCTTCTCTTTTATTCTAGTTTCCCTTTCAGCAACCATAATGTCCCTCTGATTCTGACAAACACCCCCAAAAAGATTGAACAACTTTCTAAATGTGGATGAGCGTTTTCGAGGTCTAGAATGTGAGGGTCCTGCCTCATCACCCCTGGGCCGGTTAAACCGGGATTGAGACCCGGTTAAACCGCCCCCTGCCTGAGGAGCAGCCTGATCTCCAAACAGCTGCTCCTCCCCCTGAATTTCTGTCGCTGGCTCAGTCTCTGCTGGGGAAGGTCCTGCGGATCTGTTTGGTGAGATCAACTTGACTCTAGAGGGTCGGTTTGGCTTTAGCGGATCATGCCTGACATCAACCTTGACTCGACCAATATCTGTAGCACCTTTAATGATATGCATGATGTAAGGTGCGTATCCACAGCCCCTAGATGGATGCTCCGAGATGTGCTTGATTTCTTCCCAAATGTAGTCTCCGACGTTGAAGCGCTGAGCACCCGGACGCATGTGCCACATCAAGTCCCTCATGTGCCGAGTAATATCCGAGGGGTTTCCACCACGTGGGGAAATGGTGACTCTGAACAACCTGTTCAGGACCCTGTAGTATGTGTAAAGCTCCCCAATGTGTCCAAACTCCGATGGATCTGTGCGAGATGGATACATGAAGCCTAGGTCCTTGGCTTCCATATAAGTGGGAGTGTGAACAACGTGATGCTGTGGATTGTTTTCTACCTCAAGATATCTGCAAAAGTCATCAAAGGTGAGGTAGAAAGAGGTGCCCTCCGTCATCCAAAATATAGCTCTCTCTCCATCCTCATAACCAAAGTATACAGTGGCATAGAACTGGGCTATAAGCTCTCTATTCCAGTTGCATCTGAAACCCATTAAGTTCTTCACTCCTTGCCTTTCACATGCTTCAATGACTTGGTTGAACACCACATGATTGGCTCTAGCCATATGATCCCAGTCAATCCACTTTGCTTCTAGTGTGATGTCGGGCATCCTCTCAAGCATGGTGTTGTAGAAATCCTGCTGAAATTTTGTATGGAATCTATAATCTGTGGCAGTGGTGCTGACTGTATCACTAGGATTTTTCCTTCTATTTTTCTTGGCTATGTCTGCCATTCCACTAGCACAATAATCGACAGCTACCACTCTAGCTGGGTAGATTGGTGCTCTAGGTCTCAGTACAATGCTCTCAGCTCTGGGTGCTCTCTGTCTATGCTGTGAGCTCAAGTGGCTGCCACTGTGTGCCACGGGGCTTGCTGCCCCCCTCTCACCATCATCAGTGCCCTCATCACCACCATCACTGTCACTTTCCTCAGCTGGTGCCTTGCCATGAGGATCATCTCTATAGTCCTCATCCTCCATACTGTCATCACTTCCTGACCCATTTTCCTCCTCAGTTTCCTCTTCTTCCTCTACAATATCATCAATCTGCTGCTCGGCTGCTCTCTTGGCCACCCTTGGCCTTAAATTTCTGCCACTTCCAGTCCCTGAGCTTGACCCAGCTTGATCATCCACTTTGCTCTTCTTTCTCAGCCGTCCAGTCATACTGTCTCTGTCCTGAGTCACAGAAGATGAACAACACATGTATAAGTTCTCAGGAGCAGAAGAAACTTATGAATAGATTGAGAAAGGAAAGATTTAGAATATTTGGGTCAGCTCTGTCTGGGGCGGTTAAACCGGCCACACGGGGCGGTTAAACCGCCTCTGGCAGAGCTAAGCCAAAGACTCCAAAAATTTCATTCTTAATCATAGACATAATGACTGATTCATAGATATTGTACAGGAACAACAGATAATTGGCTAGGTCATGAAAGTTCCGATGCAAGGGTCGGATCTTCCGATGGAAATTTAACAAGAGACAGAGCCGGCCGGAACTTGTGGGTCGGATCTTCCGGCCTAAGTTCCGACCACTTTGTATGGAATTGAACAGAAGATGAATCATGAAAACATCCTAAGAGAAAAGGACCTGGTTGCATTGCTAGGTGTCACTATCTAGGACTTGTCTGCCTGGGGCGGTTAAACCGCCCCCTGGGGCCGGTTAAACCGCCCCCTGGCAGTCAAACCCTAGATGTTGAATCAAAGCAATGCGACCAAGAAACTTGAAAGGAATACTAGGATGTTCTTCTAATGGTTATTTCTAAGACATTGACCAGAGGAAACTCAAATCTATGGGCTCAAAAGATAGATCGATGAAGAACATCATTTGAGTACCTTTGGAGAGGTGAAACCGAGAGGAATCTTCAAATGCACCTTGGGGCCCGGTTAAACCGACCAAGGACGGTCCAGATCTGCAGAGAAACCTAGCTTTCCTTGGTGGAATCCTCAAATCGCCATTGGAGGCAAGGAGCTCGGGAGAGAGACGGTTCTGGACGCTGGGAGGAGTGTTTGGGACGAAGGGGTAACTTGTGGATAAGGTTTGGATACTGTATGCTCGTGGGAGGGTAAAAAGGTAACTGCCAGCCAGACCCGGTTAAACCACCTGGGGGAGGCGGTTAAACCGCCCTGAGCTAGACAGTTGACAATATGCTCAGATGGATTGAATTTTGATAGATAGATGTGAGATAATAAACTGAATAATCCATAATTGCTTCAATTATCTCAGAAGAAAATGTTTTTCCAAAAACTTCTATCTTTTCTTGCTTCTTCCAAGAAAAGGTGAATGGGTCAAATTGGATCTTTTATGGACTTGAGAGGATCTTTCTACTAGTGACCAGCCATCAATCAAACAATTTGAACAATGGTCACAGTAGATCAATCTTGGTCAAAGACCAAAATGCCAACGTTTTCGAAAAAGACACATTTCCTATCATGCTAGTGAATATTTTTCAAAAATCTATCCTATGTCACAACAACCATGTGGTAGTCCAAAATAAAGTCCAAGTCGGCATATTTAGTTCATATCTTACACAAGAGCAAACAGTTGACCAAAGTCAACATTAATAGGAAGATATCAACTAAATATCCAATAGACACACCAAGTGAGATTTAGATTGGACTACACACGAACAAAGGCCCACTAGCATGTATGAGTGACCTAAATGATTAAGAAAAAGCATGAGCTCATGGACACATACCTTGGCCATTTAAGTCATCCAATTTGTGCAATACATCAATTTATAGCTCAAGGCTTGCTTTCTTATTAGAGACTCTAAGAACACAGGCATCAAGAAAGAAAGCATTAAATAGCACAAGCACTAGCTTCACTTTTAGCAACCCTTTGAGTTGGATGACATATAGGTCACTAGAAGTGAAGCCTCATAACATAGGCTAAAAATCCTTTCCTGGTCTACAAGTAGAAGTATCCGTAGCATTCACCACTTTGGATTAACGTATGAGGCATACTCAAATGAGAGACATACTCTCGAGAATGAGACTACAAGTTCATGTTATATATGCAAGACAACATGTCCAAGACAACCCTCGAACCGAGTCATCCGAGTTTATCCAGTGATCTGCACTTTTCTGAGTTAGGCCGGTTAAACCGCCCTAGGGACCCGGTTTAACCTCCCTGTGCAGTTAAGGTGGAAAGTTCTATGTTCTTGCGCCATTCATCTCAACATCCCTCTTGATTCTTTCAGGCCTTGATCCCTGTCACATATTTTAAGGAGTGCTCTACCAGGGAGCTGTCAATAGCAACATGTGGGATAAAGATACTTTCAAGTGTTGAGATGGCTATGATCATCATCTACTTCTACTCAAGTATGAAACTTTAGAGAAAGACAAATGTTTGTATAATATTAATGACAACAGATGCATGCCAGTGCGTAGATGTTACCGAGATGTCATTGAGAAGGATATAGGTCTTAACTTTCCATTTGGCGACTTGTCAATTTTATAACATACATTCTTGAATAGCCAAATGTTCAATGCATCTCTATGGTCCTGCAAGCTTAGCAAACTATTTTTGGTACCCAAATTTTGTTGGGTCCGTTGATGTTAGACACAAGGTGCTTAGGAACCCAAATTGCTCTTACACTTGTTTGAGGTGAGCAAATCACCTTAACTGTGCAAGTATCAACTTTATGATCCCCAATCTCAGTGAAATCATATTGAACTAGGTTTGACTTGAGAGGCTCACCATTTGGGCAATCCTTACTCATATGCCCTTTTTGCCGACACACATAGCATCTTCGGTTATTGTTATTTCTTGGTGGCTCCTTTTCTTTTTCACCTCGTTTCTGATCTAACTTTTTCTTGCTCGTCGTTGATGTGACTAGTTTGCTTCTGTTCTGAGGAACTTGAGCGATCTGGGGCAGGGCCGGTTTAACCGCCCTGGTCACCCGGTTTAACCGGGTGTCCCCAGTCATGAGTTCACTTGATGAAACTTTGCAATCTTTGATCAAGTGACCCTTCTCTTTGCACTTGTAGCAGACTCTATGAGTTTCATTATATTTTTGTCTGCTAACTAGCCTTGCTTGGCTCTTTTGCTTGAGAGAACCATTTGATGGGGATATAGTTGATTTTTCCATCTTTTCTTGAGTCTTGAAATTTTTGGCTTGATCTTGCTTGGAAACTGAGCTAGTGACATTTGAACCCTTCTCAAGCTTCTTCACCATGTATTCACGGTTATCTTGAGATGGTTGCACTTGGCTCGAGTTTCTTAAGTTGATCAAGTCACTGTTTAGCCTTTTGACCTCTTGCTTGAGTTGATCACTCTCTTTGGCATTGAGGCCATCACAAGATTCTACAAATGCATGCTCAATGCTAGATTGGCTTGTTTGACCACAACAAGAATTAGCACAAGACAAATCATTATTGATAAGTAAGCATGAGCATGTGGGTGTGAGAGGTTGATTAAATTTTACCGAGTTGATTATAACCTCATGAGCTATTTCTAGTGAGACATGTGAATCTACAAGCATCTCATGAGAATTTTTAAGTTCTTTATGAGTTCCTTGCAACTTCATATGCTCACTAGTGATTTTGTCAAGTTGAGCTTTGAGCATTTCATTGGCCTTTTCTAACTTTGATATGCAAGGTAAAGCATTTTTAGTAAGAGCATAGTCATTGGCCATCAAGTTGTACTTACAAACCAAGGAAGCATAGGATGACTTGAGAGTCTCTAATTCCTCCGTCAAGGAGTTAGATCTCTCACAAGATTGAGCCTTGGCTTTCTTGGCCTTCTTCTTCTTCTTCTTCTTTTCTTTCTTGGCCATCAAACATACAATGTCCTCATCACTGCAAGATGAGAGTTTTACAGTGGAAGCTTTGCTTGGGTCCATGCTTGTATCTTGAGCATGATGCGATGTGGCATCTCTCTTAGGGGCGGTTAAACCGGGGTTGGAGGCCGGTTTAACCGCTTCCTGCATAGTGAGCACATCCAGCTTGTTTTGCTCCTCCTCATCATCACTCTCAACATTATCAAAGATATCCTTGATGATGGACCAAATAAGATAGGCATCTCCTCGGATTTCTTTCTTTCTAGAGATGCTATCCCAAATATCTTCACAGACAGCACTTTGCAAGAAATTAGTAACACAAGCATTGAGTTGCAAACATGCTATCTCCTTTTGAGTGATCTTTGAATGATCAATGTTATCAATATCAAACATAGGAGGTAGGATGCTAGCAACTAAAATATGTTCAACTACAGGATCTATATTTCTAAGAGTAGAATGAACATTTGCTGACCAAGAAACATAGTTTGAGCCATCAAGTTCGAGTGGCTCAAAG
This sequence comes from Urochloa ruziziensis, assembly GCA_015476505.1. NCBI lineage: Eukaryota > Viridiplantae > Streptophyta > Magnoliopsida > Poales > Poaceae > Urochloa > Urochloa ruziziensis. The sequence goes on along the minus strand of CM027120.1, from coordinate 66,579,741 downwards.
TTTACCTCAATCGACATCTTTTCTTCACGGCGGTTAAGCTTGAATGTGAAGCCTAAGCTTTGATACCACTTGTAAGGATCTAGATGTCGCCTAGAGGGGGGGTGAATAGGCGAAATGACCAATTTTAACTTCTAATCCAATACTCTGCCTGCTGTCAGCTCCAGGCGGTTAAACCGCCCCTGCTAGGCGGTTAAACCGCCCCCTGGCAGTGAACTGTCCAAATAATTGCTAGAACCCCCTCTTGCTTTTCTAGCACCAAATGCACTTAGAGTACTTCTTGTACAGGTATATCTGATCAATATATTCAAGCTCCTGCACACAAATAGAGTATACCCAAGTAGATCGAAGCGGAAGCAATATAAAGCTAGAAATAAGCAAGTAAAGTGAAGGGGAGACACAAGGGTTTGTTTACCGAAGTTCGGACCCGCTGCAAGCACCAAGCAAGTTCAGCGGTTCCTAGTCTCCGTTTGAGGAACCCCGCAAGGTAACCTCGCCAAGGTGTATACACGCCACACCTTAGCCCTTCACTAAAGATGGTCCTTTTCCACGAAGGAGGCAGGACCAGTCCTTACAAACTTCCGGTCGCTCACCACACGAATGGGAGCTTACCGGCAACGCCTAGCCGTCTAGGAGCCAAGCTCCAAGAGTAACAAATGCACAAAGAAATTTTGACGCTAACCACGAGTGCTCAAGCTATGGTTTTCCTCTCTAATGCTCTCACAATATCTCTGAGCTATCAAAGCTCTCAAGCTCACACCCAAAAGCTTCACTCAACCCCAACTCAAAGATTTCAACCAAAACAAGCAAACTCACAAAGAGTGATTGGGGGAAGCTCCTCTGCTGTTAGAATGTGTCAAGATGGCTTAGGAATCACACAGAACCAGCAGCCCTCAAAGGAGAGGGCTAAGGGGTATAAATACCCCATCCAACAAAAACTAGCCGTTGAGTTTTTGTCATGGCCGGTTAAACCGCCCCCTGAGGCCGGTTAAACCGCCTGTTCAAAAATACTAGCCGTTGGAGCTGTCAGAGGTCAGGGGCGGTTAAACCGGCCCCTTGGGGCGGTTAAACCGCCCTGGGTCAGTGAGCACCCACTTGCTCAAAATTCTTCTCAACTCTCAAGGCTATCTCTCTTAGGTTATGTTTTGAGCACTAATGTGGTGTTAAGTCAAATATTCAATGTGACATCCCTCTTGATAGTACGGCATACCTATACTCAAGAATAAATATAAAATCCAATTACTTGCTTGAGCTTGAATGCCTTCAATTGTGCCGCACATACTCATTTCTTCCTTTGAGGTCTGTCCACATTGCTTATGCTTGAGCAAAAACCAACTTGAGCTAGTGACTTGAAATTTCGACATAGAATGAAATCCACTTCTAGTTCAAGTCACCTTTCTTCTATAGATATTGATACTAGCTTATATGAAGTCCACATATGATCATGAAACATCCAGTTGATCCGTAGAAAGTTTCGTCACCCTTAGCAAAGAATCCATGACTCAAGCCGCAACTTGATCACACATTGCTTGGTCCTTAGAAACACTATCCCGAAATCCAACCTTTCTTCCATGCTTCACATATAGCCACATATACACTTGTATCATTCATAAAATTCATCCATTTGCTTTGACCATAGAACATTATCCAATATATCCATGTCTTCTAATGCAAGTCATACACCAAGTGTATAGAGTCTTGATGTCCCATACCACCATTTCTCTAGCATACATTTCTTAACTTGCATTTCTCAATTTTATCCAACCTTGATCATGATGTCTCATTTGAGTCAACAAGTCTTCACTTGGTTAAGAGACCAAGTCTCTTTTCATGTTTCACACTTACTTGTTGTATACCATTTTATATTACTATGAGAGCCATCAATTCTTCCTTTGTGAGCAAAACATTTATGTATTCAACCAATGAATACACACGAATCATGAATATTCGAATTAAATCCTGCTCATAATCTTTACAAGACATGTTAGTCCTTTAATCGTTTTGTCACTCAATTCACCAAAACCCACTTAAGGGACTAGATGCACTTTCACACGGGCCCGCCTGTCTGTCTCTCTCCCCCCTGGGTAATTGCTAGGTACACCCGGCCAAGTGCACACAGATAGTTATTTCTCCACCTTAGAGCTTTCTAAAAATTCCCAAAAATTCACCAAAAATCCTAGAATAATTTCTAAGCCTAGGAATACCTCTCTTTCCCAAAAACCTCACCCACAACCCTTAGAATAAATTAGTACTCCTTTTAGGTTTAAATCCATTTAATAGAAAAGCCACCCTTTAACCTTGATTGGTGTATTGATTTGTGTGATTAACTCGCAGACTCTGACCCCGAGAACAACGCCGAAGACCCGGATTACGAAGTGGAAGCAGGGGACGACCCTGACGCTGGACAAGGCAAGTCCCGCCAACAATAATAATTATGAGAATTACATTTATTATATAAGCATGCCATGATAGTTAAACTGGAGAACCGGCACATGAATTGCACTGTTTTACTTTAGACCGGGGAGTGGAAGGAAGATCCCAAGGAGGGGATTCTGTCCTAAGAGCCACTTCAGGTCGCCACTAAGGACCGGTTCGCGGGAGAATCTTTCCATTGCCTAGTACAGTCCCGCATGCCAAAAAAGCATGGCCTTCGGGAATGCTTATTTATGTGAGGTTTTGATCCACACCCCACTAGCCAGCCTTAGTAAACTGTCCCAAGGGGCCACGGTGGGCAACGGGACTACTGGAGACAGACCCCGACAGAGGGCTGGGTCTGGCCGGTGCGAGTCGCAGATGACAGGGTCAGTAGGACCTGGTGGCGGAATGCCACGATATATATATTTTCTTGATGCATCAAGAATCTTTCCCCGGGAAGGTCCCTGTGTGGACGTGCGCGACTCCCACTTAGGACCCAACAGCTTCCGTGGACAGAGTTAGGGAGAGGCTGTCTAGACATAGACGCTGGTGGAAATGGATCTCATAGGGCAGTACCGCCAAAGTACACGGTACGGGCTGACCGAATGCGGAACAGGGAAGTACGACCTCTGCAGAGCGACAAACCTATCTGGATAGCCGTGACTCCGGCAAGAGTCCAATTGGTTAAAGTCCCCGCCGATTAGGTCACTAAAATGAACATGGCCTGCGGATTTCCCTTACCGCAGGTTGATATACCTTTGTTCACTAATCGGGACTGGCAGGGAGGTTATGCCCCTCCAGGACCAAACTTATTAATCTATTAAATTACTTTGGGACTTGCTGAGTACCCCTGTCAGGAGTGCTCACCCTTGCTTCCACTTCATACCAGAGGACTTCACCGAAGACGGAGCAGGCGACGAAGGTCCGGAATGGTGACATGCTCCACCACGATGCTGAGACTCTACATAGTACTGGTAGTTTTATATTTCCTGAATAAGCGGAGGCTTTGAGGCCCGCTTGTACCCCTTGTACAGACTTTACGCTGTACATTGATGTAAATTATCAATAAAAAGTTACCCGATGATGGTTTTCGATACCTCTTGTGAAGAACTACTTGCATTAGGGTTTCCGGGACTTATGCAGGTACTTGGGGAACCCCGTAACGCGGGCAGGCCCCACAACCGTGAAGCAATCCGATATAGCTTAGTAAAACAACACTTAGAACAATATTAATCAGCTATTAGATAAATCTCAAGATTAAGCCTTTGACAAAGCCGATTAGATAGAATTCTAAGCTGGATAGATGGTGATAAAGGCTAAAACAACAAGGAAAAACTTGTAGATCTAGCAATTATCGATAACTGTCGAATAAATCTAGACGAAGCAACAGCGATACGCCTGATGCTAAAGCCTAAATATTACTCAGTAAAAACAGAACTCACGAGCAAGCCTTGGAGATCTGGATCGCCCCGACTGGCCCAGGAGAACTCGTGAAAAAGAGAAAACTTGACGAAGTCGCCGACTTGTAAATAAATTGCGAATAGTAGATGCAAAGTAGTAAAGGTTTTTTGTATTGATGTGTATGTAAACTTCTCACGAGCTTCAGGGCTTATATTTATACCCTGGAATTACAGACTCCTAGTCGATTACGACTCAAACAAACTTGACGCGAAAGAAAGAAATTATCTAACTAAGACTCTCGAAAATCTGGCCCATCATCAGCCCAATTTAGCCCAAAGCTCACGACGCCCTTGATCGGTTCTCCGATTCCGATCAATCGATCCTCCTAATCCAATTCTGAAGCCTTGAATCCGATTCCGACCCCATCTAACTCGAACCGATTTCAACTCAAACTCTCCCTTTGACTCTGGCTCAATTCCCATTAAATTCCCTCGGGCGCCGGCTCTGACACGTGTCAAAAAACGCCATCAACAGATCGGAAAGAGCCTAAATCGTTTTCGTTTTTGTTATCGTATTTTTTTTACCATTATCGTTATCGTATTTTCGGTTATCGTTATCGTTATCGTATTTACCCAAAAAGCGAGAAAACCTCGGAAACGAGCCCCGGTAAACGAAAATTATCGTTTTCGCTTTCATCTCTACCTAGGTGTACACTCTAAAAAAAGAGAGAAGTGAAAGGAGCCTCTACATTAAGCCACCTATGATCCTAGGTGGACACTTTAAAAAGAGAGTAAAATTACTCACCAATGCCATTATGAAGAATTAACCGAAAACAACTCCCTACATATATGTATAAATTAGCCACATTTGCCACCAAAGAAAAAAAAAAGTAGCCCATCCGTTGGATTTTTTAATTAAAATAATTACCCACCTTGCCATTATAAAATAATTAATCTTAAATAGCCTCTAATATTTGACTCTAAATTACCCCACCTACCGTAACAAAAAACAAAGAATTTAAAGAAGCCTGGCCATCAATCTAGGGATTTCCTTCTCCTCCAGCTAGCCCTCTAAACATGCAACGACTATTTTTAGGCAGAGCTCTTGCTCATCTCTAACACCAAGATGAGCTATGCCATCTGGTACCATTGCCATTGGTTTACATTGGCGAGGAGGACTATAGTAAGGTCTCTTTGAGCTGCGTGACAAAATATACGAAGTCGGTATGGGAGAATGAGATGGTGGCAGTACGGGTGCATGCATGCATTAGATGGATGAGTGCTGTGTACATGCAGCCAGGCAAAGAATAAAAGGAGATCTTCACCATGAATAGGAAAACAGTAGGCCAGCAGCAAGATGTGCAGCCAAGTAAACTGGATAAAAGAAGATTCGATGGAAAGCGCAGCAATGAGAAGTGGCCAGCATAGTTACTGGTAGTGGCATCTTCATGTGCAAGCAATTTCTTTCCTGGAGAAAACAAAAGGAGCTACACATTGAATACATACATAGGTATGTTTAGGGAAAAAATTAATTCTTAGAAATTCATAAAAATAAGAAACATCTACCTATAAATCCTACAGATCATAATAATTATTGATAACAATAATCATTCAGTATATTATATTTTATAAAAAATATCCACCATTGCACTATGCATAATTTTAGAAAATATAATTAATATCCATCTAATCTAAATCTATATCTAAACAACCCATCTATGCCTTCAAAACTAACTGAAAGTAACCACATAATTAACCATCATCTAGATTACCTACATCTATCGTTATAATATAATATCCCACATTATGACAATATATAAGGGTCTAAATTACCTATTGTAAAGGTATACATACATGATGTATGTCATTAAGTAGACAAGTATTCATCTATGCAGGAAGCAATAAAAATATCAATTTCCATAGTATAAACACATAACTTAAACTAACGGTTAACACATATCAAACACATATTGAGGTGTGATGCTAAGGGAGAAAAATTATGAATGCGTATGAAAAAGTGTATGGAGTAAATGTATCTGTATTTTTATATAAATATAAGTATGCATGTATTTGTATGAGTGTTGTGTTCGAATATTTAACAAAGGAGAAAGACAGAATGTTGTATATGTATCTAATTTTTACATAAATTTTAGTATGAAATTACTATACCGTGCGTGAGCACGTGTTGATGTTCTAGTGACTTATAATTTGGAACGGAGGTAGTATGTGCGTTCCCAATACTAGCTAAATAAAATTTACCATCTCTGTCCTTAAAGAATGGGATGCTACTTAATTTAATAATGAACTAATTTACTTATCCAATATCATATATTTAGGAACGAAGGTAGTACTAAGTAGTAGTTAATCTCTACTACAAGGGCGTCAACAAATCTGACTGTGTGCTACCTTAAAATCCTTTTCATCGGCGAGATGGACACCACCATTGGCGCCATCACGGAACCGAGCACCACGACGTCCAACGGTGGTGTTATATAACAGTGTTTGTTTGTCCACTACTGTTTCCTGCATGTTGGGCGAAGCCACAACACATATATACTCCCTCCGTCCCAGAAAAGATGCTTGTCTGGAAAGCGTGCCCGTTAAAGTGTTTCATGTTTGACCAAATTTTTAGCGAATTGTATTCATATTTATGGCTCTAAATAAATTTGTTAAAAAACTACATTCAATAACGAATCTAATGATACATATTTCATATCATAAATATTTATATTTTTTATTTATAATTGGTCAAACTTAAGATTCTGGAATTTCTTGGGAAGCGAGAAATGCATTCTTTTTAGGACGGAGGGAGTACATAAGTAGCCGCATATGCATGCACTGGCCATATGCGGCTACTTATGCACTCCTACATTGCAAGCCTGGCCTTGGTCCCAAATTTCTCTTACAGGCTACTTATTGGGACCTTTGTCAAAGTAATACTTGGGAACAGAGAAAGGTAAATATGCATGATTTCCAGTGCTTTTCATGCGCAATCATATTTTTATTAGGAAGAAAGAATAGTCTTTATTCCGGACCGCCCGAGTAATGCACTCAACCATCAATTTTTTACAGGCTGATAAATGATGCTAGCAAATAGCAACACCAGTTTTGGAAGAAAAAGTACAAACTCAAACAACAATAACTAATAATTGGAAGGTATTCATCTATGATTGGCGAAGATCTCCATCACTGTTATTTCTAACATGCATACAGCACGCCCACTTCATTGCTGCACGAATGCTCTCCTTTTGTAACTGCGATCCAGTAGCATTGCATAATTTGGCTCAACTTATAGTTGTGTGGATAATCTGTGGGTAAAAGTATATTCTACGTACTATGTGAGACTTATAGTCGTGTGCAAACATCACCAAGAGCACTTGTGCGACCAGCACTCTGAATTCATGCTCATTTGTAAATCCTTCCTGGTTTGTCATACCGATCCTTGCACATTATGTTTTAATACGAAAAAAATGATATATAGTTTAATGGTTGGGATAAGTAAATGCACCCAAATAATTCTGCTCAAAATATTTGAGGCAGAGCCAGTTCTTGCATCTTACAGTTATGCAAGTAGACTCTAAACTAGAACGTGACGGAATTTTTAAGAACCGGTGACGATATGAATGTGTAGGTTACACTGTTAGAAAAATAGGCTTTAGTACCGGACACAGGATGGCTTAGTGCCGGTCGCTATGGCCAGTACTAACTGGCCGGCACTAACGTGCTGCACGCTAGTACCGGTCACAGGCAGCCGGTACTAATCTGCGTGACCCCACGCGGGGCCGTGGTAGGCAGGTTAGCACCGGCTGGTATTACCAGCCGACACTAAACACTTTTTTTTCTTTTTTGTTTTTCCTTTTCTAGTTTTTTTCTTTATACATATCTGTATGCATATTTGTACCAAATGCGACTACGTACTTGTACTATTGCATTGCAGGTATATATATTACCACGATATCACATTAATATTATATAGTATATACATAAATATATAGAGTTCATACTACACAACACTTGAAAGATCCAACAAAGTACTTTGTAGTATTTGAGATATTACAAATTAAACATGCATCAACAACGAAAGTGACAATACATATCAAGTTGGGCGACGCTTTCTTTGAGATCAACATAGAATTCTCCATTTTTATCTATGAGTTCATCGAGTAGGAATCCGCAGATAGATTCTTAAATTGCCTGACTCGAGCATCTTCGATGAGATCTTCTTTCATTTTTCAACGCTGTAACATTTCCAGATAAAAATATGAGAATAAAAAAGTAATGAATTAAAGATAATTTGAAAAAATAACTCTAAATGTGCCATATACAAACTATCTTGTAAACTTTCTCTAAAATTGAACTAATCAATTCCACATATCTCAAATTAATATAGAAATAAAAATTTACATAACATTTCTTAAAAGAAAAAATTGGAATAATAATATGTACACATGTCACTATAAAGTAATTCAAAAAAAATAACTCTAAACGTGTCATATGCAAACTATCTACTAAATCTTCTCTAAAAATCAACTAATCGATTGTACATATCTTAAATTCATATACAAATTAAAAAAATATATGCTCATTCCTCCTTATCTTAAAATCACTAATTTCTCTATCTAGAAACCATGAAACAGAAAATAAATACTGAGAAAAAAGAGAGGATGAAGTTGCTAACCTGACGCCCCATAAATTTTGAAAAAAAAATGGGCAAAACTTTCCCTCTAACCGGCTGGATGGCTCAGGCTTGGGGAGGAAGAAGGGGCTTATATATAATTGGCAACTTAGTGCCAGCCGGTACTAAATGTCAAAGTTTAGTGCCGGCTGGTGACACCTGCTGGTACTAAGTTGACGCGGCCAGGTTTGCGGCCAGGTTAGTACCGGCTGTTAACATCAGCCGGTACTAACCTGCCATCTGCTCGTTGGGAGTGGGTGGGAGGTGGGGCCAGAAGCACACGTTAGTACTGACTGGTGTTACCTGCCGGTACTAACCTGGGTTCGTGGGCACTGTTGCCTAGACCGGTACTAAATGCACCATTTAATTTAGTACCTGCTTCGGCCAGCTGACACTAATGTGCACGGATGAATGCTCACTTCTCCCATAGTGTTAGTGTATATATGGGAGGTAAGACTGGAAAAAGGTCTTGCGAAATATATTTGCTAATAATAACATAGATTGCTTGTACAAGTTTTAAGTCCCGTTGCAACGCACAGGCAACTTGCTAGTAATAGAATAGCAGGAGTAAAAAGTGAAGTGAAGAGCACCGACCTTTGTATCCCCCTGCAAACACCGGTGGAGGCGACTTTGATGAGTACAACCATCACCAGCTGGTCCATAGGTATTGGGTCGATGAACCTAGTTCCTCCAGCCTCAAAACAGGTTTGCTTTGCAATCCTTCATGTACCGGATACTTGTCAATCTCGGTCTCATAGTGTTGCTTATGGGCTTCAGCACTGGGCCCGCAAAGCCAGACTTCGTTCAGTTGGTCTATATCCTGTAGGCCGGACACCAGCGTTGTGAAGCATCGAAGCCTCAGCACCTCAATCTCAACATGATTATATCCATGAAGTGTGTTCTTATCAATTGTTATTGAAGCTTGTAAACTGGAGTTGCAAGAAATCTCAAGGAACTTCAATGTGAATCCACCCAAATACAGCCTATCACCACTGAACTCCGTCATAAAAAGGCGTAGACTCTTTAGCTCTCTCTCCGGAAGGACAGAAATCTCCTCTTGCGTCATCCTAGTCATCTGTAAACTCAATTTTCTGAGATTATTGAGCTCCTTGGTCCATAGTGGCAACGTATGTTGGAGCCCATACAACTTGAGGCTCTGCAGGTTCTCGATAGTTTTCTTGGAGATGCCATATAAGCAGCCACCTTGATTGTCCTCCTCGAGCTGCTGCACCTGCAGTGACAATGATTTGAGGTGGGCGAGGCCTGAGATGACTGCAAACAATTTGCGGCTATTGTTCCGGTTGATGCCAGACACTCCGAGCTTGTGCAGTTGGGTAAGTTTTTTTATCTCCTCCAGAACGTCCTCATCGCCTGCAGCGCTGATGTTAATAACACCCAGCGTGTGCATGCTGGAAAGGTTCCCAATCCCTCTTGGCACCTTGACGCCGCCACTGTCATCAAGATGGTGCTGCAGGAACAACGTACTTTGACAACAAGTTTGTTACCAAAGTAGCTCTAGGCATGTTCATTGATAGTCTTGTTAGTAATGATGGGCTTTCTGCTGGTGCTGACTCTTGTACCATGCTGGCATCGCTATCCAAAGTTTTCATGGTACCAGCACGAACGTACTGTAGTTTTTCTAGCCTGATGATGGTTTTTGGTAGCTTGACTGCAGATGTTCCCCTGATATCCAGAGTCTGGAGCTGCTTCAGATCTCCCAAGGAGTCTGGGAGATGAGTGATATCTCTGCACCTTCTCAGGGAGAGGAACTTCAAGCGTGGAAGCAGCTTCACCATCAGCTCGACGTCACTATTGGTTACACCTGAAGACACGTCCTCCAGATCCAGGACCCTGAGCAGCCTCATCTTGCTAGAGATGAAAAATGACTCCCACTTACCAAAAACCGTCAAAGACCGCAGCCGTGAAAAGTCGATGCTCTCAAACACATTTCTGTCTCTGTCCCAACTCTTGTCTATGGAAAGGTGCCGTCCGATGCGTTGCAAGTTCTTGCTGCTATGGCCGTCTAGTGCAAAGACAAGGTTCTCTTCCATTGACCGTGAGATGATGTATTCTCGGAGGAAACCATTCACTTGGCACAAGGGCATCCTCGTGTTGACCATAATTGTTGGCACTTGAATTGGATTACCGGTTATGGTATCTATTCCTGCATTATTGATATTAATTATTCTTGGCACCTGGATCATGCTTACATTGATGAGCTTGGATAAGGACGTCTCCCCGTTCTCATCTGCGGTGCTCTCTTTATTGTCTCTTGCATATCCCTCGGCGATCCACCGCCTCACCAGACGCCTCCGCCGGATGGCGTGGTTCAGAGGGAAGATTGTTAGATAAAAGATGCAAGGCTTGATAAAATCTGGGCAAGAGCGGAAGTATGAAAGCAACCAGGTAAACAGATCTTCTAGACTTTCATGGATAACTTCTACGTTTGCCTCCAACAGAGACACAAGGTTTCCTTTGATGACATCCAAATCATTCCATATCTCATTTACAGCAGCAGTTGCAGCACAAATGACTTTGGGAAGTCCACCACACTTGTGCAAGATATGCCTCGTAGTCTCAATCATTTCGGTGCTCATTTCATCCCAGCTCCAAATCCTCTGTTGTTCAAAAATAAAAGAATTGGAATTAATTAGCAGAAGATTTTTTTTATCGTTCCACAACGTTAAGTGCGTGGCTCTCTAATCAGTGCAAGTCATTTGCTAACTCAAAATACTATAGTCAAATTTCCTCAATATATGAACCCTCAAGTACTTTGGATTAGCATGTGTAAGAGCCCGTGCCTTTACCACAATATAAATCTCTCTCTCTCTCTCTCTCTCTATTTTTATGGCCTAAAATTTGCAAATAGTTTCCAAAAGTAGCCTATTTTAGTGAATTTATGTTTTCATATTTTAAATGCTACATACATATTTCATACAAAATGGGCTCATCTCCATACTTTCTATCACTAGGAATGTTTATATTAATTTTCAAGGCCGCTTTTAGTCAAGAGAGGCAGAATGAATCCATGGGTATGTTCACATGGGTTCACTAAACAAACGGATGAAAGTGTCAAACAGGGAATCAAAGTTGAATTTAGTATCAAATAATAAACTAAAAACTTTTGATGGCCAAGGAACAAACCAGTAATTTTAGTTGTGTCAAATAGGAAATTTCCTGAAATCCTGTACACACAAAATTTATATATAACATTTATACGCATAAACTTGCAAAACAAATTATTAGCAAATTTCTTCAAATACATAGACGTGAACAAAAAAATAATTATATAAACAAAATACATATCTAACTTTAGAAAATTGGGAAACATAGGGAAACAAACATTCTGGGAAAACATTTTTGTTGAAAAAGTTATGAGTGATTCACCTTTCATAGGCCTATACAACCTCCTAACCGGCCCAAAGGATGATTCGATCCAAAGGAGAAAATGCCTATGTCCTCCTCTCCTTGCCTATATAAGGCTCCCATGGGGTGCATGGGAGATGGGGCTCTTCCACACATATGAAATGATACTTCTAGCCACTCAGGTCCATACAAACCCTCTAGGCACGCGCAGCTTGCCTAAGTGTCCTTTCTCTAATGTTTGGACTTTTTTAACCACCATCGATTTTGAAACAAAAAAATTAAGAAACAAACTAAGCAACAAAAAATGAAAAAAATTGAAACAAGAAAGAAACAATGGGGGATAAATTTAGGGAAAAAATTGGAACACAAATTTACGATGGAATGGAAGAAAAAATAGGAGGAGAATTTGTAACAATATATTCAGCACAATATTTAAAAACAAAGTTTGCAAAAAATGTTAAGAAGCAAACATATAAATTCAAAACAAAATTTGAAAGTGAAACATAGAAAACAATACTTAAAAACTTAGGGGATAAATCAGGAACATAAAAGCTAGAAAACAATTTTAAAATGAAAGTGTCGATGCAAAAAAAATGGAATGAAAGGGGGGGGGGGGGGAGGGGGGGGGGGGATTTTTGAAAACTAAGAATTCAATAGAAAAGTTGAAACGGTTTCCATAAAAATGTTCAGAAAGATAAAGTTGAAATAAATTGAAACTGCTTCGCTCTCTCTCTTCATAGTTATCTTGACATGTCATCACAGATTTTGACCTATCACCATATTTAATGTGTATGGAACCTCTATGAAATTTGCATTGGAAATGGCCCTATCTACCCTAGATCATCTGCTATGGATTGAGGTTCCCATTCCTTTCTTCTGCTCTTTCTTCGTATTTGCTTCCGCATTTGCCAAGACTATAAAACCTAATGACACTTGCTTTGGGGGCTAGAGAGTTTCATTTCATTTGATTGTGTCCAATCAAATGCATCATATGTCATGGCTAGTCTATAAAATCATGAAATGAAGCTTTGCATTGGAAGAGCTTATTTCATTCTTGAACTCAAGTATGCTTACATGATATAGCACCGTTGGAAACTATGCAATCAAACCTTGCACTCGGAAATTGCCTAAGTAGAGGGTTGGAGCTATAATACTTGGCGCCCACACATGGTCATTGTTGGCGCTCGTTATTGTCAGCGTTTTAGTCTCATTTAAGTGATGTTTTCGTATTGGTTCATATACTAACCCGCCATTTGGCACATGAAATAACTCTATTTTCTCATGTGTGTTGTATATTTTGGAGCATATTATATTTTGCAGAAAAATAGCCCAAATTGGGACATTTATATTCAAAGCCCAAAAGCAACACCAACCTTGATAGAATCAATCCTAGAAGAGGAGCCCAAACCGACACTTTTGGAGAGAATTTCTTATAGGGCATATTGCATATACGGACAAGGACTTTCCATAGGAGATTGACACGCAAAAGATGTGATCGAGACGGGCCAAAAATGGGTTGTGCCGGGCGGCCCAAGACCTTTTCGTAGCCCCAAGACTTCTCATACCCAAAGGGAGGCGCATCCATCCATTGCAACTCGATTAAACATAGAAGCAAACACTAGAAGGAGACGACAGCTGCCGCAAGTCCTCGAAGTTGTCTAGGAGATGGCTTAGGCCGACCCTAGCTACCATGGCCTCCCTACATGGTTGTGCCATGGCAAAGTTCAGGAGCTGGGCATTCATCAGCATAGGCATGGCCTCGGAAGTGATGGTGTAATGCATACATTTGATCGTGTAATGATCATCATGTTTTTTGATCTATTAGCGACTCAGTGTCTCCTTTTATGCTTTTTTTTTATCATGGATATGTTTGTTCCTAGTCTAGTTCTGGATAAGAGTACATAGCATGCTTTATGCAATCATGGTGATTAGATCCAATACAATGATCCTTCATGACATGTAGACACGACCACTTTGTGGGCGTGCCCTTAGTCTAACCACGCTGATAGGGAGTACCTTGATAGGGTGTGATCCTGTGTAAGGTAGCATTTTTGGAAGGTTGACCGAAGGTAAGAGTTTAAATATGATTTGGATGAGATGCATGATTTGCTTGCTTTTTGTCTAGAACTACAACTAGAAAGCGATAGGTTTAGTTATCCCTCGGTTTTGCTTGTTCTTTGCCTATGCATGAGGATGTGATCAACCTATATTCTATCACTCATATCTACTAGGTTTACACTCATATGCAATCAACGCTTCATGTTAGGATAGATCCTTTAGATTAGATGGAAAACCCTAGTACATTCATTGCGGATCCACAGATTGACAAACATTGGATGAATATTCTAAGAGAAAAGCTACAATGATCCGTGTACTTACAGTTTGCACTTGGCGCGCTTATGAGTCATTAATGTCACATTGACCGATTAGTTTCTCTGCTAGCGATCGATCGTAGATTCATATTTTTGGTCATAGTGTACCAACAAATAATATTTGCTATACCTACTTACTCAGTCCCATAAAAAGTTATATACTAGTTTTTTTCTTGAAAATGTTAGCAAGTGTTTGTGGCAAATGACCCTGATAAGCTTATTAATTGGTCTTGTCCTATTTTTTCTGTTATTAATTATCATGTTCCACTAAGGCAAATCCTAATGGGCATTGTACTCACTAATAAGGTGTCATGTTGGATAATTTGATGACATGGCAAGTACTCACCTACTAGTCTCATAAAAAGTGCAATTCTAGCATTTGAAAAAAAAAATCCTACAAAGAGTGCAATAATAAAAATTAGATATCAACTACATTCCTAATGAAGTGGTCAGATTTGATCTGCATGTCAAAACTAACTCAATATGTAAATAAATAAGGGCATCAGAGTTTTTTACGTCATCACTAACCTGTCTTGAAAAGTTAAAATTGCATTCTTTACATAATAGAGGGAGTTGTTAATGAAGAGAGAGATAAGAGTTGTATCCTCATGGAAATATAGTTTGGGCACAAAAACCAACTTTGAAAAACCGTGCACATGTTTTGTATCTATTGGCATAAACACAATTTGTGCAACAATTAATTGACTTGTAATTTCTATTAAAATTTCTCGTAGACAACACTATGATATAATACATTGTAAAGGATTGTATCATGACATGTCACCTTCGGATATTGTGATGTGATACAATGGATCAGGATTAGCCTAATATTAATCACTAATGCATTAATTTAAGGCCATGAAAGGCGTTAACCACCAATAGGAAGGGAATTTGTTGTGGGGACAACGGAGAGACTAATGATAATGTGGGCCTCATTTGTGATCCAACTCTTATGATTACTCTTTGTTGGGATTTTTTTTTTTCAAATGCCAGGATTTCATTTTTCATTTGATGGAGGAACTATTTATTAATTAAAGTAATTGTGTACCAAATCACTAATTACATAATTACATGCACTGTATTCTATTTGGATCTAGCTTGAGTTACAAATGAGCTAAGAGCCTCACTACTGGAAAAATGACCTTTCGCCGATGCACATTTGTACCGGTTGTTGAAAATCCAGTACTAAAGTAGCACGGAACCTCGGAGCCATTTTCGTACCGGGATATAACACCAGCCGACACTAAACAACATCATTTAGTACCATGTGGTGTTATGGCCCGGTACTAAAGTGTCGTGCCCATTTAGTACCGGCCAATACTAAATGAAGTTGTTTAGTACCAGCTGGTGTTATGGCCTTGTACTAAATGGCCGCCATGGGCTACTTTAAAAGGAAAGCATATCCTATTCAATTGCAATTGATGATAAATGGGATGATAAAGAAGCGTTCGAATCCTCGCGGCCACGTATGCGCATTCGTGAGTGAATATTTTGTGTGGGATCCTGGGGGCTCGTGATTTTTTAAATTTTTTTGGCGGGGCAGCGAGCGCGTTTTGTACCGGGTTGTGTGGTAGTGCCTTTTGATCGTTTGTTTACCGCGCTAAGCTGAAGCTGCAGATCGGTATAGTAACAAGCTTTGGCATTTTTTAAATTTTCTTGGCGGGGCGGCGAGCGCGTTTAGTACCGGGTTGTGTGGTAGTGCCTTTCGATCGTTTCTTTACCGCGCTGAGTTGAACCTGCAGATCGGTATACTAACAAGCTTTGGCATAAAATCAACAAGTGTTGCATTGTCCTAGAACGACAAAATAATAATTAAGTATATTGTATACAAATTTCGTCATCATCAACAACAACAATATAGCCTTTTGTTCTAAGTAAGTTGGGTAAGGGGGTATTTAGTTGGAAGAGAGAGGGTGAAAAGTACTGTTGCTAAGGAAGCGTGCACAAAGATAGAAATGAATTGACACAATTTTACAGGATGGATAACTTTTTGTGAAACGGGAGGAACTAAACATGGCTTAAGTCAGAGATGAAACCCAAGAGAAACAAGGATGAGGGAAACATAAAAAGAACACAAAATAGAAGGTAATTTGATGAAATCCAAAAGAAACAAGGATGAGGAACTAAACATGACTTAAGGATAAACGAAAAGGAAACAAAGCTCAAGGTTTCGGCATGCTGATTGCTAGTCTCCAAGTGCTCCTATCCATAGCTAAATTATTGGAGATATTCCACTCCTTAAGGCCTCTCTTAACCAATCTATTTAGAGGACGGATACCCACTCCTCCTTACCACCGCCTAGGAGGCCGGAGGCGAGGAGGAGCGGGGGCCAAGGGTGGCGGCAGTGGACGTGAGGCTATGAGGCGGTCCCGCTTGAGTTGACTTGAGGCGACGCGAGTGGAAGAGAAAAAACAATTCGTTGTTTCATGGATCATCGATTCGATGTCGATCCAACCTTCTACTTCGTTCTGGTGTTTCTCCATGGGATGCGTTGTCCTCTTCGTAGGTAGCATTTCTTCCGTTGAGGAATCAAGGTATGTTCACCTAATTCACTTTGAGGAGGGATTGGATCATTTTTCCCCTTTAGTCGGATCATCTTTCTGATCGCTGGTACTAATGTTGGCGGCGGCGGATCTGCCCTTCTTGCCTCCGCTATTCATGGCTAACGACGGTGGTGGATCTCATGGCCAGTTCAGCCTTTAGAAGATATGGTCAATGTGCTTTCGGCGCTCTTTACTCCCTATAGTGGTTGAGCATAATGCGCCTCTTATGCGGTTTCCACTCTTGTGGAGTCTTTTGTTGGTGGGGATTGCGATTCTCGGGCTTCAATATGGTGAAGTTCCGTGGCGATGGTTTCTCCTAAAGAAGTGGATGTAAAGATTAAGGATAGAGACCTAGTTGTGTGCTTCAATGTAATTTTATTTTATGTTGAGGTCTCAGATGTACAAGAGGTTCTATATTAATGAAATCCTATCCGTTTCTAAAGAAAAAGTCTCTCTTAACAGACTCATCCCAAGTTTAGGTTGCTCTGTACCGCTCTTTAATTATCGACCTACTTTAGAACCCCACTACACACTGGTGCCTTAGAAGGCCTCCGTTGGACATGTCCAAACCATCTCAACTGATGTTGAATTGAATCAATTTCTCGTCAATTAGTGTCACCCCAACCCTTTCCCGAAATGTCTTCGTTCTGGACTCTATCCCTCCTCGTGTGCAAACAAGACAAATTTCCTTATATGTTAACATTTTCATTTAGGCATTATTGGTCCAGAAAGATTGAATTAAGTGGTATTTTGAAGAACTGAAACACTTCTCGCGTTGAGTAAACGTACCTTTCTGAGGATTTCCATGGCGTGGTCAACTTCTACAAGACCTTGGACATTGAACACACAATAGTCACCGTATGATGCACAGTGTTTGGCGACACTTTCTTCATTGGTAATGACAAAGATGTTGTGCTGTCGTTCATTTGTTCCAAGTTCCAGGGCAGTTTTTATTAGATCCCATTCTTCTGTGGACTTCAAACCGTCGATAACTATGACGCAGTCATATTTTTGCAGATATTCACTGCACTCTTGAACTGGGTCTTTAAGAGTAGAACTAGTTGGCATCATCCAGCGTTGGAGAGATCTAGGATTCAAATCCAAAAGTAAGCTCCGCGACATCGTCATTAAATTGAATGGGTGGGGCACATTCACCCAGCCAAAGTGTTTAATATCAGTGTCATCTCCACTATTGAGCAACCAATTGCAGTATATGTGTTTGACAAGGAATGATTTGCCGACACCGGGCATCCCCCACACAGAGATCACAAAACGTGGGACCAACAACATGCGAAAACCGAACCAGATTAGGTCCTTCTGACGGCCAACAAGTGGATGTTGTTGTAGCCATTCATATGCAATCTTCTTCTTATCCACGGTTTCCTCAAGTTCTCCTGCCGCATCCTGAAAAGGTAAAAAAATTCTATATCAAGTGGGATTGATCTTGGCTGTGTGCGGTCGAGAGACCGGATATTTATCTATTTTCTAAAAAGAAATGGGATTGATCTATTAATTTTTGTCCAAAAATAAAATTCCATCTTCACTGAACGTCTAGTGTTGGCCACGTACAGTGTACGTCATATGCATCATGCCTGTTGGGAATGATGGAACCTGTATGTACCGTGTGTGTACAATGGTTCGGGAGTGAATGATCCGTCTGGCCGAGTAGTTTGTTAGACTTAATCTTGTTGTACATGTTAATTTGTGTCAGTTGTCAGTAGTGTCAGGCCGGTGTGTGCGTGAATGCAGGGTGTGATATGCATGTAGATGGAGAGTGCCGAGTCAAGTGGAGGAGGTGCCTTGGCGTGAGGAGTGGTGATCTTTATGCTTGGGTTATAGTTAGCGAGTAGCGACATGTAGGTGGATGTGGCTTACATGAAGGAGTGAGTTGATTAGTGATGCACGGAGTGCGTGCATGATCAACGGTGCCAGAAGATTAGTGTGTGCGTGGTTAACAGATAGGTGCGTTACATGGACGTCTGTTTAGTTGAGTTAGTGCCGTGAGTTCCGGATCGGCGAGGTGCCATCCGGCTATTTAGTCATCGAGTCTGTGCTGTGTTCTTCGGTGGTGAAGAGAAAAAGTGCTAGCTAGTGTGGTGCTGGTGTGCAGCGCCAAAAGAAAAGCTTCAAGTGTGTATCTGTGTGTTTCTTCTAGCTTGTGTTTTCCATCCACCGAGAGAAGCTAACAAGAGAAGTCCTTGTTTGCGTGAGTGTAAACATCAGAGAGTCCGTGAGGGCGCTGGTCATTTTGATCGGTTCCAACATAGTTCAGGGTTTTTATCACCAATTGCTAAAAGTAAGTATCATGCTTCGTTGCAGCAATGCCAGCATAACCAAATAAAGTAAAGCTGTGTTTCGATGTTGCCTTTGGAGGGCATGGTATTGAATTGGATCTAATACCAAAATCACCCAAGATATTGAATTGGTGACACATCAAATTCTATTGTTTAGATGCCCTAAAAAAAGTTCCATTGTTTAGATGGTCACTGTATTGCCCTTTGGAATTTGATGAAGCAATCAAATTCCTGTATGGATGTACAACAGAATGGTAATGGAATTTGGTCATCTGCAAGAACTCTGGCCACAGCCACAGCATCGCGCTTCTTCTTCTTCTTCGCACCAAACTCTGACAAGCGCCCATCCAACTCCAACCCGCCTCCTCATCAGCCTTCCAACTCCTTCCCGCCCCCACCCCCGCCCCTGCAAGCTCCGGCGAGCGCTGGAGAGCTGCACAAGCGAGAGGAGGAAAGGAAGCACCTCTGCCATATCAGCATGAGGAGACCCGCCGCATACAGAGAGGAAGAGAGGCAGGCGGCAACGCCCCTGCCGGCTCAGCACGCGGAGATCTGCCACCCCCATTGAGCAGCACGAGGAGTTTGTGCTCGTCTTGCCAAGTCGATTCGAGAGGCGGAGGACAACCGCCGGGAGGGAAACGGAGGACGGGAGCCAGCGGGGGAGACGGAGGAAGGCTGCGGAGGAGAAAGATGGAGAAGGGGACGGAGGAGGATCACTGCTAGATACCACTCCACTTAGCCACGCGGGCTGCCACCGCCGGCCACCCCTACTACCAGGTGCGCGCGCGGTTGTTGCTGGTTGTCGCGGGGGAAGGAGATGGTGCTTATTTTTCTTCAAGGAGGTGGGCGAGGGAACTGCGGACCGAATGCCTCGCGATACCCAGTGGGCAAGCTCCGTATTTGGGGGTCGTGTGCGCAATAGAAGCGAGTGCCGCATGGCATTAGCTCGCAATTCCGTTTCTCAATTCCCTGAATATCCAAACAGCGACATTGGTGGCAACAAATTCCAGTTCCTAATTCCATAATCCTATGCCAACATCCAAACTCAGCCTAAAGACATTTGGTTACCTTCATGCAAGCATGGTGACTACTTTAGTGAACTAAGGTCTTTAATCCAATTTTACCAAATCTATTGGAGATGCTCTAAAATTCTATTGTTTGTTTCATGGGCATGAGAATTTTAGTGGGACGTGGAAGATGAGTTTAGAGGGGCAACTGTCACCAATGACTGTAAAGTTTTAGCTAATAAAACTACTCCATCCGTCTAGAAAAGACATTGTAGAGATTTTAGGACATATTAGCAAGATTGGCAAAAGATATATACCGTGAAAATTAGTGGTGTTGTTTGGTTACATTAACGACAGTTGCAGATGACAAGGAGCCAATAACCCAATCAACAAAGTAAGTCTGCTAACTCATTGTACCCCATCTTTTTCTTATATTGGCACCTATTAGCTCAAATAAGTTTTGCCTTCACATAGGCCCTATTTGGATCCACCTAGATCTGGTTATTGGCTCCAATTAACTTGGACTAGCCCATCAACCCGTGCTCTCCACGGGTTAGTTTTTGTTGGATTGAGAAATATTAGTCATTATTTTTGTTATATAGTAGATTTCTTCTATACTGATAGATGGGGACAATTGGAATATGGATTTTTGGATATTGTAATTTTCTTTAAAATAGCAATAAATGTGATTATTTTGAATGTTGGTCATGCTATCGCGTTGTTTAATGGAAGCAACAAAATATTGTAGTTATATTTTTTATTAGAGCAACTCCAAGAGACTTTCTAAAATCTACTCTCTAAATCATCAATTGGAGAGTCGTCTGAGTTAAAATCATTTTCTATATTTTTATACTCTCCAACAGCTTTTTTATATCCTTTGCACAGTCTAGAGAGTCATCCTCTCTCTCCATCTTTGGTTAGCGAGAAATCCAAAATAGAGGATATCTATATTTTGATATCCAATTGAAGAGGCTGTTGGAGGGTGCTTTTTCACCAAAATCTCTATTTCTATAAGTTAGAATTGATGGCTAGACTCAATCAAATTGATGGTTTTTGATGTTTCTGATTTTTATGGGAATTTCTAGAATCTATCTTTTTTCCTGTGAAGGCTCTAAAAGGAGTCTCGAATTAGCTATTATTATAATTGATGGCTAGACTCAATCAAATTGATGGTTTTAGATGTTTCTGATTTCTATGGAAATTTCTAGAACTCATCTTTTTTCCTAACGCGTCTCATGAGGATTAACGTAAAGGCTCTAAAAGGAGTCTCGAATTATCTATTATTGTAATTGATGGCTAGACTCAATCAAATTGATGGTTTTAGATGTTTCTGATTTTTGTGGGAATTTCTAAATTTTATCTTTTTTTTCCTAGCACGTCTCGTGAGGATTAACGTCAAGGCTCTAAAAGGAGTTTCCAATTAGTAATTGTAAGATAGTTGTTATTTAGCTATCTAGAAAGGGATTAGCTGAGAATTAGCTGGTCCCGGTTTGGATCTACACTAGCTAGCAATTAGCTGGTGGATCCAAATTAGCTCATAGTAATATAATACTAACCCCTTCGCATGTTTTCTAGTTGAATGCAGTACAAAGATTAAAAGTTATAGTTAGCTTAGCATAGCTGTTAGTTACATCTAAACAATTGTATTATCAAGCACAAATCAGA
This sequence comes from Urochloa ruziziensis, assembly GCA_015476505.1. Lineage (NCBI taxonomy): Eukaryota > Viridiplantae > Streptophyta > Magnoliopsida > Poales > Poaceae > Urochloa > Urochloa ruziziensis. The sequence goes on along the minus strand of CM027120.1, from coordinate 66,558,007 downwards.
AATGTAATAATTAACTATGCGTATTGCAAACGATAAGGATGTCAAAAATATAAATAAAAGATAGTAAAGAAGTATGCCTTTTCTTGAAAAATAATTTATGATATGTTGACATGGTTCGAGAACAATACCTCCTTGAAAAGGGCAGAAACAGAATGGTCGATTGAGAACCTTTCCAGCTCCGATAGTCGCTGTGGGTGTCCGACGCACAAGCTTGCTATTCCAGGCTGCTGTGTGTGCACGACGATGCAGCTGCCATTGTTCTTGTCAGGTAGGTAAACTCTGACGGCCTCCCATTCAACCATGGTGGACACATCTTCCAGTACCACTAGGTACTTATGGTTGCTAATTTGCTTCTTGAATTCCACAATGAGTACGTGGTCTGTCTTCCCCATCACCTCGGTTGGATCCAGGATATCTACACCTTGCTGTGGGCAATGGTTTTTGTAGAATTGAGACAGCAAGCTCTGGATAAACTCATGAGCATTGAAAGGATGCATCAGTTTCACCCAGGCACGGCATCTGAAGCTGTTGCAGGTTTCTGGGTCGTCATAAGCCTTCCTGATGGACATCATCCCCACATCATTTCTTGTTCCCAACACCGAGATCACTCGAAGCTGAAGGGCATCGGCGGTGGACGTTGCAAAAGAATGCAGGGGGACGTCCTCTTCTTTTTGCTCTGCCTCCAAATTGTTCCCCACTTCTTTTTGTTGCTCCTCCACCTCCACCTCCTCCACCTCCACCTCATCATTGTCACCATGTTCCTTGTCTCCCTTAGGGCGTGTATATTTCTTGTTGATCAACGTGACAAGATCCACTTGACTTCTCCGCTTCTCAGCTACATCCCTCGCCGTGGCGAATATGTCAGATGTTGTTGCATTGGTCACAGCCTGCTGATGCGCCTGATTGGAAGGCTTAGGGCCAGAGTCGCTGATGCGGCTATAGCGCAAGTTCCGGTGACCCATGGCCTCAACCCTAGACTTGAGCAGCTCTATATCGGCAACGGCGGCGTCCAGATCTGCCCCCAGTGCTGCAGGAAGCACACAGGTCGGGAGCATGTAGCGCCACCAGTTGCATTTGCTGTCCAGGTGGACACCAGATTCGAGGCAATCTTCCACGTCCAAGGCCATGTTGCGCACCTGCCTCACCAAGGTCCTCGTCACATCGTCTGTGACGTGGTCCTTGGCGACGTTGAGGACGGAGTGCATCACCTCGAACTCGTCCGAGATAAGCATCAGGTCACGCTGCACACTCTTCTTCAGCTTCTCCTCCTCTTCAAGAGCTGTCTTCGCCATCGTGAGCGTTCCCTCAACCGCCGACTTGGCCAACCCAAGCACAAGGTCCGCCATTGCAGCTCCTCCCTCGGGCCTCAGTGTCTCCTCCGGTTTATTTGTTAATTCTGTGGTGGAAGCAACGCTTGTAAGTGTGCATATGGATGCGAGAGGCTGCTGGCCGGAGCATTGCAATTTAATAGAAACATATCTCGAGAATAAAGGCTGACAAAGCGAAGAACATTTCGCTTTTTCGAGCTGTTGAAGCAAAGCTATGTTACGCATAAACACTCAATGTACCTATCCTGGCAATGCACGCGCAAGACAAGAACAGGTTCCCGGCGTTTCCTCTCTCTTTGCCCTTGTCTCAAGCAAAACAACTAATCTAATTTCCAAGCTGTGCCAAAGCGAAAGGACAGACAAATCCCATGTACACGAAAGTTGGCATACAGGAGCAGACAAAGAAGAGAGCATATATATGGAGGCTGGATGAAGCAAAGAAACATTGCACTTTTTATATATATCAACGAGTGCAAGTAAACCACATAGCAACTCCAGGTATATGTTTCTCCTGGCAATGCACGTCACCACAGAATGGCGCAGATTGGCCGGGTTTATATCTCCCCAAGAAGAAGCTCCCCTTCCTCCGATCCAACAGAATCACACCGTCACAAAGCGGTATCTATGATGTTATCAGATTCGTGTATTGTGTGCTACAAATTAATCTGTCACCGATTGATGCAATCTGTGACGTTTCATGGGTGCAGGACCTTTTGTCCATGATCTTCTCTTTGAATTTCTCTGAAAATTGGTACCTTTTCCGGAAGTCTCCAAAGGTAAAGAACCCGTAAGCCAAGGACCTTCATCATAGCGTCTCCTGAAACCCTAACCTTCTGCAAATGCCATTGCAGACATACAATCAATAAACTCATGATCTTTTGTCATTAAATTATCAAAAAAATCCATAACCTTTTCAGGTGTCTTCAGGGATATCTTACTATTACAAATTGGAGACTTCTTTTGAAATCTTCACGTAAAGCCACCTAGGATAACAGGTACTCTATAAAAGAGAGAAATTCAACAAGCATCCACGTAAAGCCACCTAGAATAATAGGTGGACACTCTATAAAAAGATAAATTAAACAAGTCTCCATATAAAGCCACTTAGGTACTAGGTGGACAGCCTAGCAAAGAGAGCAAAATTACCCATCTATGTTATTATAAAGAATTTAAAATAACTCCCTATATCTATGTCTAAATTATCCACATCTACCAAAAATTAAGTCTAAACTATCTTGCCAGTCAGATCTAACAGAAAACGTTAACTCTAAAATCACCTACTGGCCACATCTATCGCTACGGGAAATCCCGTGTTTGTCGTGTGCCCACGGCTTTGCCGTGTGCCACCTCGCGGGCACACGGCAAACAAGCCTGTTTGCCGTGTGCCTGCCACGTGGCACACGGCAAACAACTGGCACACGGCAAAGTACCCTGTTTGCCGTGTGCCACAGGCAGGCACACGGCAAAGCGGCCTGTTTGCCGTGTGCCACAGGCAGGCACACGGCAAACAGGCTGCAAAAAATTTGAATTTTGCCTCAAAATTTTTTTTACTAACTTCTTTGTTCATGTATTATTCCATATTAGTTTTGTGCATGTGTTTCCGGTCTGTTTGCTATATTTAATCATTTTATATCATTATTTTCAATTTTGTCGATACGGCAAATTTGAACTGTAAGTGTTTCGAATAATGTAATGTAATGTTTGGAAAAATGTTATTCGGATTCTTAAGACTAATATGATGCCATGTCCATTAGATGGAATCAAATTTTGAATATATTGTTCGCTTACCGTGTGCCCAAATTTGGGCTCGGTTCGTTTAAAAATTTTATAAAATACAAAAAAGGTCAAAAAATTATAAATTTTGGCGTGATGTCATGTTTTCATATGTAGAGGCTATGGTAAAAAATGTAGAAGGTTTCGAGCAAGTTGACACATTGCCTCTTTACAAACCGAAGCATCTCGGGAGAAGATCCTAAGAGTTGTGAAAGAGATGTTGTGATTTGAAGCAACGTAACAATTGAAATTTTGTTTTACAACAAAACTCATTTTGTATAGTCTACATACACCTTAGACTGGTTCATGCCCAAATTTGGTTATTTTTTTAATCCGTTTGATATTTTTAATTTTTTTTTGTTTTGGCAGAAAATGTTTGCCGTGTGCCCCAGGGGCGACACACGGCAAACAACTCTTTGCCGTGTGCCCAGATCCAGGGCACACGGCAAACAATTTTGAAAATGTTTGCCGTGTGCCCTGGATCTGGGCACACGGCAAAGAGTTGTAGATTTTGAAATTCAAATTCTATAAACGACCTCGGATGAACTTTTGACCAAAACGAAAGATGTAGATCTTGAAAAGTTATGAAACTTTGTAGTTCACAACTTTTTTATTTGAAGTCATTTAGGGCCTCAAATAAACAATTTACACTCGGAAAAGTTTAATATGAGGGGAATCAGAATGGGATATGGACACAAAGACTCGAGTGGTGCAGTGGTAGAGGAGGCTACGCGCGAAGGGGAGGGCGCGGGTTCGAACCCCACCGGCCGCGTAGCGCGCGATTTTTCCGCGAAAAATGCGCGACTTGCGAAAAATGCATGTGGGACAGTAGGAAATGGCCGATTGGGTCCTTCTCCCGTTAAAATAAAATGTTTTGCTATTTTATTTTGCGTTTTTTGGATCAAAACTTTGCCGTGTGTCTCTCTTTGCCGTGTGCCAAATCGGACCTTTGCCGTGTGCCCGAGATACGGCACACGGCAAAGAAGGCTTTGCCGTCGTAGGGTTTGCCGTGTGCCATTTTGCACACGGCAAAGCCTAAAGCACACGGCAAAGGCATTGGGCTTTGCCGTGTGCTTTTATGGCTTTGCCGTGTGCCCCTGGCACACGGCAAACACGAGATTTCCCGTAGTGTACCTAACTAATTTGACTCCTTAATGTTCCTTGCCTAGGTCACATGCAGCAATAGGACACAAATATTTTACTAGACAAGTAGGGTACTGTTAGAGTCATCGATATCTTCCAATATTTTATTGATTCCTCTACAACCATGGAAGAATACACATTACATGAAATTTCAAAAATCATCACAATGAAATGTATATGATAGTTTCTCCTATACACTAACAAAAATTAACTAAGGTCACGTAAGGCCGTTTATTATACATACCACCTTCATGGACTCAACTCGAACCAATAAACATTACTCCTTCCGCTTTAGAATAATGCTGCATTTCGTTTTGTCCATATTTAATCTATCCTAAAAGGGTCCCATTCAATTCGCTAACCTATCTATGTCATTTACATGTAACACCCCTAAGGAAGGAGAAGGCTAGGAACACTACAGGAAAAATGAGTATCAGTCTCCACTGGGAAGCCGGGTTTAGTCTCAGTTCCACAGCCGGGACTAAAGTTTCAAGACTAAACTGCACGTAGTTTAGTCCCGGTTGTGGAACCGGCGGGACTAAACGGAGAAATTTAGTACCGGGTAAGTCCCCAAACCGGTACTAAATTTTTTTGCGCAAAAAAAAAAATCAGATTCTTTTCATCCTTTCTCTCTCCTCTCTTATTCCTTTCCACCTCCTCCATCTGGCTTCTCAGTTCTTCAAGAATAGAGAAGAGTTCTTCGAAAACAAGAAGAGAGACAAAGCATGCAAAGATGGAAAGAAAAATTGAGGAGAAAGAAAGGAATGAAAAGCTTGAAAAACTTCACTTGTACAACATCAATTCAAGATTACAAGGATCCAATATTACAAGAAAAATTATACATCACAGTCACAGATTCAACATCACATACATCACACAGCACCCACGAGTGCCGCCCACGAGCGCCGCCGGCGCCAGGGCCGTGCGCCGGCGCCGTCGCCACCGTCGGGGCCCGCCCGCCAGCGAGCGCCGCTGCCGCCGGGGGCCGCACGGCCGGGCTCGACCCCGCCCGCCAGCTATGAGCGCCGCTGTGGCCGGGGGCGCGCGCGCCCTCCCGCGAGCGCTACCGCCTGGGAGGGGGAGAGAGAGAGCGGGTTAGAAGAGATAAGGAAGAAGAAAGAGTAGAGAAGAGGAGGAGATAAGATTGGAGAGGAGGAAAGGAGATAAAGGACGAGGAGAGAGACGGTAGAGGCTGCCGCTGCCCATATGCATGTGCTGGCCATCAGATATTTTTTTTGATTGTGAAGAATAGTACCGGGCCAAGGTTTGAGCGGGGCAATTTAGTACCGGCTAGGAACGCCAGCCAGTACTAAAAGGTGACATTTAGTACCGGTTTGTGTTAAAATCTGGTACTAAATTGTCTCTGGGGACTTCCAATGTTTGGAGCTGGTACTAAATGACTCGGTGACCAATTTAGTACCGGATTTTGGGCATTCGGGATTAAATGACTAGGGAGGAAATGTCCTTTCTCCACTAGTGGAACCAATAATTGATATCAACAATACAATATTACAAGATAACATGAAAAAATTGACGACACATACAACATAGACTACATTGTAGGGAACCTATTGCAGGTAAATACAAATGACTCATGGTTTAGTTCAAAACGAGGGCTACCCCCATGCTGATATGCTCGATTTCTCTTAATATCTGCTACATTGGGATGCACCCAGGAGAAGATAAGAAACATAATGAAAAGAAAATAATATGTACATATTAGTAATTTTCAACCACAGTATGCACTACAGTCTTAAAAATGTATGGGTCCCTAACCATAACAACCAATGCTCAATAATGTATTATATATAATTTAAATTATATATAAATTATGCTAGAAAATTGTGTGATTCTTCATATGATATCATAAGTATTAAGAAGTCAACTTGTACAAGAAAAAATAGCAAATTTGGCTGATTGTTCACCCTTATGTAAACAATAAATTATAATATTTGTTATATATCACCTAAGAGTACTAGCCCGTGCGAGGGCATGGGTTGATGGACTAGTTTACTTAATTTACATCCTTATGAATGGCAAAACCCACTATTAAAAATGAATTTTGCATATTTACCATGGGAGCAAAAAATAATAAACAAATTTGCTATTTTGTCGGAGGTGACAAGCCACCTGATCATGCAACAAGACAAGGTGAATACTATACATCCCTTCAGCGATGGGAAACTAACTGTCACCTAAGGCTCATAGTTGTGTTAAAACGATGCAAATTCAACCTAACAACGAGACGTCGTGGGAAAAATTGGCCCAATCCTCCCTTCTCTCCTCTCTCTCTCCTTCCTCACCGGCGGCGGCGGCAAGATCTGGCGGCGGTGGCGGCCAGGAGGTGGCACGGGAGCGGCGCGGCGGCGGCCCCTCTGCCTCCCCTCCCCTCCCCCCTCCGCTCGCCCCTCACCGGAAGTGAGGAGCAGCGGCGGGGCGAGGTGTGGCGGCGGCGCGAGGCGCAGCGACGGCGCGGAGGAGGTGGCACGGAGGTGGTGGAGGCCGGTGGCGCGGCGAGGTTGTGGAGGCCGCCTGCGGCGGCGCGTGAGGGGTGCGCGCCGACGGCCCCAACCTCGATGCGGCAGCGGTGCCTTGACGCGCGTGGCCGCAGCCTCGACCTCAGCACGGCACTCTCCGCCTCCCTTCCCTCCCCCCTCCGCTCGCAGATCTGGGAGGCGGCGGCGGGTCAAAGCGGCGGCGGCGGGCCGGTGCCGGTGGTGCGGCGCGGCTCTCTGCATCCCTCCTCTCCCCCGACTCCCTCTACGCGCAGATCTGCGGGTGGTGGTGGTGGTGGCCGGCGGCGGGCCGAAGCGGCGGCTGCGGACCGGCGTGGCGGCGGCACGTCGGTGGCGGTGGTGCGGCCGGAGCGGCGCAGGCGGGGCGGAGCTGGGGTGGTGCCTGCTGGAGCTGCGGCAGCGGCGGGGCCCATGCCCCCCGCCTGCAGCAATTTTTTTTATTTTTTTATTGTTCCTTTGCCGTGGGCAGAGCACCGGCAACACACGGCGAACCTTTGCCATGTGCTCGTGAAAGGGCACACGGCAAAGACGGCCTTTGCCGACTAATCTTTGCCGTGTGCTCTTTGCCGAGTGCAACACACGGCAAAGCCTTTGCCGTGTGTTTTTGGGCCTTTGCCGTGTGTTTTAGGCACACGGCAAAGACCCGGATTCCGGTAGTGACTTATGCACTCCAAATTAGCTATTTAATGGCATATACTGATTTTTTAGACGTTAAACATACATTACATTGGTTTATGATCGGGTTAGAAAAAAGAAAATGTAATTAGTTACAAATAATTACAACAATCTTGTAGAATTATGTTTATTTGAAGAAACCAGCATAACGGCACAACGTAAAAGGAAACCAAAGAACCGTAAGCTAGCATTTTATTTCAAGAAATTAAATTGAAACGATAGTTTCAAATCGTAGTACAACTATTCATTCTATGAAAAATCAAGAAGCAAAAGCTAGGATATCCCACAGGTTCATGGAGTATATATGATTAGATGGTCCGAAAAAAAAAATAGAAATCTTAACCTAGCACTTTCAAAAGAAAAGAGAAGTCATGGAGAGATGCAGAGACCTAGAGGTTTTTTGTTTTAATTGAGTAGTAGGATTCATCTAGCCCGTCAAAGTTAAAAACATAGCTTTGTTGCCACGCGACATCACCTTCTCCGCGCGCTCTTGTCTTCCTCCACCGCATAAATCATGATCAACTCCACCCAAATCCCAAAAACAAAGTTATTGCTAAGAGCATATGACATGTGCATGCTTACACCAATACACCAACATCTTCGTCTGCTCAATTGTTGTCAAAGTTAAAAACACTGCTTTGTTACCATGCGACATCACCTTTTCTGCGCGCTCTCGTCTTCCTCCGCTGCAAAAATCATGATCAACGCCACCCAAATCCCATAAAATAAAGTTATTGCTAAGCGCATATGACATGCGCCTTCTTACACCAACATCTTCGTCTGCTCAATCTCGTCTTCCTCCGCTGCAGAAATCATGATCAACGCCACCCAAATCCCATAAAAAAGTTATTGCTAAGCGCATATGACATGCGCCTTCTTACACCAACATCTTCCTGTGTATGCCGCACACACACAAACTCTACAGACTAATATCTTTCTTTTCTCAATCTCAAGAATATCATAATAGCTACTCCCTCCGTATACGTTTTACAAGTCGTTCTGGGCGATGAATGGTTTTGCCAAATAGAAGCCGTTTGACGCTTCAACCCTGTGTTTTTCCTCCTTTGCCCTTCTGCACGGCTTCTGCATTAATTGTGCCGCTTCAACCCTGTGTTTTTCCTCCTTTGCCCTTCCGCACGGCTTCTGCATTAATTGTGTTGCTTCGTTCCTCGGTCGAGTTAATAGCGCAGCGCTAAAACGAGTGTGCCTAAGCATGGAAATATGGAAATGGAATCCGAATTATCCGATATCCGTATCCGCTAAAACGTAAATATGGATATCCGTATTCGTATTCGAATTCAAATGTGGTAATAAAATCGATACATCTAAATTTGTTTTCGTTGAATTTCTCTATCCGATTCTATATTCGTATTCGGCAATATCCGACAGTATCCGTATTCGATCATATGAAACTGTTAGTTATTTCTATAACTAATGACAAATGATGGCCATTTAAATATTAATAATGGTAGTGTATAATTAAAAAAAGTTATCTCCATTACTAATGATTATGATATTGATTTTAATATAAAAAATATTGCATCCATAAATAAAATATGTATTTGTTAATAGTTTTATTATTTATTATATGATTAATTATTAAAATAAATTTGAATGAATGTGATATTATTAATGAGTGATCTTTGTCTAGACTTGTTATGTACTCATACTTTAGTCTTTACTTTTATATAATAATTTTATAATATAAACTATTAATAAAGAAAATAAGTAAATATTGTTTTCCAACCGGTGTAAATATCCGATGCGTATTCGAATTCGAGACATCCGTTTTGTATTCCTATTCGAGAACATTCGAATCCGTATTTGTATTCGAGTTAAAATGTGGTAAAAGGTGATATCCGAATCCGATTCCATGCGAATCCGATCCGTTTCCATCCATAAGTGTGCCAGCTGCAAAAAAAAAAACGAGCCTGCCTGAACGCATACAACGCGCGCGAGAGAAAAAAAACGAGCCTCAGCAACGCACGCCAGCAAAAAATGGGCGCAGACCTTGCACGCACGTCCGGCCTTTTGCAATGCAAAAACCCAAAACCTCAAAAAAAAAAAAAAAAAAAAAAAAAAAAAAAAAAAAAAAAAACCGGCAGGACTACGAATCGAACTCGCTACATTGAGCGTTTACAGCAAACGCACTAACCAATCCAACGGAGAGAGGGTTCTGATGAATTAGACTCCCCACCCTATTTAATATGGGTAATGTGCCCACTAGGCACGTTAGGAGTTGGGACTGCCCCCGGTTATGAAGCGATGTAGTACATCCAGTGGGCATTCCGATACGGTACTAAAAGAGAAGCTGCTGGTTCTCTACGTACCCTCCTCGCCCGTTCGATTCAAGCCAATGCATGGTCCATCGTTCTAAACCCCGCCCGATGAAGAAAAGAAAAACCAAGTCATTGCTACCAATTACGACGTCCAAATTTGATAGAGAATGTGGCGGATGTGGCATGGCCCTAATCCTGGCCCATGGTCATGATTTCTATATAACCCAACTGACTCAGCAAGCCCATTAAGTGGACCCAGCAGCCGGCGGCAGTCGCTTCTCCGTCCACGTGATTTTGTCTTGTTGAGTCGTTTGTGATGATCATTGATCGGATGCTGCACAAAGGAACTAGACGTGTCTGATGGTAATCCCGTAACCACAACTTCAACAATACTCATCATGATGCGTACATGGAGTGTGTTTTCCTCCTGATCCTTGAATGAATCTAAGAAAAAAAGAGACTGATAGCGACCGTCACTAATATATAATTTACTAACTTGCACTGAGTAAATACCTGCCAAAATATACCTTGGGATGATTGGAGGCAATTTATGGCTGATAATCTAAGCTCTTCCAAGCACCTCTATATGTAAACACACCCCTTCTTCCCTCATTCCACCTCATCAGCACCGTACCACCAAAGCATTTCAATTTCAATCTCGTTTGTAGCTAAGCAAGCTAGTAGGGCTGCCATGGCGCGTGAGAAGAGAATGTGAACCTCCAGTGGATCACCAGCAAGTCCACCCGGCGCGCGATGTACAAGAGGCGCTGCCGGTGCCTGATGAAGAAGACCGGCGAGTTCGCCACGCTCTGCGGCACCAAGGCCAGCATGGTGGTGTACGGCGGCGAGGCCCTCAGCTGCGGAGGCCGCAGAGATCTTCAGGAAGCTCCGCGAGCAGGTGAGGATGTCGGAGGCCGAGAACGTCGAGCTCGAGTCCTCGAAGCTCCTACATGAGAGCATGGCCGGGGGCAGCCTGGGCCTCTCCGTCACGGAAAAGGAGCTCGCTGGCGTCATGGAATTGGTGGAGGCGAAGATGGCCAAGGTGAAAGCGCGGATGCAGGAGCTTGGCGTCAGGGAAGCTACCGACCTCCCACTGGCAGCGGTGGCGGTGGTCCCGAACGGAGTGGAGCTTGGCACCGTGGTCTCCAGTGCCTTCAACTTCAACCAGTAAGATTGCCCGCGCAAATTTGTGTAGGTAGCTAGCTATTTTTTATGTGGATATTTAGGTTCTTCTTTACATGAAAATAACTTTATTTTTATATTTTTTATTTATTAGTATTATTTTGTTCAAATACAGAGCTCAAACCAAGATATCATCACTACTACAGAACAGGGCATTACAGCCGGTTCGGGAGGGCTATCACAGCCATTTGTGGGAAGTGGATCTGTTATACCGGCTGTGATAGTCCCCCTCATCAGAGCCGGTTTTGAAAAACCGTCTGTGATGGCAAAACCGTCTGTGATGGAGGTTGATCACAGCCGGTTTATGTCTGAAACCGGCTATGATGCCTACATCATCACAGCCAGTTTCAGACAACAACCGGCTGTGATCTATGGGCTATCACAGCCGGCCACAACCTAGAACCGGCTGTGATTTTCTTTTTTTTATATGAAAAATATTTCGCATATATATGAAATATTGCCCAAATATAAATCATATATTGAGACTCACATCACAAGCACGATGCATTGAAATATAACATTTCATATATACATAAAGTTCATACACATCAAGTTATTACATAAACGTTACAGTAACTTGTAAGCGTTCATGCAGGTGCATATAGCGGCAAAACATGCTGCACTGGCGACTTGGATGCCGACTGGGATGGAGCGGTCGCCGCTATTTCTGAAGGTGTAGAAAGCGACTGCTATGTTCCGCGCGGGGCCCACTCGGCTCGTCCGATGCTGCGCCCGCGCCCGCCGCCCGCGAAGAGGAGGAAAGACGTCGGCTCCTCCGCCTCCGCTGCCCCGCGCCCAGCTCCTCTGCCTCCGCGAGGACCCGCAGGCGCGCGAGGCCGGCCTCGCGCGGCGGGAGGGGCCCCGCGAGGCCGCGCGCGGAGAGCCGCCGGATCTGGGCGTCGTGGAGCCGCACCGGCGGAGGGAGCAGGGGAGCCGGCGGAGGGAGAGAGAGAGACGGCACGACACGAGCGAGTGGCCCGCGCCGGCCATCCTCGCGGCGGAGAGAAGGGAGGCAGCAGACGAGCCGGCGCCACGCGCGAGTTTCCCGCGCCGACCGCGCCCCGTTGAGCTCGCCTCGAGGATGCCGCCGCCGCGCTCTTGTTGAGGTCGTGTCACGGCGTTGCTGTGCCTCGACGTGCGCCTGTCCCAGCCCCGCGCCGCCCCGCCGTCGCCCTCCAGCTTCACCCTGCCACCGGCCCCAGCCCCGCGCCGCCTCGCCGCCGCCGGCCCCAGCCCCGCGCCGCCGGCATCAAATCGAATCAAAGACGAACGGCGTGGAGAGAGAGGGATGGCGACGGGGAGCGGGTGGAGAAGAAGGGAGGGGGCGAGCGAAGGAAGGTAGGGAGCAGACGAGCGGCGTGGGGAAAGAGGAAAAGAAGTGAAGTAAAGAGAGAGAAAAAACAAAGAAAAAAAAAGTGAGGAGAGAGACAGGAGATGGTTGAATAAAATATGTGATAGTTGGCATAGAAGTTGGATATAGAGGTTGACGGATGCGGGAGAAATGAGTATAGAGGTTGAAATCTTGATGACTAGGACGGAATATTCCTTTTTAGAAGTTGGATATAAAGGTTATGAGTGTGGATAGCCTTACATGTTGACTTGCATATGACGATGATGACATTGGAGAATTTTGTAATTTCTACATATATGTGAACATTTTATTTGCAATGCATGATGCTTGCCTACTTGGAACTTTTGCCATTCTAGAGTTTTGAAACTTTTGTGCAGTTACTTACATTATCTCAAGTCCACTAAAGCACTATATGTTTCACCTTTCGCAAAATACTTGGTTACAATAATCTTGTTGTACTAACATTTTTAGTTATGATAGACAAATCCTCTGTATTAGTTGACAATAATTTCCAACAATAGTAGTATTTCATGCAATATTGATCTGTAATGCAATGCCAATGTCATCTATATGATCGATCCATCTTTCATACCATACATAAACGCTAAAATTGTACTCCGTAAAGTTTAGTCATTAACACAAAAGAATGCAAACCAGAATCTGGATAAATGTAATGCATTTGTCTTGTGCACTATTTTGAAAACAAACAGACCAACTAATTTATGCCATTACCAATGCAAATTGAGTGTTAGAATTTATAAATAGAGCGATGCATATAAGTAGATTGAAGCAAAACTATGCAAGCCGTTAGTCAGGTTCATGCCTTCATTGTCCTGCGGCAAGCCTGGCGTGAAATGTAGGAGATATACCTTGAAGGGGAGTGGATAAGCAAATGGAAGGAAAATAAGTAAGCAAAAATGGCAGACTAATTAAGCACCAAGTGGAATATCTGTATTAAAATGTGAACCTGCACTACAAGAGAAGGGGCTATCCGCACCCCACATAAGCCGCGGCCATTTTTGGACCCGGTGCTAATGGGGCTTTAGCACTGGGTCCAACGGCTAGCAGGCGCGCGCAGGCGCGCGCGGCGCGCGGGGGAGGGGGGGAGGGGCTTTTAGCACCGGTTGCTGGCTACAACCGGTGCTAAATGCCTACCTTTAGCACCGGTTGAAGCCAGCAACCGGTGCTAAATCTCGCGGAACATTTAGCACCAGTTGCTGGCTACAACCGGTGCTAAATGTCAGCATTTAGCACCGGTTGATTGCTACAACCGGTGCTAATTAGCTACCTATTTAAACCCTTCTTCCCCCCACGCTCGAGCCAGCATGAACACTCCGAGCTGTGTTCATGGTGTGCTCAGATAGAGGGGAGATTTTGCCAAAATTTTATAAAAATTTGCAAAGTTTTCACTCATTTGAAGGAGTCTACAAGGTACACAATTTTATCCTCTCATGTTCTTGATTAGCTTCTATTGTTAGTATCCTTTAGAAATAGAGAAATTTGTTAAGCAAAAAGAAGAGAGAGAGCTATGGCTATATATGTGTTCATGGTGGTTTTGAATTTTTTGTTGAGTATGCATTAGAGAAAATTATGTTGCTTTAGTATGTTTTAGAATAGATTTTTTTTATAGATGGAATATAATGATTTTTAGTTAGTTTTATTTATGTTGGGTATGCATTAGAGAAAAGTATGTTGCTTTAATATGTTTTAGAATAAATTTTGCTAACTTTAGTTAATCGAATTGTGTTGGTAATTAGCTAAGTTTAGTTAATTAGTAACTTTAGTTAGTCGATTTAAATAGCAAAAAAATCGACTAATAACCAACATTTTGTTATGCGGTTTGGTCAAAACACGGTGAAAGAGAAGTCATAATGGATGACAATGAAGAAGAGTAGGATGATAATGACATTCTGATTTTGGGTGATCAATATGGTGCCTTTGCTGATGTTGCAATGGGTGATGCTGATCAGGAAGATGCTGATCAAGAAGATGTTGGTCAGGATAATGACCCTAATGATGGACTTGGTCAAATGTTACGTGGTGCCGAGAAAGATTGCGACAATGACAAGGAAATAAAAAAGATAAAACGTATGTTAGAGGACCACAAAACTGATTTGTATCCAAATTGCAAAGAGGGGCTCAAAAGGTTGAGAATCACACTTGATTTTTTGCAGTGGAAGGCAGCTAATGGTGTTACTGACAAGGGTTTTGAGGAATTACTGACACTCGTCAAGAAGATTCTTCCCGAGGGTGACGAATTGCCATCAACAACGTATGAAGCAAAACGAGTTGTTTGCCCTCTCGGTTTAGAGGTGCAGAAGATACATGCTTGTCCTATTGATTATATCCTATATCGTGGTGCTAAATACGAAAAGTTGGAGTGTTGTCCAATTTGCAGTTGTGCATGATACAAGATCAGGCGGGATGACCCTGGTGAGGTTGATGGGGAGATTAGTAAGAAAAAATTCCTGCAAAACTGGTGTGGTATTTTCCTTTAATACCACGTCTGAAGCGTTTATTCAGAAACAAAGAGCATGCCAAGTTGATGTGATGGCACAAGGAAGAACGTAAGCGGGATGGTATGTTGAGACACCCCGCTGATGGATCCCAGTGGAGAAATATCGACAGAGCATGCCCAACATTTGATGCTGATGCAAGAAATTTAAGGCTTGGTTTAAGTACTGATGGCATGAATCCTTTTGGTGAAATGAGCAGTAGTCACAGCACTTGGCCTGTGACTATATGTATCTACAACCTACCTCCTTGGCTATGCATGAAGTGAAAGTTCATTATGATGCCGGTGCTTATCCAAGGTCCAAAGCAACCTGGTAACGACATTGATGTTTATCTAAGACCATTGCTTGACGAACTTTTAGAGCTATGGAAGGAAGAAGGTGTTACTATGTGGGATGAAGACAAACAGGAGAGTTTTGACCTACGAGCACTGCTTTTCATAAACATCAATGATTGGCCTACACTAAGTAACCTGTCCGGACAAACAAACAAAGGATATAAAGCATGCACCCACTGCTTAGAGAATATTGAAAGCATCTATTTGAAGCATTGTAGAAAGGTTATTTACATGGGTCATCGTCGATTTCTTCCTGTGAAGCACGAACTACGAAAGAAATGTTCGCATTTTGGCGGGAATGCTGACCACCGTACAAAGCCGATACACCGCAATGGACAGGATGTATTTGATACGGTGAAGGATGTAGAAGTAATCTTTGGAAAGGGAGAAGGAAGCCAACCTGTTAAGACAGGTGAGGATGGGTGTGCCGTGATGTGGAAGAAAAAGTCTCTCTTTTGGGAGCTACCTTATTGGCAATTGTTAGAGGTCTGCAATGCAATTGATGTGATGCATCTGACGAAGAATCTTTGTGTGAACTCGATTAGCTTCCTGGGTACTTATGGCAAGCCAAAAGATACATTGGAAGCACGACAAGAGCTGAAATGTTTGAATCTACAGAATGATCTACATCCAGAAAACAGAGACAGAGGACGCAAGTACCTGCATCCCGCCAGCTTCACTCTCAGCAAAGAGGAGAACGCAAGTATGTTTGAATGCTTGAACAGTATCAAGGTCCCGTCAGGCTACTCCACCAATATTAAGGGAATAATAAATATGAAAGGTAAGAAGTTCACAAACCTTAAGTCTCACGACTGCCATGTGTTGATGACAAAACTGCTTCCTGTCATACTGATGGGTGTGCTACCAGTTAATGTGCGGAAAGTGATTGTGAAGCTATTTGCATTTCTTAATGCAATTTCACAGAAGGTGATCAATCCTGACGATTTAGATAGACTACATAACGACGTGGTCCAATGTCTGGTCAGCTTTGAGATGATATTTCCACCCTCCTTCTTCAACATTATGACACATCTATTGGTTCACGTCGTCAAAGAGATTCGTATACTGGGACCCGTATTTCTTCACAACATGTTCCCTTTTAAGAGGTACTTTGCTGTCTTGAAGAAGTATGTACGTAATCGTGCTCGTCCAGAAGGATGCATTGCTAAGGGATATGAAACAGAGGAGGTCATTGAATTCTGAGTTGACTTTATCAAAGGCCTTAAGCCGATTGGGGTGCCTGAGTCACATCATGTGGGGAGACTTGGTGGAAAGGGCACACTGGGAAGAAAGTCTATGGTAATCAAAGATATACAGACATTTCGTAAAGCACATCTCACAGTTCTGCAGCAATCAGCCTTAGTTGGTCCACATATCGAGGAGCACATGAAGATTCTCTACGAAGAAAATCCTGGAAAGTCTGCAACCTTTATTCAATGTCAGCACAATAGTACTTTCGCCGATTGGTTGCGACAACGTATGATGGGTGTTGTGGACATTGATGCGCAACTAGCCTTCCTAGCTAGGGGTCCATCGACCACGATCTTAAAATTCCAAGGCTATGACATAAATGGGTATACATTTTACACAAGAGCACAAGACAAAAAGAGCACCAACCAAAATAGTAGTGTCCGGATCGATGCGACCGACACCAATGGCAATAAGAACTCATACTATGGTGTCATATAGGAGATATGGGAAGTGGAATATGGACCCTTGAAAATCCCACTGTTTAAGTGTCAATGGGTGAAGCTGACTGCAGGAGGTGTTACAACTGATGAGTATGGAATGACTATAGTGAACCTAGCCAAGATTGGTTTTCTGGACGAACCGTTTGTCCTAGCCAAAGATGTGACACAAGTTTTTTATGTAAAGGACATGGCTAGCAAACCAAAAGAAAGGGATGAGCAAGCAATCAGACCTAAAAAACAATCAGACCCATCAAAAGACGAGCCAAAACTTCATATAGTTCTTCCTAGAAAAAGAAAAATCATACGAGTTGAGGATAAGACGGATGAAGATTATGATATGCTCGACGGACGTCCTCCATTCTCGGTAACTGCGGATCCAAGCATCCTGTTAGCAGCAGAGGAGACACCCTATTTACGTCGCGATCACAATCAAGGGACATTTGTGAGAAAAAAGTTTGTTAGTGTTCAAGTAAACAACGATGTTGTATAATTTAATTGCACTATGATGTAATTTGGGAGCTACCTTGTTTGCAAACATTTTCAGTTTGTTTTGAAACTTTTTTATTATAACATATATAGAAATGGTTTAATATTTTCCTTATAATCTAAATAGAAATGGCTAATAACATCATTATTATAACATATATAGAAATGGTTTAAATTTTTTCTTATAATCTAAATAGAAATGGCTAATAACATCATTATTATAACATATATAGAAATGGTTTAATATTTTCCATATAATCTAAATAGAAATGGCTAATAACATCATTATTATAACATATATAGAAATGGTATAATATTTTCCTTATAATCTAAATAGAAATGGCTAATAACATCATTATTATAACATATATAGAAATGGTTTAAATTTTTTCTTATAATCTAAATAGAAATGGCTAATAACATCATTATTATAACATATATAGAAACGGTTTAATATTTTCCTTATAATCTAATAAATAGAAATGGCTAATAATATCATTATTATAACATATATAGAAATGGTTTAATATTATAACCAATATATATAGCATACATATTATAGTTAGCACCGGGTTTTGTAAAACACCGGTGCTAAATGCAAAATTGCGGCAAATAAAGCGCACGAAATGAAACAGGGGGGTCTTTAGCACCGGGTAGATCAAAGACCCGGTGCTAAAGGGTCTCCTACTTCATTTGGCGCCGTAAAGGAGCCTTTAGCACCGGGTCTTGGCTACACCCGGTGCTAATCCGACGCCTTTAGCACCGGGTGTAGCCAAGACCCGGTGCTAAAGGAGCACTTAGAAAATTTCGGCCACCGCCGCAACTTCGTCTTCCAACCCACGCTCGGTTTGTCTCCTCTCATCGACCCCGCCGCCGCCGCCGCCGCCCTCCCCGACCGTGCCGAGTGTCGCTGACCGCCGCCGCGTCCTCCCCGATCACGCCGCCGCCGATTCCGACCGCGTGCGCCCCTCTCTTAGGCCGTCTCCGCCCTTCCCCGTACCTCGCCGCCGCCGCCGTCCGGCCGGCCGCGTCTCCACCCGCGCCGCCGCCACACGGCCGCCGCCACACGGCCGCCGCCCCGCCTCCACCCGCGTCGCCTCCACCTGCGCCGCCGCCATGTCCTCCACGGCCGCCGCACTCCACCGCCCTCCCCCGCCTCCACCCGCACCGTCGTCCTCCACTGCCGCACCTGCACCATCGCCCGGCCGCCGCACCTGCGCTGCCGCTGCCCGGCCGCCGCCCGTGCGCCGTCGCCGCGCCGCCCGTTCCCCGGCTGCGGGCGCGCCCAATTCCGGCCGCGTGCTCCCTCTCGAGCTCGACCGCCGTGTGCACCGCCGCCGCGTGCGAACGCGACTCGTCTCAAGCTGGCCGTGTGCGACCCTGCGACGACCGCCGTCCACCGCCGAACACCTCCGCCGATGCCGCGCGAACGCATCCTCGTCTGAAGCCGGCCGACGCGAACGCGCCATCGCACGTAAGCCTTCGTACGTTGCATGAACCCTCTGGCCGGATTAATTGCATGGTTACGGTTAATGATAGTTAGAAATTCTTTTTGATTTAGAATATTTGACTTAGCACCGGTTGACATAGAATATTTATTTCATTTAGAATAATTATTTGACATAGAATATTTATTTCATTTACAAATTCTATTTGACTTAGAATATTTATTTCATTTAGAAATTATATTTGACTTAGAATAATTATTTGACTTAGCCCCGGTTATTGACATAGAATATTTATTTCATTTGGAAATTCTATTTGACTTGGTCCCGGTTATTGACATAGAATATTTATTTCATTTAGAATAATTATTTGACATAGAATATTTATTTCATTTACAAATTCTATTTGACTTAGAATATTTATTTCATTTAGAAATTCTATTTGACTTAGAATAATTATTTGACTTAGCCCCGGTTATTGACATAGAATATTTATTTCATTTGGAAATTCTATTTGACTTAGAATATTTATTTGACTTGGTCCCGGTTATTGACATAGAATATTTATTTCATTTAGAATAATTATTTGACATAGAATATTTATTTCATTTACAAATTCTATTTGACTTAGAATATTTATTTCATTTAGAAATTCTATTTGACTAAGAATAATTATTTTACTTAGCCCCGGTTATTGACATAGAATATTTATTTCATTTGGAAATTCTATTTGACTTAGAATATTTATTTGACTTGGCCCCGGTTATTGACATAGAATATTTATTTCATTTAGAATAATTATTTGACATAGAATATTTATTTCATTTACAAATTCTATTTGACTTAGAATATTTATTTCATTTAGAAATTCTATTTGACTTAGAATAATTATTTGACTTAGCCCCGGTTATTGACATAGAATATTTATTTCATTTAGAATAATTATTTGACATAGAATATTTATTTCATTTAGAATAATTATTTGACATAGAATATTTATTTCATTTAGAAATTCTATTTGACTTAGAATGGCGGGGGACAACGTTGAGGACGATGCGACATTCTTGGCTGCTAAATTTGGTTTGGGTGGAAACAATGAGACGCAACCAAGCGTGGAAGAAATGCTCGGTATTTCTAATGGTGAGAATGTGGACCAGGTCCCGGGTGCCAATGTAGACCAGGTCCATGGTGGCAATTATACTATGACGACACTTATATGTTTGCATGTAGTTACCACTGGATCCTCATAGTGCTGAATCCTGATAGAGGTGTCATCAACGTCTTTGATTCTATGAGGAAACCAAAAGAAGAATACCAGGAAATCATTGACATGTTTACAAGGTCGGATATATCATTTTCAATATTCAAATTGCTTTTAGACTCACATTATTGACTTATTTAAACTCAAATTTGATACTAACAACATGATTATTCAATCGCAGGATGTGGAACGAACTTCATGAAAAGCACCCCGGTTTTGTATATGAAAAACTCGTATGGCATACTGAATTTCCGGTATGCATGCAATTTGTACATATACGTCTTTGCTAATCAATTAAACGAATTATTTTTAACTTTGTTCTCGCCAATAGTGTTCCCAACAGGGGCCAGGAAATAATTTATGCGGATACTACGTTTGCGAGTACATGCACAGCTGGGTTCTGAAAAAAATTACTAACCATGATATTATGGTACACAATTATTATTTACACATTGCTAATTCAAGTGCATCATTATTATATTGAATTCTGCTAATTTAATTTTCAATTGTTTGCAAATTGTAGATGATGAGCATCTCGGAAAAAAGTCTCGAGCGGCATAACATCGACGCAATTGTAGAACAACTCATTGGATTTATTTGGGACGAGATCGTCAATGTCAAACGAGAATTCCATTATGATGATTCATGGGATGATCCGGATAACTCAAGTCGTCCTTCCTCCTCCGCTCGTCCTAGTCGTTCGTCTGTCGGTCCTAGTGGTAGTAAGATGTAACTCTATTGACACTAAGTGTAACTCTTTTGGCGAGAAATTTGGATTTTTGACATCCGAAACAATGGGCTTTGCAGATTTGCCATCGTCAACATTGACTTCGTAAAATCACCATCCAAAACGCTGACACCTCGTTTCCTTTGCCATTTTCTCCCTTTACTGATTTTCTATTTTCTTTTTCATTTTCCAGGCACTTGAAAGGACGATACTGCCCTTTGTACTCTCAGGATATCTACTTGCCGCGGTTGCCGGTCACCCTGTCGTGCTCCTGGCCGCCGTCGACTCCGCCCTCGCTGGGCTCCTGGCCGCCTCCGCCCTCGCCGGCTCCTGGCCTCCGCCCTCGCCGGGCTCCTGGCCGCCTATGCCCTCGTCGGGTTCCTGGCCGCCGTCGGCTCCGCCGGGCTGCTGGCCGCTGGCTGGTACTCCCGCCGGCGCCGGGCTCCTGGCCACTTGTGTCAACATGGCCGCTCTTCCTGGTGGACTTGCAAGTGCCTCCACTGATCACCGCCCGCGCCACCTGATGGACCGCTGGCGGCCACTTCCTGGTAGACGAGGCCCCAAAAGGGAGAGTCTCACATGCTGCCCGCGTTGAAGAACAGAGATGAAAGTTGAAGTCGTGCTTTGCTTGTGAAGAGGATTAGCCTTTGCATATTTTTCTTGTGCTTCCGTAGAGAGGCAATATTGTATTATGCTTGTGCAGGGAATGATTTTGCAGTTCTTAAAGCGAATAGAATGTAGCTAGTTCTTGTGCAGGTGCCTGTGGTGCTTGTAATTGTCAGAATGACAAAAATTGGTTCAGCTTTGAGTGCATGTAATTTTCAGAATAGAGGCATTTGGTGCAATGTTGAAATGCAGTTGTAAAGGTCCCTTAAAATGATGTTATACTGGCATTGTTAAATGCTTTGTTCTTGGATTGGTACATGCTCTGAATTTCCAATAACTGAAGTCACTGCTCACTCATATTTAAACCTGAGACACAATCTTGGAAATAATGGAAACATTTCAACTTGATTCAATTGAGTTCACAGCTAAAAAATAAACTGAGTTCCCGGCTAAGAAATCAAATGAGTTCGTAGCTAAGAAATTAAATGAGCTCACAGCATGAGTGCATAGCCTCTCTAAAATGAATTTAAAGCTCACAAAATAAATGAGTTCACAACCTCATTGAAATTATTCACTTTTCACATAACTACATAGATTCTTTATCCAATTTGAAGCTTCCTCTTTGGAACCATCTTCTTTGCTGGACTTGCAGTGGACTTTTTCTTTGGAGTCATCTTCTTTGCTGGAGCTGCAATGGCCATCATTTCTGGAGTACTTGTTGTGGTTTGGGAAGAAGAGCCCTCTCCCAACAATAAAGCAAGACGGCTGCACACATATATATATGTTATCAGATTTAGATAATTTTTGTGTTCTTCATTTGTACATTGCCGAACATAGAATTTTTTGTCTTTGCTGCTTACCTTCTAGTGACCATGCCTGGACTATCATGTAGTATTTGTTCTCTAGTTGGCCTCTGTGGGGTGCTAGGCTCACCTGGCTTGGCTTTTGTACTGTTCTTTCTAGGCTTTCTCTTTGTTCAGCATTGGGAAACACATTCATCACTGCATTCTCTAAGCCTTTGCAAGCATCTGTGCACACAGCAAGAAGTGGGGGATCTCCAATTGCCTTCTTCAGCTGATTCATAAACCAAGTCCAATTATTTTCGGTCTCAGAAGCTATGAACCCATAAGCAACTGGATACATCCAATTGTGGCCATCAACTGCTGTAGCTGAGGCTAAATGGCCATTCCATCTCCCATTTAGCGCAGTAGAATCTATACCTAGATATGGCCGACATCCTTCCAAAAAGCCATCAATGCATGGTTTAAGTGCACAGAAAAACCGATGAAAATACATATTACCATCTATTTCCATAACCTCAATCTCAACAACACTTACAGGTGACCTCTTTAGTACCTCAGCCTTCCATCTATATAGCATCTCGAAACTCTCTTCCCATTTACCATAAACCTCTGCGAGAGCTTTTTCTCTTCCTCTCCATACTGTGTCATAAGAAAGTGTCACAGAATAATCAACTTCTAACTTTTTCTGCAATTCTGCGGCACCCATTTTGGGATATTCCCTAACAATACTCACAGCCTTGCTAGCTACCCAGTTCTGATTTGGTGTTATGGTCTTTACCCTGCTGCTTGAAATACAGTCATGTCGATCAACTAAAAGTGTCACCTGCAAAACAAATCAACACAAAAAATTAGTCAAATTTTTAATATAAGTTATATAGGTAAGCATGCCACATACATACACATAAAAACAGAAACTAATCAATGTTTACCTTTATAGTTTTCTTATCAGCCTGTAGTCTGCCAACAATTCTCCAAGGACAATCATCACTAGACTTGCAGAACCCTCTAAATCTTTCCTTATCTGACTTTTCTGTGCCTAGCTCAAACTCCTCGTTTATGGCAAATTGCCTCACAGCTAACCTGAATTCACTCATTGATGGGTACATAGTGCCAAGGTCCATTTTTGGGTGGTCCTGGTCATATGTAATCACTACCTCATCTGGTATGGCATCACTAACAGGAATGGCAGCACCTTCAGTATCATTCCCTGCTTGTTGCACCCTTCTAGGAGGTTCAACAATCTTTGTCCTCTCATCATCATCCCTCAAGCCCAAAATATCATATAGCTGATTCTCACTAATTAGTTCAATCCTACCTTCCTCATCATGTGTCTCTACTATTTGTAAGTTATCCCAATCCACTTGTGGCACATGTGAACAAGCCTCAGTAGTGCTTCCCATTGCAACATCTGAATCATGCCTAATTGAAATACAAGAGAAACCAATGAAACAAATTAGATTGGTTGATATGTGCTAATTGGCGGTTCCAACCACAAAAGAATAATCTGATCAACTGATGCAAAGTGTAGATAACCACTAGTATATGCAGTCTATTTTGTATGCTTTTGTGTGTTCAATTTTTTCATTTATTATTGACAACTCATGTGTGCTGGTAATTCACATAAGCAAGGGAAGATGGTGATAAATACCGTCCAGAGGAATCCATCGCATCCATTTCGACGACCTGGGTCGCCTCAACTTGGTCCCTGAAACAACGATCAAAGCATCCACTAAATAACCATAGCCAGCAATTTGGAGTGCATCAGGGAGAAAAGAGGAGGACAGAGGAGGAGGCCGGCTTCCTGACCTGGACATTGCCGAAGGGTGGCGCCCCGACGCCGATCGTCGGAGGACGGCAATCGGAGAAGGGCGGCGATCGGCGGAAGCGATGCCCTGGCGGCAATCACGCGAGACGGTTGCTGGCGGCACGCGTATGAAAAAATAGAAACAACGATCCGATCCAAAGCCATCCAAGTATACATACGCATTAGCAAAGGGTATAGTGGTCATTTTCTATGGTGGAAAATGAAAAAAGAAAATAGAAAACAACAAAAAGAGGTGAAATGGCATAGGAAATGAGCTGTCAGCGTTTTGGATGGTGATTTTACAAAGTCAATGTTGACGATGGTAAATCTGCGAAGCCCATTGTTTCGGGTGTCAAAAATCCAAAATTCTCCTCTTTTGGCACTATGATGTATATATATATGCCTTTTTGTATGCTTATACAAGCTCTATACGAATACTAGTGTAGTACGACATACATATTAGAACAAATACGTAGGCAAAATACGTATACGAACACGCTGGAAAAAGAAAAAGAAAAAAGAAAAAAAATAAATGGCGCCCTTTAGCACCGGTTCTAGCAACCAACCGGTGCTAAAGGGGCTCACGTAGGCTCTACAGGCACTTCCCCTTTAGCACCGGTTGATGGCTAGAACCGGTGCTAAATGGTGCCTTTAGCACCGGGTATTTGAACCGGTGCTAATGGGGCACCCCTTTAGCACTGGATAATCTGCACCGGTTGAGAAACCGGTGCTAAAGTGGGGTTCCCAACCGGTGCAGATAGCCACTTCTCCGGTAGTGCTGGAAGCTCATATCACTCTTAGATTACCAAGTATAAATTCTGAACTTTTGTATAGTCAAGAGCCAAAAAAAATCACTAAGCATAATTAGTAAGTTATAATTACCTCTGCAGTTGAACTTGACATGTCATTGTTTGGCTTTTGATTAAGCCATCACTTGAATCCATAAATAAGGAGGCAAAAGGCGTGAAACCAAATCTGATCTAGAGCACTGCACTGTAGGTGCATATATGGGTTTCTCAATTTCTATAGGCTTCCAACTCTATTTGGCGACCCAGTTGAGTATTTTGCATAGAGCACATTTTGTGGATTTACAGGCCACACAAGATTCTCTGGGTGGGGCATATGTTCTAATATCGTTAATTAATTAACAATATGATCTCAGCTGGAATAGTACAGGAAGTTGTTTTGGTTAAGGGGGTAGGACTTGGGCCTCAAATTAAGAAGCTAAATCATAAAATGAAGACAACGCTTACACACTATATACCTCCAAGGGAATGCACCTGCAAAGAAGACACGTTGAACTTAACCAATAAACAAGCAAGCTAAAATTGGGCCACGCATAGGCAGGAAGCCAATCTTCCCAATTCCTAAAGCAGGCAACCTATCAATTTGGGGATGGAAAAGGACGGCAACAAAACAACAGAGATGAGTACTAGGATGCGGGCCTACGCTAAGTCACATGTGACGATGGCAGGCCTTTGCGGCACAGGTTGGAGGCGGATACAGGTGGAGCTCCCAATCGTCTGTGGCATCGATGCGGAGCCGCAGAAGCGCGAATCCATCAAGGACTGTAGCGACCCATCAAAGCCGGCGAGAGAGGGGAAAGGGGTGGTGGAACAGGCACCCACCAATTTCTTGGCAAGGCACAGACAACCCATTGAGAATATGAGAATCGGAAACTAGAAACACGAATCGATTAACATTACTACCCATTGAAAGCAGGCAAAGGCAATGTATGCAGGAATTCCAAAAGGCTCAAGCATTGGCCGACATGAACACTAACAGAGAAACTGTAACTCACGGAGGCAGAGGAAGGAAGAGAGAGAAAGACGATGGACACGGAGGAAGGCAGCCGCCGACACAGCCAAGGGGGAAACGGCGACGGCACTCAGGCGGTGCCTATGTGGACCAACGGTAGGGAGGCCAAATATTGAGGAGACACGGACGATGTGCCTGGAAAGCGAAGCCCAAAAAGAAGACCATGAGGAACGACCCAAATGGAAGCAGACTTTAACGCGGTCGAGGAAAGGATGAGAATAGGCTAGAACGGGCGGTGGAACCAGCAAGGTACAGTAAAAAACGGAGAGGCACGGTACACGCGTCGCGTACGAATATGGCGTTGCAGTCTGATTTTTTTTTTTTTGGAACAGATATCAGCTGACATAGATATCATTTGGTTAGTGCAAGGAGGATGGGGAAATTCTTTTCATTTATCTAACTTAGGGTCTATGATTTTAGATGGTACCTATGTTCTCATCATTTACATTTGTGAGCATCACATGTCTTCTAACCATTTTGTTCTCCCTCGCTACGGTCATTGCATGGATTTGATAGCTCAACGTTATCTTGTAACAGTTTCGGGAGATGACGGTTAGCACTTTAAGGCAAAGCGCCCTTAAGATTACCTATAAAGAGCATATCTGTCATGGGTAGTTAGAGGCCTTATGGGTTGGATAAGTAGTAGGGATGACCCATTAGGGTTAGGTTAGGGTTTAAGAGTCTTACTTAGATATTAAGTAGTTCTCTCTATATAAGGAGAGAACATGTATCATTTAAGGGCAAGCAGAGAAGAATATCAATCTAGTAGGTTTCTAGGTCCCAAGGATGAAATCCAAAACGCGATATTCTTATCCAAATGGCGGTTTCTTGTAAACAAGTGAGAATTTGGCTAAAGACTCAAAGGTGCTTTGAATTAGATGAGTCTCAGATGGATAAAGGCGACCGAAAGATCCGATCAACCTCAAGTTGAATGGATCGGATAAATAGGTCGCCACTGAGCAGCAAAGTTGCAAACCCTAGGTGACCGGAAGATATAATCAGGGGTGTTTGCACGGATCGGATAAATAGGTCGTGTGGGCTGAGCAGTGGAGTCAAGGGCGACCGCATCATTCAATCAAGGCCATTTTGAATAGATTGGATGAATGCTTGATCGTTCGGTCTGCTCTAGTGCATGAAACCATAGACGACCGGAACATCCGATCGAGTGGTGACAGGACGATTAAAACAAAATACCGCAAGTCCACCAGAGAGCATGCACGATGCGGTGAAGTGAAGCAGCTGGACCAAAATATCCGACCATGGATCGTGCAATCCATCATGTGATTGACCGGAAGATGAATAGTAGGAGTAAGAGGAGCAACAGCTATATTCCCGGTTCAAATGAAGTGACCAGAAGATCCGATCTGAGAGTTTTTGAATGGATCGTTTGAATGATCGGATGAATGACGTCATGGGCAGAGGGGCACAACGGCTAGTGTGCGGAAGGTCTTGTGCGACCCGAAGATCCAACCAAGAGGAGATTGCCGTGATCGGATCTTCTGATCCACACAAATGTGAACTATCCGATGGGTTGCTTTTGAGCAATGGCTTTCCCAGGTGTTTGAGCTATATACCCCCCTCTACTCGCCCATTAGAAGTTGTTGGGGGTGACCAGGAGTCCAGTGAAGCTCAAGCTACATGAAGAACACATCCAACCCACCAAAATGCAAAAAAGATCATCTCAAGGCTTTTAGCACAAGCTTAGAGCAGTGTTAGTGTTAGGATAGGCCTAGATTGAGAGTAGTAAGGTTTTTCTGCCTTGTGTTGATTCTAGAATGACCCATCTTGTACAAGAGATGATGGTCGGTGCTTTGGAGTCTGTGACTCGCCGGCAAGTCTTCGACCCTTTGGCTTGGTGTGGAGCGGCAACGGTGACCGTGTGCGGGGGACGTGGAGACCCCCTTCCTTCGTGGGAAGCTCCTTTGTGGAGATGGCATCAAGGTGACCGGAAGAGTAGGTGAGGTGAGACTCGTCTTTGTGACGGGTGACTTATCCGACTTGAGGAGCCTTAGTGGCAAGTCAAGGCCTTGACCGGGAGACCTTATCTTGATGACCGGGAGCATATGCATATCCTTTGTAGAGCTCCAACGTGAACTAGGGGTGGCATTTGTCTATCCATACCACGGGATAAATCGCTACGTCAAGTTTGTATTCCCTAACCTTGCAACTTGTGTGCCTTTACTTTCATAGAGTACTATCTTGTTAGAATTGGCTATAGATTGCAAAACTCCTTGGGTTAGGTTGCAATCACTGGAAGAAACCTTAGTTGCACATCTAGATAGAATGATCTAGCTTATATTTTTTGCAAACTAGATGTTGCCATAGGTTAAAGTTTTAGAAGTGCTTAATTCACCCGTCCCCTTTTAAGATAATACGGGCACCGATTCCTTTCATGCATCTGCACCATAATTTTAATACATATGTATTGTAAAATGCAGTGAAAAAGGAACAGGGGTGTTGTACGCATTTTTCTGCCGCAGCTTTTATAGTAAACATCATACCATATCCAAAATTTGTAAGTGTATCTGCCGAACACAGTAATAGAGTAAAGAAAAATTAAAAAGATATTATTGTTTATCCCATGCATGAAAAAACAACCAATGCATAATCTTTTCTATCAGTTTAAAATATATTTTTCTTTATTTTATTTTTGCATAGCCGGACTTTGATGCAACTGTGGGAAGGTTCTTGAGGCATTGACACGTTGAAAAGGGTGACACACAAATTATATGTTTTGACGGTTTTGTTAATTACAATATACATTTATAATTAACTAATGATAACAAGGTGGTTTCTTAGGGACATCATTCATCGGTGTCTCTGGCAAATGACAAGGCATGACGGATAAATATATTGTGGCTTCAGACATCCTCTTGCGAGGATGCATAAGCTGCTAAGATAAGATGCGGAGATAAGTGTTTTGATGTATGCCGTTGACTATAAAAAATCACCATGAGTATTTACGTACAAGATTTGACTCTTGTATGTAACTGTAACGGTAAAATATGTTTGAATTGAAAATCGATTCTATTACTGTAACTGCACAATTTTTCGGCAGTTGGTGGAAGTAATAAGAGATGCTGTTTAACGCTGAAGTTATTCTTCATTATGTGGATGCAAAATATTATGCACACTTCTCTCATGTACAAATACTGATTGATGTGACAGGGCGGAATGAAGTCTTGAATTATCGAGCTTATTTTTTCATAAACTTGGTTATGAATAAAGGATTTTACATTATTCTATGGTACTGCTTAAAAAAGGGAAAAAGAGAATATAACGATACTATTGAAACTTAATACTACATTCACAAAGTAACAAAGAAATACGAAGTACAATACAGTAGTAAAATAGCATCACTTCCCAAATCTAACAGCCAATACAATTTTAATCTCAGCCAGCTTGTAATGGTGGCGTATTGTTAATCGACCCTTCATCAATTAGATCAGCCAGAGCAAACAAATTAATTTAGGCTTCGCAACGATTAAATACAGTATCCTCGTATAGAAAGAGGATGGGAGGCTCTACAGACATCATCACTCTTTTCACCAGGCACAATTCTAAAATTTGGCACATCCCTGCATCCCTGCCCAGAGGTAATTTCAGTAAAGTAAAATGTATTTTACCAATAATGTTTACTTAAAAAGAAGAATCATTTATTCTGTAGACCTCATCATCAAGAATCAGTAAATATAATGTACTGCCTTTGGGAAAACTGAAGCTAAATGCAATCTATCCACTAGCTAGAAGCGTGTCCAAAATACAAACATGTATATTTATTTGACTATACAGATTCTGAAGTTAACACTCCATTGGGGTGGACGCCCAGCTGGCTCGGCTCGCTTCAGCTCGTCTACATAACGAGCTAAACGAGCAAAAGACGTAGCTCGGCTCGGCTTGCTATAAGCTAGAGCTGAAGCTAGAGCTGGCTCGTAATGGCTCGCGAGCTGGAGAGGTAGTGAGAGACCGGGAGGGAGCCGGGAAGCCACGGGTCAGTAGCCTTGAACAGCCAAAAGAAAAATGAATTTCCAGGTTGAGAGACGATAGAGAAAAAAAGAGGATAAGTTGAACCTTGCAATTGAATTAAGAACAAAGAAAAATCTCACATCACAAACTGAAGCCTTCAATTAAATGAAGGACAAAGATAACATCATTCCAATAACGGAAAAAATGCATGACAACACTAAGAATCTAGGTCCTTCTGTACAAGACTAGAAGCTATTGGGGTGAATTCCTTCAGTGCCACAAAACAAAGCACCATTTCCCTCAATGCCATAAAAATTTACAAACTTCCCTTAGTGCCACGAAAGCTCTAACTTATACCTTGTATGCCATTCCGTCTAACTTCCCGTCCATTTGCTGTTAAGTGTGACGGGAAAAGACAATTTGCCCTCAGGCCCACCTGTTAGACCCTTCTCCTCTCCTTCTCTCTGTTTTTTTTTTCTCTCGGGTCGCCTCCCTCGTCTCCCCTATCCGCGAGTTCAGCGGAGGCCCGGGGCGACCAGCGAGGTCCCCCGCCGACGGCGGCGGCGTGCGAACCAGGGCGAGGTCGCCCGCCGGCGGCTGCGTGCGGACCCCTCTCTCTTCGTCCGCCGTGCTCAGCTGGCCTCATCCCCGGCGGCGGCGGCGGCGCGCACCTCCTTCCTCCCCTCTCGACCGGCCGCGTCCTCCCTTCCCGGCCCAGCAAGTCCAAGATACGGCCGTGCCTCCCTTCCCCTGCTCTCTCCACGTGCGCGAGCCCCTCCTCGTGTCGTGTTCCCTCGAGCTCGGCGGCGGTAGCCTTGGCTGCGCTCGCAGCAGGGGCGCGGGGCAGCTCTGAGGCGAGGCGGCGGCGGGAGCTCAGTAGGCAGATCCCCTCCCCCTCTCCATCTCTCCCTCCCCGGCCGGCCCCGCCCTCTCCGGCGGCGCCTTCTTCTCCGGCCGTTGGCGGCGACGGAGGAACAGGGTCTGGAGTGAGGATGGGGGCTGCGTGAGTCGAGCAGGGCTTGTGGTGGCGGCAGAGCAGGGGCATGGCAGAGGATGGGCTGCGACCGGCGAAGCTCAGTAGCTCCGCCCCGGCGCCGGAGCTCCCCCGCGCGGCCCGTGGTTAAGTGGACAAGAACGGAGGAAGGAGAAAGAAGAATAAGGAAGAGGGGAGAGGCATTGACATGTGAGACCAAGGGCAAATCCGTCTTTTGACACCCCAGTTAACACCAAATGGATGAAAAATGTGACGGAATGGCATACAAGGTATAAGTTAGAATTTTTATGGCACTAAGGGAAGTTTGAAAATTTTTATGGCACTGAAGGAAGTGGTGCTTTGTTTTGTGGCATTGAAGGAATTAACCCAAGCTATTGCCCCCCCCCTAGCGTTGCTCCCGTAAGGCGACCAGGGGGGTTCCCTCGCGTTGCCGCCTCCACCTCCCGGCCCCCCTCCTCCTCCGCCTCGCTGTCACCGGAGCGGGTTGTCGAAAGCCCGGCGAGGCAAAACAGCCGCTGCAGGCCCCGGGCGTTGGAGCGGGATGGCGCGACGGGACCGTGGCCGGGCGGCGCAGATCTGGCGGCACTGGGGGTGGATCCAGCCTCCCCGACGCCGGATCTGCAGGCTCCGAGCTGTAAGTGGGCGGAGCGACGGCAGGGGCCATGCTCGGGTCAAACCCTAGACGTTGTCGGTGCAGCCCACCCCCTCCCCTCCGCCGCCTCGTCGCCGTCGCCACCACCTTCTCCCTCCCTTCCACCCTCTCGCCTCCGTCACCACCACCCTCTCCCTCGCCTCCGCCCCCTCGCCGCCGCCGCCCTCTCCCCCCCTTCCGTGCCCTCGCCGCCGCCATCACCACCCTCTCCCTCCCCTCCGCGCCTGCTCGCTGCTAGCTGGTGTTTTGTGTTGGAAGGTTGGGTTACATAGCGAAAGCATTTGGGCTGCTCGTCAGACGCCCTTGGGTGCCGCTCCCCTCCCTGGAGGCGCCAACTTGGTGCAATCTCCCCTCTTTGACACCGGTGGTGCTCCTCACCTCTTCCTCTCTTCTCCCATCTTTATCCACCCATGTCTTTGCTCCGCTCTACTCTGATTGTGGCAGCTAGGATTTGACGAACTCAGCTTCTGAGCTTCTTACTTCCTCTTCATCCGGTCTGATTGGTTGTTGGTAGCTGCATTCGTTGGTGACCCTCCCTCCTTTGAGGCTTCCTTCCCCCACAGGGCGTTGGGGGGAGCTTGACGTTTTAGCAAATTGAGAAGCCAGCCCTGTTCTGGCTTGATGTGGGCAGCTCATTTGGGGCACCATGGTCAACTCAGTGGAGCGCGGCGGTTGGCTGCAAACTGATAAGCTATGGTGTCTCTTTGCAACCGTCAGTTGACAAGTTGTTTTTGTGTTCGAATAAGTGCTGGCTTTTATGATCTCTTCTTCTGTCTGAAACCGGCTTAGCGAGGACAGGGGCTCATTCTTTTCAAGATGATGCTCCCCATTCTTTTCAAGATGATCCTCCCCCTTTCAAACTCTCACCTCTCTTCTCAGAGGGCGTCGGAAGGCATCACGAAGAGTGGCAACCAGACGACCAGGGTGGGTACTTACCCCGCCTTGGTTAGATGATTATGGGAGTTGGAGCTCATGAATGGTCAGTGCAGGTTTCGGCAAGTAAGTCGCTTGGAGATTAGGCAACTCGGTGATCAGCAATATACTCTCAGGGTATTGGAGATGTGCAAGACTTTTTCTTTCTACGTTGTTTGTAATCTTCTCTTTCGGCCTTGCCGACCTCATGTTGTTCTTCTCGGCCTCCCGAGATGATCTATGTAAGTTCTTGTAACTGCCCCTGCTCGGGGTCTTTCGATCAATGAAAAAGTAGGTGGGGATCCCCCCCCCCCCCCCCCCCCCCGAAATGTTTGAAAAAAAAAACGACTACAAGCTATTGGTGCGGTACTGTACCCATCGACGATTAGCACAGACCCTGCGAGCATGGCCGCAACATTTCCTGATCTGGCCGGTGGCGCCCACGTCCCATAGCACCACGGCCAAGATGCAGTCTCGTTCTCCAAAATTGAAGTCCTCACGCATTGACACAGAAATGGAGAGAGCAGAGATCTGGGGCCGGTTTACTACCAGCTATGGCAGCGGAGGGGAGGCGAGGGAAGAGAACGGGACAGGCGCGCCGCCGACAGCTTCCTGTGCGGCTGCGCGAGAAGTGGACGAGGGGGCGGCGCAGTCAAGCAGGTCGCTCGGGGAGATGCTTAGGGTCATAGATAGATTTATAGGGTTTACCTTCGTTTGCCAGGACCAACATTACCAACCACCTAATCTCCATTGGAGTGCTCATTTGTTAGAGGTGATCTATTTTTTGGAGGTAGAAAAAAATTACCGGAGGTCATTGATAAATGGGTTTATCAGTTTTATTAGAAATTTTTTGGTTTATCATATTGTTTTTTGGCCAAAATCTATATTATAAAAGACGACGAAATTGATGTCAATTGTCACAAAAACTCTACCCACATACCCCTCACGCCGGCCCCACTTTTCAGTTCATTGGGTCCACTTTATCTTTTTATTTTTGCCGGACGAACGAAATACCATACCGAAATCATATCTCCCAGCGTTGTTTGCCTGTTTAAACTCCTTGTTTTTTTACACCGCGCCATCAACCTATACCCGCTGGGCCCGCCGTCCTTTTGCCACGCTGGACGAGGACGAGGATGTGTGTCAGCAACGCCTGCGAGAGAGAGAGACGAGCAAAAGGCTGAAAGGCTGCAAGACACAGGAGGAGAGAGAGAAGGTGCTTCAACTTTCGAATACTGCTCCCGTAGTCCAGCCCTTCAATTGATCATGTGACAAAGTAAGCTGCTCTGCTCTGGCGCTATCAACTGCCCAGAGCAGATTTCCACGTTCCTGAGGCCTGGTGTTCTATTTTGTTTCCCAATGTGTAAATTCTATAGTTGCTGGTAGTGGCTCTATGCCCAATGAAGGTTTACTATTACCATATATCTATATAAAAATATAGATCAGGAGGTTCAGTAAAATTACACAATTATGTTGTTCTCTATTCATAATATTTGTTTTTTTTCAATTCAGTGGGTGTCGAGGCATCTCTGGAGGAGGCGAATAGGGAGATAGTTAGGCATAGATATTACGAGTTGTTTGGTGTTCATGCAGCTGAAATAAGAACCAACAATTCTGGAATAATCAATGGGTGGGAACCATCTTTTCTCGCTGGTAGTGGACACCCGATGCAGGTTTCACATATCAACATCTATCTATATAAAATATACATCAGTAAATTCACTAAACTTATTTAGTTATGTGATCCTATATTCATAATATTTCTTTTTATTTTGTCAATTCAGTTGGTGTTGAGGTACCTCCAGAGTAACTCTTGAGGGAGAAAGAAAGAAAAAGATATGCTGATCTATTGGACATAGCAAGACAAGTAAAGATATTAACAAATAATTCATTGGAATACATGGGACCAGTGATTATGTGATAATTTGTTTAGATTGTGAATCAATTTTTTTTTTGTCTCGTCAATGAGGGGGCTTGTTTGCTTTAACCGACAATCAATGCTGACTCGTATGTGGTTAGTTTTTTTTCAAATGTTACGATATGATATGAAAATTTTGTGTGTAATTCCATTTCAAAACACGTGTCTGTGGCACGTGTACTTTTCCTAGTTTAACCAAAATTTTGGCTAAATTTCTTCAAACAATTACTCAATTATCTCTAAATCATTTAATATAGCAAACTACATGTAATAATATATAAGTAAGATAATATAACACTTTTATATGGGTCAACTAGTAAATTGCATGCGAATTCAACTGAAAATTATAATTTGGGCGATAAAAAATTCTACCGGACCTTGCCGATAAACGGGTTTCTCCAATTTTTATCAGTAATAAAGTTTTCCCTGGTGACGATCAGGGCAACAACCCAGACGGTGCCTCCATTCAGGCCCTTCCCTTCTCATCATGGTGGACGAGTTCTGATTAATCAGTTGCTAGGCAG
The DNA here is from genome assembly GCA_015476505.1 of Urochloa ruziziensis. NCBI lineage: Eukaryota > Viridiplantae > Streptophyta > Magnoliopsida > Poales > Poaceae > Urochloa > Urochloa ruziziensis. The sequence continues at coordinate 66,523,302 of CM027120.1, read as the reverse complement.
TCGCTCTTGTTCACCAAATATATCGGTTGTAATGCTAGTAGTCTTGATGATATTGAGGACTTCGACAAGAGAGGTCCATTCTTTCAGCTTATCCTGATAGTTCTCATTTATAGAAACTCCCCAGCTTATGATTCAGAATCGTGTATATGAGTAGTTTTCATAGCCTATGCGGTTTAGTTTCTGAAATTTTGGAGGTAATAATTCTGTTTATTTTGTTTGGAATTTATGTCTGGCAATCCACTTGCTTGGTACTAAAACTTGTTGAGCCCAAAAAACGGTGAAAGACACTCTACTGAAAAGTCAAGAAATTAAGCAAAATTTGGAGGTCCCTGATTAATCATGTTGATCTGCTTGTTTTTCGCATGCTGCGCATGCATAGGTCTTGCTGAATAACAGTGATTATATTAAGTGTTCTTTATTGACCATTTCTGTAGCCTGAGATCTCGGGACAAACAAGTTGGAGCTTCAGACAGCTGTGCTACAGAGTGCGTATTTTTAATCTCTCCTCGTGTCTGAAAACAATCTAGGACTGATTATATGAAGAATATATTGTGCTGCAATGGATGATGTGGAACAAAATCCGGGTGCTGTCCCTGCTGTGGTAAAAGAAAAGATGATTTCGAGGCTTAAGAGACAGATCAACTCCACACGTGCGAACAAATATCTTGTGCTTAATATTGGGTTTAGGCCTTAAGAAGCTATTGATAGCTCAACAAAGTACTGTACAAATCGGAACAAGAGTTCACAAGATGAAACTGCTATACTCGCTCCTTCCATTGTTCTTGTAAAACTATAGTTCAAAAAAAAAAAAAAAAGACGAGGCCATTGAAGTACACAGCAAGACCTACTGCCCTACTTTGTACCTTGATACATGGCAATCCAGAAGACATTGTTGTAACATAATAACCTCTCCTGGACTTCCTACACATCTTCACCTCCTACTTGTTATATTCATTCTTGAGGCGCTCCCGGACGGCCAGAATGAAAGCTGACGCCCTCTCGTCGATGTCCTCGTCCTCGACGTAGGAGGCGCTTGCTGCTGCATCTACAGGAGAGGGCTTCAGCTGGTGTGTAACAGCAGAGTTGCCCTGGGGCTTAACGTACTTGGAGAACATCATCGCCTCCTTGCCCCTGGCACCTCTTGCACTAGTCTTCTTCTTTGCCTCCGTTCTTGGCTTGGTTGGTTTGTTGTGGTGGCCTGGTGGGGTGGTGGTCACTTGGCGATGCAGGGGAGGGAGCCCCTATATATATAGGCATGGGAAAAGTCACGTCTTTTCATTTAGATACTACTGGATAGCATGCATGTAGAAACAATAAAGGAATCATCATTCATGTTTCGCACGCATGAAACTTTATAAACATTGACTGACAAGCGAGTCCCAAAGGGGCCAGTGACGAGCGCGAAATTAGCGAGAAGATCATAACCATATATGCTGTCCTCTTGATAAGGTCCAGGTCAAGGTCCTCGTGTCTGAAAACAATCTAGCACTGATTAGTGAAGAACATTGACTGACACGTCTTTTGTAACTGCAGGTGTTCACCATGACAATATATGCTGTCCTCCAGATAAAGTCCAGGTCAAGGTTCTTTGGCCGTCGTTCCTTTTTCTCCAGATCATAAAATAACTCTTTGATTTGGATATACGTACCTTTCGACAATACGTTGCAACAGGTTGTTGTAGCAGTTTTATATGTCCTCAATCAGAAGATTCCATCTATCCTTTGTGAATTGTGATACATCCATGAAGCATCACTTTGATATCTACAGTAGTTTTTATTCTGTGTACCTGTTCTCATCCTCACAGTCACAGTGACCTTTGGCCGGTTAGCCGCGTGCATGGTCCGGCTACCGGCTTCCTGCAAAGAACATCAATCCGTCCATTCAAAGAAACTAAAATACTCCTTTCTCGAAACTTTTGGAGTTGGGAGGAGAAAAGTACAGGTTGCGAGAGACGTCCACTACTGCCTCTACCTATAGATGATCGGCGGTAGTCGTGACAAAATCTGAAGCTTTTTGGCCGGCAAAAGATGGGGGGCGCTTTACAGCGTGGCGCGTCCACTGCTCCAATCCGGTGCGCTCAAGAGTTGGTCGCAGTTGATAGATCCACGTACACTGCCTCTCGTACCATTCGCGACGACTAGGCCGAGCAGTAGTAGGAATCCAGGGAAAGGTGCAGCCAGCCCTAGTAGATAGATCCATGAGAGACTGGAAAGGATAGAAATTAAAGCGTCGCCGCTGCGGCGAACTTATTCTGACACGCCGATGGAGGATATATGGCATCTGTCCGATTACGCCTACTGGCATCTCAAGACGCGACCGCCTTGTGCCTACCCCTACCCGCGTTCCAAATGCTCGGGAAGCCCTGCTAGGCCGGCTAACTGCCACCACAAGATGGATCTTGGCCTCTACCGACTACTCAGCTCCGCGTCATCTAATCTGATCCAAGGCTTAACCCCGTGTAGTTTCGGCTCAGATTCGTAAGCATTTAGTTAATACATATATATCAGAAGCAGCGGAGAAAAGCTGAGACGATGACGCAACGGACCTTTCGGCTGCTTGGGCGGTGGCCGGCCGAGAAATTCCGCGGCGGCGACGGCCGCGTGTTTCGCGGTGACTGCCGTACTGGGAAGGTCCGCGGCCGCGACTGCGTCGGGCGAGGTGAGCACTTTTTCGCTGGGCCAGACGCCTTTTGCCCTGTGCACCGTGCTCAAATGCAGTGGCCATTGCCACTGCAACTTAGGCAGTGGCCACTGCCTCTGCCGCCCATTTCCCTGATGAACGGCTGAAGACCGACGTTGCTACAGTGTTTTTGTGCGCCACCGGAGCATTGTCCTTTGCCCTGTGCCGCAAATTCGCCCGTGGGCCTTCTACGAGCTGTCCGGCCTCGACGATATCGAGGAGAGCGTCGCTCGTGGGGCTCTGCGCTGGGAGGGGCCCGTTTGGGCTGCCTGTGAGCTACTCAATGGCGTAGCCAGGAATTACGCATATGGGGGGCCGATCAAACATGTTCGGCAAAATATCCCTTGTATAGTCACTAAATTTTAGAATAAGCAGTGTCTTATTGTTTTGATTATAGGATTATTCATGTTTTTATTGCTTACAAATCGCATATGAGTGTATTTATTCATCTATTATAAGCAAAACTGAAGTTAAATTAAGGGTAAAACTTGTTTTTCCTTGATGTTGGGTGTGGGGGGGGGGGGGGGGGGGGGTGCCATGGCCCCTGCCAGCCCCCCCTGGCTACGCCGTTGAAGCTACTCTGTTTGTTTGCTCTCTTCCTTTTCTGTGATGGGACATGTCAGCTTTACGCTTTCTGTTTCCGCGCTTCCTGCATGCAACACAAGTGTTTCATTCTGTTCATTTGTTTATCTAACTAGTAGAGGTGCACGTGTCACATGCACGTCTTTTAAAAAATCAAATAAATAATACTTCTATCTATAGACTAATAATAACTTATATTTATAGAAAACATGTATATACGGTAATAGTGTATTTTAAAAAAATATTTATAGTAGACAACAACTTTAGATTCATTAACTAATAATTTACCACCATACAAACTAAAATTGTTGAATAAAGAAATACTTCACCCCCCTTATTACAATTATTTTCATCCACATGCAAATAATAAGCTAACTTATATTTATAGAAAATATGTAGATGTGGTAACAATATATATTTTAAAAAGATGTAGAAAATAACAATTTTAGATTCATTAACAAATAATTGACCACTCTACAAGTTAAAATTGTTGAATAACAAAAAAAATTCACCCTTGCCTTACTACAACTATATTCATCCCCTTCAAGCAAACAATAGACTAACAACAATATTAGAGTTCTGTCGTGTATTATTAATAAGTTTGCATATTGTGTCTAGATAACAGGGTTTCATTGTTTGTTGTTTCCAATACAATAAAAATAATAATGAAAGTTATTTCACCTCTCATTAAATGTTTGCCATATTATGAAAAACGCTCACATGACACTTTATTTAATGTGAATGAAACTACCATTGAGAATGACCTAACGAGTGAATATTCATCGTACAGGAGAACATTGGGCAACATATGGCATGTCATATTTCCTACTATATTAACGAAATGAATTATCTATTTTCAAGAACAATACTTCCCTTACAGGATATTGACAGATGAATTAACTTGTAGCACTATATGTAACTCTATATAGCGGGGAGTATTCCTGGCCTCCGGAGCCTCCTGCCGCTCCCGCCCGTCAACTCGCGCCGTGAAATCGTTTTAACTGCTCTTTTACTGTGTCTTCTTCACGGAACGGAAGACAGGTGTCGACCGCTGTGGGCACACACGGCATAGTTCGCCCTAGACTCTTCAACGAATCAAACTGCGCTGGCCCACACGGCACAGTTCACCCGTGCCTCCTCCGTCCGCCGGGTTCGCGCCGGCTGCCTCTGCCGCTGCCAGGGTCGGGACCAAGGTGGCCGCGCTGGCCTTCGCGCCTGCACCCGACGGATTCGCCTGCGCCAACCTCCTGCACCCGTGGCTGTCGCCGTCCACCTTCAGTTCTCATGACCACTTGCCTGAATATTCCCGAGCGTCGTCCTCTCCAGTGTTGCCCTCTCACCTACTGGCTACTGACCTCTCCGTCCATCTTCACTCCATGATGCGGTGGCTGTGCTGCCCAGCTTCGGATCTCCCCGTGCCGCAGGCACCCCGGACTCGGTCAGCCCGTCCTTCCAATTTCTAACTCCGCTAATGCCTCCACGATGTGAACCGTTCATGCATCCGTCATGGATATAGTTGCAGGCTTGCAGCAGTGCTGCAGCGGAGGCCGCAGGGTGCCAGAGACGTCTGCTGTTTCAGCAGCAGACGGCCACACACCAGCCTGCAGTTATGCCAGCACCTGAACAATCGAGGGTGCCCGGCAGTGGGGTGTTCTGTTAGATTTTAGGTATGTTAGTTGTTTTCCCTTTGAAGGGAGACGAGAGGATAATAGATTAAAGTTGCTTTGCTGCATATATGAAAGATTGATTAATTTGTTCTGAACTTTTCCCTCATTGGCTACCATGCATGTCTTTCACCTCTGCAGATCTTATTCTTTGATTATTATCTTCATCAGGAAGCTTAGAGTTGTGCTTACTATGTTTTCACATTTCAAATGGACTGGTACATGCGTTATTTCTTGCTTTATTATACACCCTACTATTATGGAGCCATATGGTCAACCACTGAACCAGGCAACACAACAAGTTTCTTGGTTGTCTTGCAATAGATTTAATTTTGTGCAAATTCCATACAAATTTTTTCGTATATATGAATCTCTGTTACTAAAACTGAAGGAATTAAACGGCAGTCTCAAAGCTACTGATGAAGTGCCCTCAATTTATTATGTACCTATTTCCTTACTTTTTGGCTGCCAATAGAATATCTCTACTCTTCATGACTACATAATTTTCTTCAAACGAGAATGCTACCTGTCTATCTAAAACTAAAATGCTATGTCCTTCTGAAATGTTAATTTTTTTTAGATTGAGGAGCGTCCGGCCTCCACACTGAGAGCGAGTGCTTACAGCCTTCTGAAATGTTAATATGTACATCAATATTAGTGTTGCTTAGTCATCTAGGTTTATTGTCATTTGATTCTGTTTGTACCTATGGAATGGATACAGCTGAAATGGATGGACGTACTGTGAAGAGGTTACAACTAATAAGCTAATCAGTTGGGTGTTGTTCTGTAAAGGTAACGTATATGTTCATAGTTACCGGAGTTTAGCTCACAATCCTCCCGCGATGAATGCATCCTTCCAATATGTGAACTGATGTTGTTAATATATGGCACCATGGTGCTACAACAATAATTCTTTTTGGCATTCTCTATGCAGATTGTCAATTTCAGCCTGTGCTGTTCTTATCATATTTTCAAAGGGCCAATAAAAAGAGGAGACATTATGTGTCCTGATTTCCTTGCTTAGCATTTTTATTTTATATATGTAATTTTGTTTGTCAGCTGTAGTAATGGCGACAAAAAAATGAGCTTACATTGGAAACAATCTTTTTGGTGGGGGGCCTGTTGTTGCAAAGTGACAAAGCTGATGCATCTTCTAGCAATGTACTGAACTGGTTGCTTTGAGTGGTTGTCACTCTTTGTGTGTGTAGTGTTCGTGTCTGTTCTCTTAATTTATGGTTGCACAATCTTCTTCAACGACCATTTATTAACAAAAGCAAGTGAGTTCGAGACCTAAACAGGAATGAGAAGTGTGGACTGTAGCAACGCAAGATTACAAATTCAACATATACAGGCGCGGCGTAGCGCGCCACCCATCCTAGTGGTATACAAAGCAGGCAGCAAGATGTTTACCTCTGATCACTCATATCATGGACTGCAGATGCCAACGATCCAAAGAACTTGTAGAGCTTGGGCAGTGCTTCTAGAGCTGCTTCCCACTACAGTAGTTCAATACAAAAATGGAAATTAATAAAATCAAAGTCGTAAAATCAGAAGCCCTGTCGAAGTTTGACTAAACAGAAGACCAATCTGAACAAAATAAAAAAAATTTGTACAGAGAGTGCAGCTTCCAGATTGTTCCACTGCGAGAAAGCTTGACGATTAACATACATCGCAATGAAAAACCCGAATACACTTCAATAACCTGATTTGAAATTAATAAAATCAAAGTCGTAAAATCAGAAGCCCTGTGGAACTTTGACTAAACAGAAGACCAATCTGAACAAAATAAAAAAATTGTACAGAGAATGCAGCTTCCAGATTGTTCCACTGCGAGAAAGCTTGACGATTAACATACATCGCAATGAAAAACACGAATACACTTCAATAACCTGATTTATTTGCGGTGCTACCACCTGTATGGGTGTCAAACGTCTCTCCCCTTTAGTGCTTAGACAAATCAACCAAATCAAATTCTTTCAAGCAAAAATACCAAGACGCAGAAGATTTTCACCTACTTTAACCTCAAAAGTAAATACACGTGAGAAAAGGGATACTCAAACATAAAGAAAGTAGGAAATTTAATTAGTTAACAGATTGTCTATATGCCACAAACGCTTTTTGATCCTTTTGCTCGAAAATAAATAATCTAAGACTAAATAGTAGGGATTGCAAGCACTCTATTTATCAGACACGAGAAAGAACATATACCATTCGAAGCCTCCAAATTCTATTGTCAAACATGATGTTTCGTGCCCTATATCAAAATTGTTTAGTATACTACCACATTTCAAAGAAAACGACCAATTGCATGGCTCTGACATGCAATATACACTACGGGAAGACTGACCTATAGTCCCGGTCACAGGACGGGTTAGTCCCGGTCGCTGTGGCCGGGACTACATGGCCGTGACTAACGTGTCGCACGTTAGTCCCAGCCGGTAACACCAGCCGGGACTAACCTGTTTTGCGCCCAAAAAAATAAAAAAAATATTGCGCGCCCCCGGGAGGCCCGCACATGCACAAGTCACGTGATATTTTCACACGTAAATTCGCGAACGCGGCCGCGAGGATTCGAACCCATGACCTCTAGCTTCGCGCGTTGCTTACTTACCATCTCACCTATGCATCACTTGTGACTGGATGAGAGATGCTTTCCTTTTGAAGTAACCCGCGGGAGACACGTTAGTCCCGGCTAGTAACACCAGCCGGGACTAAATGGCGACTGGTGTTACTAGCCGGGACTAACATGCGCGCCACTTTAGTCCCGGCTGGTGCCCCCGACCGGGACTAAAGTGGCTTTTCGGGCACTGTTGCCTGGAGCCGGGACTAAAGGCCGCCTTTAGTCCCGGCTCCGGCTGACCGGGACTAACGTACAGGGATGAAAGGTTGTTTCTCCCGTAGTGATAATAAACTGTGTGAGTCACCGTCTATTTTCAAACACCTTGCTGGCTGCGGAGACAAAGGCTAAGCCATGATTTTCAATTGCTCGCAAGCGTCCTTCACTACGGGAAACTGCGACTTTGCCGTGTGCCTCTATGTTTGCCGTGTGCAGGAAGTCGGGCACACGGCAAAAGGCTTGTTTGCCGTGTGCCACGTCTACGGCGCACGGCAAAGTTACCACGCACGGCAACAATGCTAGTTGCCGTGTGCCCCAGCCACTAGCACACGGCAAAGGTGGAGCACACGGCAAATGTAGCTATTTGCCGTGTGCCAACGTCGCGGCACACGGCGAAGACAACGCCGGATGACGGCCGTTATTGTTTGCCGTGTGGCAACAATCAGGCCCACGGCAAAGAGGCCTCACGTGCGATGCACGCGCGTCGGCCGTTGGACAGCCGGCGTGGAGAGCGACGGCGTTATCTCTTTGCCGTGCGCCCTAGATGAGCACACGGCAAAGAGGTTACTTTGCCGTGTGCTTGCCCGAGGCACACGGCAAAGAGGCTACTTTGCCGTGAGCTTGCCCGAGGCACACGGCAAAGATGCTACTTTGCCGTGTGCTTCTCCTAGGCACACGGCAAAGCTGCCAAAAAAACGTGTTATTTGCCATCTAAATTTTTTTGGTAGTTCACATACATTGTTTTGTACTCTATGTTTCAATTTGGTACACTTCTCGATCATTTTATTATATTTAGTGATTTTATTTGTTTTAAAGGATTTTTTCTTATAAATCAAATTTAAACTGCAAATGCATGAAATAATAGAGCAAATTGTGTGGAAAAATGACATTGAGCATATTAAGTGCAGTGTAAGGCCGTATCCAGTAGTTGACATGAATGTTCGAAAATCTTGGTCATGAAACATTAGCACGAACGGGTGACCGAATAGTGTTTAAATTAAAAAAAATCAAACGAAGTCTGAAAATCATGAGATTTTGCAGTATGTCATGGTATCATGCAATACATGTGTGGTAAAAACCTGAGTAAGTTTCAGAATTATTTTTACGTACAATGCTTTAAACCGGAAGCTTCACCGGATAATGTCCTAAGAGAATAGAATGATGTGGTTACGTTTGTTGCCGTAGTTACTTTCGAATTTGAGTTTGAAACTTTTTGTATAGGCAACAACCAATATATATTGTATCAAGTTAAATTTTAGTATTTTTACAGTTGTTTCTTATAATTTTAATGTATTAATTGCAGTTATAACATTTTAATAGACATAAATTGGATTTCACATACAAATGCATTAAAATAATAAAATAGACTGAGTGTAAAAGTATATTTCTATTATTGAGTTTAGTAGGCAATGTTTTCAAGAACAAAATATATTTGTATTATAGATAGTTTGATTTCAATTCAAAATTACATAAAATAATGGTGTGATTTGCCGTGTGCCAGGTCTCGTGGCTCACGGCAAAGGCCGTGTTTGCCGTGTGCCACAGTTCCGGGCACACGGCAAAGGCCGAGTTTGCCGTGTGCCCCAGATCCGGGCACACGGCAAAGCTGCTCACACTTAGCCGATATGCGCCCTGGTCGAGGTCACGACCTTTGCCGTGTGCCCAAGATCTGGACACACGGCAAAGGCAGCACCTTTGCCGTGTGCCTAGATTTGGGGCACACGGCAAAGGCCGTGACCCCACCAACTCCAGGTCACTCTCTCACCCACGCGCCCCCGTCTCTCACTCTCACTCCCCAGCCGCTCCGCCGCCGCTTCGCTCAGCCGCGCCGCTCCCCCGCCGCGCCGCTTCCCTCTCCCGCCGCGCCGCTCCCCCACTCCACCGCGCCGCTCCGCAGCCGCGCCACTCCGCCGCTCGACCGCCGCTCCCCCACGCCGCCGCGCCACTCCCCCGCCGCGCCGCTCCCCCACGCCGCCGCGCCGCTCCGCCGCCGCCGCCTCCACCGCCGCTCCCCCACGCCGTGCCTCTCCCTCGCCGCGCCGCTCCCCCGCCGCGCCGCTCCCCCACTCCGCCGCACCGCCGCCGCCGCCTCCACCGCCGCTCCCCCACGCCGTGCCCCTCTCCACCGCCGGCCGCCGTGCCCCTGCGCCCTCCTCTCCCCTGCCCTACGCCCGCCTCTCCCCCACGCCGTGCCCCCGCCAGCCGCCAGGGCCCTTCTCCCCCACCGGCCGCCATGCTCCCTCTCCCCTGAGAGAGCCGGCCGCCGGGCCCCCTCTCCCCCACGTGTGCCGTCGTAGGAGGAGGAGAGGAGCAGAAGCAGGGGGAAGAGGAGCAGAAGGAGGGAGAAGAGGAGGAGAAGGCTCGACCCTCGGCTGTCACATTCTAGGTGAGCTCGTAGTTCGGTTTTTTTTAGAAATGTTAGCAATTTAGCTAGGATAAGTAATTTCATATATGACATAGTTTGACTTAGAAAGTTTGTTAGTTAGTTTGTTTAGAAATGGTAGCAATTTAGCTAGGATCAGTAAATTCATATATGGCTATGTTTTACTTAGAAAGTTTCTTGGTAGTTAGAATTGATAAGTAATTTCATATATGGCGTAGTTTGACTTAGAAAGTTTCTTAGTTAGTTTGTTTAAAAATCATGTGATATATGTGACGGTCGGTCATCATCGAGCCAGTCTTATTTGTGGTGGTGTTTTGGTTGTCGGCCATCGTGCCGTTCCTTTGTTGCAGGTTTAGGAATCCCTCCCGTGTAGGGAGGTGCTGCCAAAATTTTTCATTTTTGACACTATTAGAAATGCAAAGATTGAATTATACCAATGCTTTTGATGATATGTTTGTCGGCTATGTCACTGTTTTGACCTTGTGTAGGATAGGAGGAGTAGGACGTGAGGAGGAGGAGGAGGAGGAGAAGGACGCCAGGCCTAGCTGCAAGGATAGCAAGGTGAGACAAAAGATCCATGTTTCCGTATCATGTATGTTTTTGTTTTGCGTAACCTAGGCGTCTCCCATTCGAAAGAGATACGGTTGGAAATATGCACATATTTGCATATCTATAACCGTATCTGTTTCGAATTGTCCACGGTTTTTGGACAGCCGAGGATGTGTAGGTGGGGTTATTTTTCATGGTCTGCTCCGATTCGACACAGAGTTTCGGCATCACCTACTTGTTGTTCTCTAGATACACACTCTCCTTACCAGGACGTGTATTTGGAGAACAGCGGGTAGGTGCTGCCGAAATTTTGTGCCGGATAGGAGAAGACCATGAAAAGTAACCCCACCTACACATCCTTGGTGGGATTAGGACCTATCTTGACCTATTAGAGTATGATAGACATTTCGGTAGATGCAATTGATTTTTATATCACTTAATCATATGTTAAAGGATGAATGACCGTGAGTGGATGTATACGGGCTGGCGGGGTAAGCGTGACTGGACCGATGAATTCATGCTCAAGGTCAATGATTTTTTGGAAATGGCATTTGCCAAAGGACAGAGTAAAGAGGTGTGTCCCTGTATCAAGTGTCAAAACAAGATACTTCAAACAAAGTTGAACATGGGTAAACACATTTGTTCGTCTGGGTTTGTGCCTAATTATACCCGATGGATCTGTCATGGTGAAGCCCACCGTGCGAGAGACGAGGTGCTGAGGCAACGCATCGACGATAATGATGCTGAGGCGGGGTGCGGAGACATGTTAGATGATTTTCATCAAGCACACTTCGATGAAGGACCTAGTCATGCTAGCGAGGAGATGCCAGAGGCAACTGCAAAGGCCTATTACGACATGTTGTCTTCGGCACAGAAACCATTTCACGAGCATACCAATGTTTCTCAATTGGATGCCATCGGACGCATAATGGCCCTAAAGTCTCAGCTTTGCATCAGTCGAGACGGCTTCGATAATATGATGGCAATTTTTGGTAGCCTGCTTCCGGACCTTGGCACACGGCAAAGTGACCATTCTTTGCCGTGCGCCAGAGGGGGCACACGGCAAAGAATGGTCTCTTTGCCGTGTGCCGCACACTTGGCACACGGCAAAGTTTGAATCTTCGCCGTGTGCTGCAGATCAGGGCACACGGTAAAGTTTGAAACTGCGCCGTGCGCGCCAGATCTGGGCACACGGTAAAGTTTGAAACTTCGCCGTGTGCTCAGCTTTGCGGCACACGGCGAACTTGCAACTTTGCGACGCGGTTACGGTGCGCCGTTAGGGGACGCACCGTTATGCACTTTATTTTGCCGTCTGCTTAAGTAGACACACGGCAAAGGCTTTGCCGTGTGTCCGTGCAATGGTACACGGCGAAGTCGGCTTTACCGTCGTGGGCGCTGCCGTCGGCTCTTTGCTTAAGTAGACACACGGCAAAGACTTTGCCGTGTGCGACAGGGTCTTTGCCGTGTGCCGCAGGCACACGGCAAAGAGCCGCTCTCCCGTAGTGCTTGCAGGATCCAGCCATCTTATTCATGCGGATTGCCGAAGGACATCAGCATGAACACATCCTCTTGCGACGCATGTCCTGCGACACATGCAGAAACCAACGGCAGGGTCGACAAGCAATAGGACGGAATACCTCACGACGATGCATAGAGATGCACGACAGGGAGCAGTGGCGGACCCAGAATCCGTTTGTTTCCGCTCTTCCCTTTATGTGACGGGACATGTCAGCTTTACGCTTCCTGTTTCCGCGCTTTCCTGCATGCAACACAAGTGTTTCATTCTGTACATTCGTTTATCTGACTAGTAAGGTGTCCCGCGCGACACGCTCGTGCTGGATGCTGATGATATGATAACTAAAATTCGAATAATAGTGTTATTCACATGAAATCCACCATGAAAATGAAAGACACGTGCGGCTCATCGCACCATTTGACGGTAACTACTTCCTCAGTGCATCTACCCATCAAGAATCACAAAAGATTTTAAGCACATAAAAAAGAAACTCTTTTGCTTATTAATTGCCTTTATGTTATCCACGTCGATCGGGTTTTTATTTTCATCATTTTGTCTCTCAAATACATCATACAGCTCAAACTCCAGCATCTTTGTTAATGAACTAACTAATACTACAAGACTAATGTTAATACAAATTTGTAGTATTAATAAACTAACTAATACTATAAGACTAATGTTAATGGAAAAATAGTCCACATCGTTGTCTTTAAATACCAGAAAACTGGAGAACTTTACAAGATATCACTCCACCATGTCTGCTTCAGGCTTGATTTTGCAACCATCGGGACCTGTCCAAATAATCATAGTCAGGTGCAAAAATTAGGAGACAATCCAACATTAGCATAGAGGGCTTTATAAATAGCATATTATTTCAGGCGGAACAAGCCAAAGGAACAGTGTGGAGTTGATCACACTGAGATTTCCACTTAAGCGTGTTCTCTGTCCTCTCCTAAAGAAATTTGTCATTTCTCTAAAACTTTCTTCAGCATTGCAGAGGACAATTCCACATGAAAAGAGAAGAAAAGAGGCATGTCATCACACAACTTGAGCATGTTCTCTATCCTTCTCTCTCAAAGAAATGTTTATGCCATTTGTCTGAAACTATTAAGAAACAACTGTTCCTATAGCCTTCTTTAAAAAGTCACCAAAGTTCATGTGCCAGCTTCAGTAAAAATTCTTCGCACTATCTCACCTAGATACGTGCCAGAATTTTTTTCATATACCAATCAAAAGGCATACTCAAGTTATCCACATATATTCTTGCAGTTCAACTAAAGACAAAAATAGGAAAGTAACGACCATGTGTGACGGGAAATATTGTTAGGTTTAATCCCACTTTGAAAATTGTTGGCGGGAGTGCGCAACATATGAGGTGGGGCAGCCCTCACCCATTAGACTAGCCTTTTGGGTTGAGTTAGGCCTAAGGCCTTGATGTTGTGGGATCTGGTGGACTTGAGCTTGATGGGACGCCGGCTTGTGGGTATAGTGGTGTTGACGCAAAATCTGGGTGGTGGGCTTTTGCGAATAATACACGACGGGCCTCAGAGATCTGCTTCACTCCGATGCCGAGCCCAAAGTTGAGATTCGCAGTGTGCCAGCCAATTTGACCTGCAATTGACAAGGGAGATCAAAGTGTTCAATAGTATATGGACCGATCGGTTGTAAATCCAAACAGTCTTTCGAAATCAGATCGGCTGGATAGCGCGAGCCGATTTGATGGTGATAAAATCTAAGTCTTGACTCAGATTGGCTATAAGCTTCTCAAAAGAGATAGCTTCTCAGTCTTGCCGATAGCCGATGAGACCAAGAATAGATTGGATAACAAGTGATAAAAGCTAGAACAACAAGATTTAAATAAATAAACCCTATAAAACTAGCCGATATCGATAACTTGGTGAGAATCTACCGGTAAAGATAGAAAACTCGATAAGTTGTGATCGAGACGAGGACGATAAAGGGAAATCTAAAGCGAAAACCTTAAACAGATCTAATCACGATCGGATAACTGGTGTAAAAACTAGATCAAGATAAGCAATGATACGCCAGCAGTATATGAACTAGCTGATACGATAACTGTTAGGTGAATTGATAGTAAGACCTCAGCGATGCGCCTGAGACTTAATAGCAGGAACACCAGGTAAAAGCGGAACTTACAAGTAAGCCGGAGATCGGAAGCGATGCAGCCCTGCTTGCGTGCAAAGAACTCGTTGAAAGCTACGTTACTTCTAAAAACTAGAACTTGAAAGTAGAATTCGCCAAAAAGTAGATTGCTTGAAAGAGTAAAGGTTTTTGTTTGATTTGTGAGGATGTCATTCTTACAAAAGCTATGGGTCTATCTTATAGCCTGGAAATACAAACTCCTAGTCGATTACAACTTCCTGGCAAGGAAGCGTCTCTGCAGCCTTCGACTCAGCGCCCAACCCTCCATCTATGGGAAGCTACTGCAGATTGATTCTGGGCTAATCAACCTAGGGTCGCCGCCCGTCCGCGTGGGGTCGCCGTTTCTTGCCAGGTGGAAATCGTCGGCCCCAACCCTCGTGCTACCATGGGTAGGGCAGCTACGTCGTGTTGCGGTGGTCCGGCAGCGGCGGCCGCGAGACTGTCTCGCTAGGAGCAAGCTGTGGTGCCGTCCGCTGCGGCCTCGTCTCCGTGCGCCACCGTGGAAGCCACCCTCGAGCTGCGGTGTTCTGGGAGTCCGCGAGGCGGCACCGCACGTCGGCTTCAATTTGTTGGGCCTCGCTGAGGTGGACGGCGTTGTCGTGCCTTGGCGCCGGCCGCCGTGGAGTTCCTTCCCACGCCATGGCACTGGGAATTGTTATGGAGCAACTAGAATAGGAGGAGGAAGAACGCCTGGCCGGGCAGGAAACCCGGCCAGATCGCCAAAGAACGGGGCGCATAAAGGCTGCTTATATTCTTCTTCGATGCCTCTACCCTTGGACTCAAGCCGCCTTTATAGTCTAGGCAACCTATTAACCCTAATCACCATGAGGTACTGTAGCCGCATGAACAGTACCATGGGCCTCCCTTTTGGGCCCTACTCAGCCTATATAGGCCCAGCTGACTGCCCATAATACTACTCTCCTCCTTTCGATGCAGCTCGCCCTCGAGCTGCCGTGGAAGGACGACTTGACTCGACATAAACCTATCACCTAGAAACAAGCCTTTTACATCTCGGCTTTTTATTTACTATGGAAACAAAATCTTCGAATGGCTTCACCATGAGCACTAAATGCTTTTCTTGCCACGCGAAGAACTTGGAAGTCCTAACCGGTAGTGCGCATCCCTCCTGGATCCTACGTAAACAGCAGAATTTTTTTTATTTTTTATTTTAAAACTTTTAAAAATAAATAGCCGAACAAAAAAATTGCAAATCTATATGCATACCGCTAAATGGCTATAGCCGAATGAAACGGCGAAATGTGTACTGTAGCAACCTTATCGCCGAAGAATGTGCAGCATCCATTCAAAAAATCATAACTAATTCATATGAACTTGGATGGAATGAAATTTATATGAAAATTGTAGATCTAGACGAGATCTACAACTTTGTAGTTCAACGTTTTTTCATTCAGAGTCATTTTGGTGCTCAAATAATCAACACAAGCTTCAGATTTCAAAATTTAATTTTAGATCTGAAGCTTGTGTCAATTATTTGAACACCTAGATGACTTCGAATGGAAAAACGTTGAACTACAAAGTTATAGATCTCGACGAGATCTACAAGTTTTGTATATGTTTCATTTTCATCCGAGTTCATATAAATTAGTTATGATTTTTTGAAAGTGTGCTTTCTAATGTTCAAACGAAATATCAAATTCGAAATCTAAACCTTGTATCGATTATTTGGGCACCAAGATGGCTTTTAATTGAAAAATGTTCAACTACAAAGTTGTAGATCTCGTTGAGATCTACAATTTTCATATAAAGTTCATCTGCATCCGAGTTCATATGAATTAGTTATGATTTTTATAAAAGTGTGCTGTCGACATAAGGAAATTCCGCCGGTTTAACTGATGGTAAGATTGATACAGTGTACCTTTCGCCGTTTCATTCGGCTATAGCCGTTTGAAACGGTGGTATGTATATAGATTTGCAATTTTTTTGCTCAACTATTTATTTTTAAAAATTATAAAACAAAAAATATAAAATTAAAAAAATTCTAAACAGCAGGACACTAATCTGCTCAAGTCCTGAAGCCCACGAACAGACAAGGTCCTCAGCCCACGAGAAAGAACAGCAGCTTAGCAGCCCACACAGGAAAAGAGCACAGCAAAAAGGCCTAGATGTTGGCTCCTTGTGGCATGATGTTTTCAATAGGAGACAGCCCATCGGCCCATAAGGCGTCGTCCACCTCGGTCTGTTCTGCACGGTCATGGAGGCAGGGTTTTTTTTACCGTTCGGTTGACGAAAACCGCCGGCCGGCGGTAGCGGTTAACCGCTCGGTAACCGCGGTTAACCGGTAAAAACCGAACAAATTTAAAATCCAAATTCAAAACGCAGTTCAATCGGTAGGGAACGGTTAACCGGGCGGTTACACCGGTTAACCGACCGGTTACACCGGTTTACCGAGCGGTTGGGATTCAAAATCCAAATTCAAAATGCAGTTCAATCGGTAGGGATCAGTTAACCAGGCGGTTACACCGGTTTACCGAGCGGTTAGACCGGTTACCGCAGTAACCGATCGGTAACCACCGGTAAAAAAAAAACCCGGCCATTTGGGCCTAAATGGGCCAGCGTAGTTTTTTTTTTCTTTTTCGTTTTATGTTCAACTTCAAAGCTCCCAAAAATACTAAATGCACTAATATTTGAAAGATTTTGACACCATTAGATTCGTGGCACCATGAAATATTTTAGAGATTTTTTTTCGATTTTTCAATTTTTTTAATTTAAATCTTTTATTTTGAATTTTATCGGTTTGGTCCGGTCGGTTTTTGTAACCGGTCCGGACCGGTTTGACCGGTTAGCGCGAAAAACCGACCAGTTTCCAACGGTAGAAAAAACCCTGCATGGAGGGCACCGTAGGAACCGCCCCCGCCGCCGTAAAACCTTCCGCCGATGGCGCCGCCCGTGGAGAAGATGCAACAGCCCACCCAGCGGAGTCGCGCTCTCGACGGCCGGCGACGTGGCGCAGCAACACCATCGGCGTCTAGCAGGCGCTGCCCGACGGACAACGGCTTGAATCGCCGCATTGCCTGGTCCGCCGCCGACTGAGAAGAGGCGGAGACAGAGGAGGGCACCGACGAATCGAAGCCAAAGGATGGCGCCGTCGCCGTTGGTGGCCGCCCCGGTGGGGAATCGGAGTCTCCCGCGCGCAGCCAGCGTGGTGTTAGCTGCACTGCAGCAGGCGAAGGCAAGCGATGCGCCCCTCGACCGGATGCCACGGGCACGAACCCGGCAGCAGCGTGGCGAGGGCAGCGGTGGAGGAAGAGGACGAGGATGCCGCCGACGTGGTTGCCACGGCTGCGGCCTCCGCCTTATCCGCCAATGGATCTGTCGCCGCCCCCGCCGCCGCTGCAAAGATGGCTGTAGGGGCAGCCACGACCAAGGCACCAGCACGCTTGCCGGCCCATGCCGTCTCCACATTCGTGATCCGAGCTTCATGGTCGTCGAGGTGGCTGTTGATGGCGGCGACCTCGGCAAGAATTAGAACAATCTTGGCTGCAGAGTCCAAACCAAACTTGACTAGCAAACTATACAAATCTTAACTAAACAAAGAAAATTTTGAGATACAAGGACTCTATTTTCCCTTATGTAGAATTCTCGCTGATGAAGCCTCCTTGTCCAACTCATCCGCAAAAAGACTTATCTGCATGCGTGATTAACCAGACTCCTTCAACGGGACGCATTGTAAAGTAAATCAACAACCATGCCTAACCTTCCTTTGTTTATTCCAACTAGCGGAAGGGCACGTGCCGCAGGCACGTGTTTTAAAAATTATTAAATTTGAGATGTAGTAAATATGGACTCTTTAGATTAATTTAGAGCGTTCGATCATCATAAAATCCAACGGTGTAGGCTCAAAGATGTAAGGATTTTAAATTAGAGATGTAATCAATATGGACTCTTTAGATTAATTTAGAGCGTTCGATTATCATAAAATCCGACGGTGTAGAAGGTGTAAGAGTAAGATTCTATGACCGTCAAATTCGTCGTCCTTTATTTATTCCAATTATCTTCACATGCATTGCTGGCTCTATTCTCCCTGCATGCACTTTCTCTATTCTGCTTGTCTCTCCTTGTTTGGCCGATGCCATCAAATTAATCCTTGTATTAACGAGTCCTCAACCAGACATGGGATTTTACCGGACAGAATCCGACGTCAACATCAACAAATGCTAGTACTTCTTCTATCTCGACAAATGTTAGCATTATATTATATCGATGGATTAGTTATTTGATTATATTGTAGCAGATCTCCTTAAATTATCTCCTAACCTATCCCTTGGTTGCCAATCAGGAGATGACACGGCTACTTTATCGAGGTGCATCATTATCATAGTGTTTTCTTTCTTTTTAACTTGTTCTAAAATTTTAGAAATTCTTGTATTTTGTGGATTTGGGGCGTAGTTGTAACAGAAACCATTGGTCACTTTGGACATGAACCATAAAACCTGGCAGAGTGGCAATCTAGTATGAAACCCCAACCCTGGGGTGGTTGCCGTTGGCCCGGGAAGAGACGGCTGATCTCGTGAGGTAAGTAAAGCAGAAAACGAACGAAGCGGAGGCAGGAACCACAAATAATCAAACATAGTGCGGGGGAAGAGGTACCTGTGCCTCTCGAGTGGCCGTTTCGGCGTCGAAGGAGACACTGGCGCAGCAAGGAGGAACAAAGATCCAGTCGACTGGGGACAATGGCGCAGGAGGATGTGGAAGGATGCAGGCTTGGAGTTGCCGACCAGCTGAATATAGTACTCCCCCGGGTTCTTTCCCTGACACGCACGCTACGTGCTGTTTTAAAGATGATATTCGCCACTTCTCTTTTCTTTTTCTTCCGTCGTACGCCGCATCATATACCAGACTTGAGGCATGACACAATCCTCGGAATCATATGTTCCTTGGTTAAAGATGAAGGTTGGCACGGTGCTAAAAGTGTGGTAGTGTGTAGAACATCTCCGGCAGATAGACTCTCCTACGTATAAGCTGTTTCAAAGGGAGCATCCAAAACGTCTCATGTAACAATCGTGTGAATGATAGCTGAATATAGTACTCTCTCGGATTCTTTCCCTGGCACGCACGCTACGTGCTCTTTTAATAAAGATATTCGCCACTTCTCTTTTTCTTTTGCTTCCGTCGAATGCCGCATCATCATATACCAGACTCGAGCCATGACACAATCCTTGGAATCATACACAAGTGGAAAAACTCACATCAGTATCAGCTGGACTGGCCGGCACTAACGTGCCGCATACGCGCAACGTCACAAGTCACGAGTCAAGCGAATTTTTCACGCGTAAATGCACGTACGCGGCCACGAGGATTCGAACCCACGACCTCTAACCTCTCATGTTGCTTCCTTACCATCCCACCTATGCATCACATGTAACTGAGTGGAAGATGCTTTCCTTTTAAAATAACCCGTAGAGGCCCATTTTAGTACCGGCCAGTACTAAATGGGCGCGCCACTTTAGTACCGGCCCAAGACACCGGCCGGTACTAAATGGCCGCCGGGGGAAGAATCTGACCGTTGCTCCGGCATCCAGGCGCACTTTAGTATCGGCTGGTGTCCCCGGCTAGTACTAAAGTGCCTCGTGGGCACTGTTTTTACGAGTCGGTACTAAATGCGTGTTGATACGCTAACGTACGCGGACGAATGTGAGGTTTTCTAGCCGTGATATGTTCCTTGGTTAAAGGAAAAGATATGCAGAGATACCAATGTGCGTATGATGCTGGTCATATGTGCATCTTTTCATGAAGGAAAAGAAAAGGCTTTGCATTGGGATGCCGGCCACGGGAAGCGATCTTTCGGGAAAGCCAATCAGCACCACATGCCTCCAGCACTACATGTCGGAGATATAGCTCCAGTGTAAAGGAGTATCTTGCATGTAGATGTAGCTAGGAGTCGGAAGGCACGCAAGGCAACCAATCCGTTTTATTTGCTCCCGTCCACATGCAAGCGAGCCTCAACCAGACCACACGAGCTTAATATAATTCACTTTGTCAAATCATCGGAATTGATATCATTTGGATGTGGCCACCTACCGAAAGATGAGAGCTCCTCTTCGCAGAAAACCTTCTCCTGACATTCGACCAAAATCACGGACCAACTAAAACCGAGCTTCTGCAGAGACACTTTGAGAGAGATGGAGTTGTACGTGTAGGGATATGGAGAGGCTACGCTACCGCAAACAAAAATCTTTTCCCCATAAACCAAGATCGACTGCAGTTATAGATCACATGATTACCACTAGACGCGCAGATGCAGCGGAAACGTCTCGGTGTAGAGAAGCGCGTCGAGGGTAGCAGTGTCGTGCAGTTGCTCACGTCCATCTAGTCCTGCACGTGCGGTTCGTCCCAGTGCTCCAAGCGCAGCACCTCCGAGGTATCCACACGTACGGGGAAGGAACGCCGAGCGTCGGTGTGCCAGCACCGGGCCCGCGGCTGGAGCGTCGGCGTGGAGGGGGCGGCGGCCAACTGGATGCGGCGCCCCTTGCCCCCTCCCACGTATATATAGGGAGAAAAACCTCCCACCCCTTCGTCCATTAGCAATATAGGACTAATAGATGGTGTAGTCCCTCTAGTGCTAATGGGCTTCCATTTTGTAGGCCCATTAGTGCATCCAATCCAATTGGCTCTTGGGCATATATCCAACAGTCTCCCACTTGCACTAGAGACAATTTCTTAGTCAGTTTTTTCAATGTTTCAACCCTTTAAGTGTGTGACCCTATGGGTTCACGCACACATAGACACGATCCGAGTACTCCTACTCGATCAATAGTTGATAGCGGTCTCTAGCAAGACTTGTCAACTCCTATATGTACGCAAAGATCATATCAGACGAACCACCACAACGTCACGTACAAGCTTCTCCCTTTGCCTCACGATATTTGGTCTAGCTTTTCCAAGCTGACTTCTCTTGCTCGAACCTGTGAGTTGGATCATTTAAGAGGTTAACACTTAACCTAGCACGGCCATGCATTTTCTTAATCCGATCACTCGAGGGGCCCAGAGATATCTCTCTCTAGTAGAGAGGGGCAAATCTCATCTTGACTGACCATGCCTCACAGCATGCTTCCTGACAAACCCGAAAACTACCGTTATAACTACCCAGTTACGGAGTAGCGTTTGATAGCCCCTAAGTAAGTCAATTCACATCTTGAGTACACGCGACAATCTAAAGTCTTAGGACAAAGCATATTCATTGTAAAAAGAGATAAATAATAACAAAATCTCACGATAGGTCTACCCAGCCCCATGTCATACATGTGCCCACATTATTAGTTTGACATCTCTATGTCTATGACTTGTGAAATATAGTCATCAACTAATATATGTGCTAATCAAAATAAGATTAGGGACATCTTTTGAATAACCATACAAATAAAAAATTTCACAAATAATTCACGCAATTATTGATCAATACAAGTTGCTTTTCATGGATATTCAATAAAAACAATATATCATGAATACAAAATAATCATCTCTATGATCATCCACTCAAAATAGAACTAATCTAGAAGATATCTAATACCCATAGCTCTCATATGCGACTCATGCTTAGGCTGTGGAAGAGCCTTTGTCAAAGGATCAGCAATATTCAGATCCATATGTATTTTGCATATCTTAATTTCACCTCTTCTAATGAACTCCCGAATAAGGTGAAACTTTCGTAGTACATGTTTACTCTTCGGGTGATTCCTTGGCTCCTTAGCCTGTGCAATAGCCCCATTGTTATCGCAGTAGAGATTCAATGAGCTAGACGCATTAGGAAACACACCCAGCTCAATGAGAAATTTTCTCATCCAAACACCTTCCTTTGCAGCTTCAATGCTGCGATGTACTCGGCTTCTGTTGTAGAATCGGCCATGGTCTCCTGTTTGGAACTCTTCCAATTACAATGCCACCATTTAAAATAAACACGTATCCTGATTGAGACTGTGAATCATCTGGATCAGTTTGGAAGCTAGCATCAGTGTAACCATTTACAACGAGCTCCTCCTCACCTCCATAGACAAGGAACATATATTTAGTCCATCTAAAGTACTTAAGAACACTCTTTACCGCTGTCCAGTGACTCTCACCCGGATCAGACTGGTGTCTGCTCGTCATACTTAAAGCAAATGAGACATCTAGATGAGTACTTATCATGGCATACATGATAGACCCAATTGCCGAAGCGTATGGTATCTTATTCATGCGTTCTCGCTTATCAGCTGTCTGAGGACGCTGATTCTTGCTGAGATGTACACCATTTGACATAGGTAAGAACCCCTTCTTAGATTGCTCCATGCTGAACCGTTTCAGCACCTTGTCAATATAAGTATCTTGGCTTAAACCTATATGCCTCCTCGATCTATCTCTATAGATCTTAATGCCCAGAATATATGCCGCTTCTCCTAACTCCTTCATAGAAAAACTATTTTTCAGTTAAGTCTTTACGGATTCCAGCATAGGAATGTCATTTCCAATCAATAATATGTCATCCACATACAAGATCAGAAATACAACAGAGCTCCCACTTTCTTTCTTGTAAACACAAGCTTCTTCTTCGTTTTGCTTGAAGCCAAACCCTTTGACCACTTCATCAAAACGAATGTTCCAACTCCGAGATGCTTGCTTCAACCCATAAATGGATTTCTGAAGTTTGCATATCTTTCCAGCATTGGTCGGATCGACAAAACCCTCGGGCTGTATCATATACACGTCCTCTTCCAGATTTCCGTTAAGAAAAGCCGTTTTGACATCCATTTGCCATATTTCATAATCAAAATATGTAGCAATTGCTAGAATGGTCCGAATAGATTTAAGCATCGCTACGGGCGAGAACGTCTCGTCGTAATCAACTCCTTGAACTTGTCGAAAACCTTTTGCAACAAGTCGTGCTTTACAGACGCTAACATTCTGTCCATATCTCTCTTTTTCTTAAAGATCCACTTGCACTCGATGGGTCTAACACCATCAGGCGGGTCAACCAAGTTCCAAACTTGATTACTTCCCATGGAGTCTATCTCAGATCTCATGGCACCTTGCCATGACTCAGAATCTGGGTCCATCATTGCTTCCGCATAGGTCCTAGGCTCATCGTTTTCCATCAACAATACGTCGCGCTCTCCCGTAATTAGGAGATTCATCCTATCTGTTGTGCGACGTGGCCTTTCAGACCTTCGTGGTTGTGGTGGTTCATCTCTCACCACATGTGTCTCCACTTGTTCAGCTACAATAGCATCATTTGTAGAAACTTGCCTCACAGGCTCATCATGAACTTCTTCAAGAAACACCTTTTGTCTACTTTTCTCACCTTTGAGAAACTCTTTCTCTAAGAAAACACCATTCTGAGCGACAGAAACTTTGCCCTCCGATCGGTTGTAGAAATAATACCCAATGGTTTCCTTTGGATATCCCACGAATATGCACTTGTCCGACTTGGGTGTAAGCTTGTCTGACTGAAGTCTCTTGACATATACTTCACAACCCCAAATTTTCAGAAAAGACAAACTGGGAATCTTGTCAGTCCATATCACATATGGTGTCTTATCTACAGACTTTGACGGCACCCTATTAAGTGTGAAAGCTGCTGTTTCTAGAGCGTATCCCAAAACGATAACGGTAAGTCTGACTGGCTCATCATTGATCGAACCATGTCCAACAAAGTTCGATTATGTCGCTCGGACATGACATTCCTCTGAGGTGTTCCAGGCGGCGTAAGCTGTGGAACAATTACGCAACTCTTTAGATGACTGCTAAACTCGTGGCTCAAATACTCGCCTCCGCGATTGGATAGTAAGGCCTTAATTTCTTGCCACGTTGATTTTCCACTTCATTTTGAAACTCCTTGAACTTTTCAAAGGTCTCTGACTTATGCTCATTAGGTAAACATAGCCATATCTACTAAAATTATCAGTGAAAGTTATGAAGTACTGGAATCCACCTCTTGCTGTCGTGCTCATTTGTCCACACACATCAGTATGTATGAGTTCCAACAAGTCTTGCGCCCTCTCAGGAAAAACCTGTGAAAGGCATCTTGGTCATCTTGCCGAGGAAACAAGCTTCGCATGTCTCGTACGATTCAAAAATCAAACGAAGTTAAAAGCCCATTAGAATGGAGCTTCTTCATGCGCTTCTCGCCTATATGACCCAAACAACAATGCCACATGTAGGTCGGACTTAAATCATGAGGCCGAAGCCTTTTAGCACTTACATTACAGATATTCACATCATCAAGATTTAAATAAACAACCCATTCACAATGGATGCACAAGTCACAAACATTCCATTCTTAGAGATCATACAACCATTGTTTTCACTCGCAAATGAATAACCGTCATACATCAAACATGAAGGTGATATAATGTTTCGACTTAAACTTGGAACAAAATAACAATTATTTAACTCCAAAATAAATCCTGACGGGAGGTGGAGTTGCATCGTCCCGATGGTCAACGCAGCAACCCTTGCATTGTTGCCAACGCGAAAATCAACTTCCCCTCGTTCCACACTTGTACTTCTTATCATTCCTTGCATCGAATTGCAAATATGAGCAACCGATCCGGTATCAAATACCCAAGAATTAATATAGAATCAGCGAGGAATATGTCTGTAACATAAACATGAAGTGTACCTAAACCGGAAGTACTCTTACTTCCCTTGTTCTTCAATGTATCTAGGTATAGCTTACAGTTCCTTTTTCCAGTGACCCAGTTCATGACAGTGAAAGCACGGTTATCTAGTGCTGGTCCAGGATTTGGAATTGAGTTTGGCTTAGAGATCGCATCTTTAGCCCTACTCTTCTCTTCTTCTTCCAATTGCCCTTCTTCTTAAAGTTTGGGCTTGTTCTGGATTGCCATCACACGGCCGCCACCGTTGCTCTTCTTAATGTCAGCCTCTGCTGTCTTACAACTCACTTCAAGATTAGCATCACATGCTTTCTTGCAAGCTTGTTTTCACAGCAAGTGTTGTATCTTCAGTAGGCTTATCTAGTAATGGGGTGTCTAGGACTTCTTCCTTTTCTCATCCCTGAGAACAATTCTCTGGTTGCGGATCCAATCCGCATAGTTTGTTCCATTCAACTTTTCTTTCTCAAGGATCGAACGTAAAGTAAACGGTGTGCGGGTTGCCATTTATCTACAGAAAAATAATAATGCAAAATACTAAGACAACGTATCCATGACAGAGTAAATTACATTAAGCATTTAACAGAATCTACTCCCACTAAAATCAATATCCCTCAATTGATACTTAGTGATCCAGGATCCACAACTAACAAGTCGACTAGTGAGCTTTAGCATCACCGCTAGAAGACATGATAGATCGGTAAGCAACTCCTTACTAATCATATCGCATATGACTCATGTGTTGGGTGATATCTTTATGTCTTGGCACCAACCTTTGTACCCCAAGGTCCTTAAACTGTTAAGATGACCTTGTTCAAGGTAACCAAACCTCATGCGAGTAAGTATCCGATACGAACCCATCTAGTCGAGGAAAACTAGTGGCACCCTAATTTTATAGACCCACCACTGATTGTACAATATATGATGGTGCAAGGTTGGGAGGGCACGCAAGCTTAAACATTGCCGAGGGATCGTTTCTACTTCTACTATCGCATGCAAGACTAATCGCCATTGTCGCACGTGTATAAAGCAGAATGTTAAGGACGATATTCACATAATAATGATACGGTATGGCCCATATCATAGGTAGATCTCCATCTCCCTTGTGTTATCCATCATGTTGGTCTCCATCTCCATGATCCACCATAGTGATCTCCATCTCCATGATCCAAGTTAGCCATCCTCCAGTGACGAGTCCTCCAAGAACTAACATCTAACGCATGCAAGTAAATAAATACATAATCGTGCTTAGATCATCACAGGTTGGCACGCAGGCCATTACATTAGCTTGACAATACATAGGGCTCCAACCGTATTGTCGTACTCATGACACGCAGGACATGATTATTTTCATATAAAATCGCCTCAATCCGAGGTCGTATGCGATAGTTATGACTGTTTTACCGAAGCTGCATGTTTTTCGCATCTTTCCCGACCAGTAGTAGATCCAATCTACCACCACCGCGCATCATATGCGCCTGGCCCTTGACCTAAATTCGAATTCGACCAATCTAATTGATCTACATCTCGTCATGCAGGATTTACGTGTATCACTAACTCCGATGGCGGAAAACCGACCGGTAGGAGTAGATCGTTACACGACCATCATAACAAGATCACGAACTCGATCAGAAATTCATCTAAAACCACGCATATCTCCATATGCAAACATCTCGAATCTAAAACGAACAGCTACGACTCTGATGCCACTGTTGGGATATGGGGAGGCTATGCTAGCGCAAACAAAAATCTTTTCCCCATAAACCAAGATCGACTGCAGTTATAGATCACGGGATTAGCACTAGACACGCAGATGCAGCGGAAACGTCTCGGTGTAGAGAAGCGCGTCGATGGTAGCAGTGCCATGCAGTTGCTCACGTCCGTTTGGTCCTGCACGTGCGGTTCATCCCAGTGCTCCAAGCGCAGCACTTCCGAGGTATCTACATGTACGGGGAAGGAACGCCGAGCGTCGGTGTGCCAGCACCGGGGCGCGCGGCTGGAGCGTCGGCGTGGAGGGGGCGGCGGCCAACTGGATGCGGCGCCCCTTGCCCCCTCCCACGTATATATAGGGAGGAAAACCTCCCACCCCTTCGTCCATTAGCAATACGGGACTAATAGATGGTGTAGTCCCTTTAGTGCTAATGGGCTTCCACTTTGTAGGCCCATTAGTGCATCCAATCCAATTGGCTCTTGGGCATATATCAACAGTGCGAAGAGGAGTGCGAGAGAGATGGAGTGGTTTGCCGCCGTGACCATAGCGATAGGGGCTTGGGGCCAGTCCTTGTGAAGCTCACTGATTTGTTGTGCTGAGTACAAGCTTCAGGAGGGGACCCGGCGAGACATCGTGTCCATCAAATCCGAGCTCAAGCCCGTTCACGGTCTCCTGGGGAAGTTATGGGGGAGGGAGGATCTGATGTCGCGTGCACGGATTGGATGGCGGAGGCCCAGGAGCTGTCCTACGACATGGAGGACGACATCGACGGCTTCACTCTCGGTTTGGAGCGTGACGACGGCGGCCATCATCCAGTGGGAAGACACGGACAGCCCTTTCAAGGAATTCATGGAAAGGGTCAGGATCTATCGAAGCGGTGCGGCAGATGCAGAAGGTTGGCAACACCATCTGCAACAGTAGCAAGCTGACCACCGACCTCAAGCTCTCTTCCTCCACAAGAATGCATCGGAGCTCGTGGGCATGGAACGGAAGAAGGAGAAGCTCATCGAACAGCTGCAAGAGCATGAAATGGTATGCATTGTTGGATCTGCAGGGAGGGAAAACAATACTTGCGGATCTTGTGTATCAGACAATAGGAGATGAATTCCAATGCCGGGCTTCGTGTCCGTGCACCCAGGTGCAACATGACGGAGATTCTGGGTACCACCCTTAGCCAATTAGCAGCTGTGGTGCAATGTCTGCTGGCAGTGGCACCGAACCTGCAACCCAACAAAATATCGTAAACGACAAATCATTTCCCTCTCTAAGAGAGAGGTACGGACCTCTCCATTCTCACTGTCCTTCAATCCTGATTGTGTTCCTAAGTACTACGTCTGTGTTTATTCTGCTATTTTGACAAATTATACTACTACTATTTGGAGGCTTCTTTTGAGTCCTTCATATAAAGCCACTTAGGATCCTACGTGGATAGTCTGAAAAAAGATGAGAAATCCTAAAAACTTCTCTTAAAAAAGCAAAATGTCTAGCTATCAATTCGGTAGACTCAAATCGTCATGGCCATTGTATCTATTATGTTTTCTAAAAAATTACCCACCTCTACCATTATGAAAATAACCTAAAGTAACCCACTACTAGAGAAGTGCCTATCCGCCCCCCTCAAATGCCTCGGTCGTTTTAGGGCCCGGTGCTAATGGGGCTTTAGCACCGGGTCCAATGGCTAGCAGCCGCGCGCGGCTGCGCGCGACGACTGGGGGTGGGTGGGCAAGGGATTTAGCACCGGTTGTATCTAATAACCGGTGCTAAATCCCTACTTTTAGCACCGGTTGCTGGATACAACCGGTGCTAAAAATCTCGACACATTTAGCACCGGTTGTTGGCTACAACCGGTGCTAATAGCGCCATATTAGCACCGGTTATAGCCAGCAACCGGTGCTAATTGTTCATCCTATTTAAGCCCTTCTTCCTCCTTACGCCCGAGACAGCATGAACACTCCGAGCTGTGTTCTTGTTGTGCTCGGGTAGAGGAGAGATTTTGACAAAAAAATTTCAAAATTTGTAAAGTTTTCACTCATTTGAAGGAATCTACAAGGTACACAATTTCATCCTCTCATTTTCTTGATTAGCTTCTATTGTTAGTATATTTTACAAAGAAAGAAATTTGTTAAGCAAAATGAGAAGAGAGAGAGAGCTATATGTCTATATGTGTTCATGGTGCTTTAGAAATTTTGTTCGGTATGCATTAGAGAAATGTTGGTTAGAAATGTTGTTTTAGTATGTTGTAGAATAGATTTTTTTATGATTGGAATATAATGATTTTTAGTTAGTTTTTTATGTACGCAATTTTGCTAACTAGAAATTTTGCTAATTAGCTAATAAGTTTAGTTAATCCGGCGCAGGTTGCTAATAAGATTTGAATTAGCTACTTTTTATGGTTTATAGAAACTTTGGTTATTAGGTAACTTCACGATATAGTTTGTTTTAGAAAAATATATATTAATTTTTAGTTATTTTTTTGTTATGTAAGAAGTACATAAATGTTGATTATTAGGTAACTTCAAGATAATGTTTTTTATGAATAGAATATATTAATATTTGGTTAGTTTTTTTATGTAGCAATTTTGCTTATTAGAAGATGATTGATAATTAGAGAAATCTGTTAATTAGAGAAATGTTGGTTATTTATAATGTAGATGAATAGGCAATGGATGTACGCAGACAGCCGCACTAAGGAGTTTATTGATGGCATGAAGGAGTTTCTCGATGCCGCCGATGCCAATAGGGCAACGTCGGGTTTCATGTGTTGTCCATGCACTCACTACAGAAATACTAAATCGTACAAAGACAGAGGACGTTTCCACTTCCATTTGATGAGACACGGCTTCATGGACAAATATTTTGTTTGGACGAAGCACGGTGAAAAAGGAGTTATAATGGATGACGATGAAGAGGACGAGGTGGATAACCACATTCCGGCTGAATACTACGATGCCTTTGCAGATGCTCAAATGGGTGATGTTGATCAGGAAGATGGTCCTCTGGAAGAAGCTGCTCAGGTAGATGCTGCTCGGGAAAACTCACCTACTGATGGACTTGGTCAAATGCTATGTGATGCCGAGAAAGACTGCAACAATGACAAGGAAATAAAAAAGATACAACGTATGTTACAGGACCACAGAACTGACTTGTACCCAGATTGGAAAGAGGGGCTCAAAAGGTTGGGTACCACACTTGATTTTTTGCAGTGGAAGGCAGCTAATGGTGTTACTGACAAGGGTTTTGAGGAATTACTGAAACCTGTAAAGAAGATTCTTTCCGAGGGTAACGAATTGCCATCAACAACGTATGAAGCAAAACGAGTTGTTTGCCCTCTCAGTTTAGAGGTGCAGAAGATACATGCGTGTCCTAATGACTGTATCCTATATCGTGGTGCTGAATACGAAAAGTTGATTGTTGTCCGGTTTGCAGTTGCGCACGATACAAGATCAGGCGGGATGGTCCTTGTGAGGTTGATGGGCAGACTTGTAAGAAAAAAATTCTGCGAAACTGATGTGGTATTTTCCTTTAATACCACGTCTGAAGCGTTTGTTCAGAAACAAAGAGCATGCAAAGTTGATGCGATCGCATAAAGAAGAACGTAAGAGGGATGGTATGTTGAGACACCCCGCCGATGGATCCCAGTGGAGAAACATCGACAGAGCATTCCCAGAATTTGATGCTGATGCAAGAAATTTAAGGCTTGGTTTAAACACTGATGGCATGAATCCTTTTGGTGAAATGAGCAGTAGTCACAGCACTTGGCCTGTGACAGTATGTATCTACAACCTACCTCCTTGGCTATGCATGAAGCGGAAGTTCATTATGATGCCGGTGCTTATCCAAGGTCCAAAGCAACCTGGCAATGATATTGATGTTTATCTAAAACCATTGCTTGAAGAACTTTTACAGCTATGGAAGGAAGAAGGTGTTACTATGTGGGATGAGGACAAACCGGAAGATTTTGACCTACGAGCACTGCTTTTCATAAACATCAATGATTGGCCTGCACTAAGTAACCTGTCCAGACAAACAAACAAAGGATAAAGCATGCACCCACTGCTCAGAGAATACTGAAAGCATCTATTTGAAACATTGTAGAAAGGTTGTTTACATGGGTCATCGTCGATTTCTTCCTCTGAAGCACGAACTACGAAAAAAATGTCCGCATTTTGGCGGGACTGCGGACCACCGTACAAAGCCGATACACCGTAGTGGACAAGATGTATTTGATATGGTCAAGGACTTGGAAGTAATCTTTGGAAAGGGAGATGGAAGCCAACCTGTTAAGACAGGTGAGGATGGTCATGCCGCGATGTGGAAGAAAAAGTCTCTCTTTTGGGAGCTACCTTATGGCAATTGTTAGAGGTCCGCAACGCAATTGATGTGATACATCTTACAAAGAATCTTTGCGTGAACTTGATCTACGGAATGATATACATCCAGAGAACAGAGAGAAAGGACGCAAGTACTTGCGTCCTACCAGCTTCACTCTCAGCAAAGAGGAGAAGGCAAGCATGTTTGAATGCTTGAACAGTCTCAAGGTCCCGTCAGGATACTCCTGCAGTATTAAGGGAATAAAATATGGAAGATAAGAAGTTCACAAACCTCAAGTCTCACGACTGCCATGTGTTGATGACACAACTGCTTCTCATAGTGCTTAGGGGTGTGCTACCAGTTAATGTGCGCAAAGCAATTGTGAAGCTATGTGCATTCCTTCCTCAATGCAATTTCTCAAAAGGTGATCAATCCTGATGATTTAGATAGGCTACAGAACGACGTGGTTCAAAGTCTTGTTAGCTTTGAGATGATATTTTCACCTTCAATATTATGACACATCTATTGGTTCACGTCGTCAAAGAGATTCGTATACTAGGCCCGGTATTTCTTCACAACATGTTCCCTTTTGAGAGATACTTTGCTGTCCTGAAGAAGAAGTATGTATGTAATCGTGCTTGTCCAGAAGGATGCATTGCTAAGGGATACGAAACAGAGGAGGTCATTGAATTCTGTGTTGACTTTATCGAAGACCTTAAGCCGATTGGGTTGCCTGAATCACATCATGAGGGGAGACTTGGTGGAAAGGGCACACTAGGAAAGAAGTTGATGGTAATCAGAGACATACCAACATTTCGTAAAGCAGAGCTCACAGTTTTGCAGCAATCGGCCTTAGTTGCTCCATACATCGAGGAGCACATGAAGATTGTCTACGAAGAAAGTCTAGGAAAGACTGCAGCATTTATTCAACGTCAGCACAATACTACTTTCGCCGCTTGGTTGCGACAACGTCTGATGGGTGCTGTGGGCATTGATACGCAACTAGCCTTTCTAGCTAGGGGTCCATCGACCACGATCTTAAAATTCCAAGGATACGACATAAATGGTTATACATTTTACACTAGAGCACAAGACAAGAAGAGCACCGACCAAAATAGTGGTGTCGGATCGATGCGATCGACACCAATGGCAATAAAAACTCATACTATGGTGTCATAGAGGAGATATGGGAACTGGAATATGGACCTTTGAAGATCCCACTGTTTAAGTGTCAATGGATGAAGCTGATAGCAGGAGGTGTTACAATTGATGAGTATGGAATAACTATAGTAGACCTAAACAAGACTGGATTTCTGGACGAACCGTTCGTCCTAGCCAAAATGTGACACAAGTTTTTACGTAAAGGACATGGCTAGCAAACCAAAGAAAGGGACGAGCAAGCAATCGGACCTGAGCAAACAATCGGACCCATCAAAAGACGAGCCAAAGCATCATATAGTCCTTCCTAGAAAAAGAAAAATAGTAGGAGTTGAGGATAAGACGGATGAAGATTATGACATGCTCGACGGACTGCCCCCTTTCTCGGTTACTGCTGACCCAAGCATCCTGTTAGCAGCAGAGGAGACACCCTATCTACGTCGTGATCACAATCAAGGGACATTCGTCAGGAGCAAGTTTGTTAGTGTTCAAGTAAACAATGATGCTGCATAATTTAATTGCACTATGATGTAATTTGTAATATTACCTTCAAGTTAATTGTAGCTACAAACTTGTAATATTATCTTCAAGTTGACTTGTAATATTATCTTCAAGTTAAGTGTCAATGGGCTACAAACATTTTAATTATGGACATATTTAGAAATGACTAATAACATCTTAATTATAAAGTAAATAGAAATGTCTAATAACATCTTAATTATAAAGTAAATAGAAAAGGCTAATAACATCATAATTATAAAGTAAATAGAAAAGGCTAATAACATCTTAATTATAAAGTAAACATAAATGGCTAATAACATCTTAATTATAAAGTAAGGAGAAATGACTAATAACATCATAATTATCAAGTAAATAGAAAAGGCTAATAACATCTTAATTATAAAGTAAATAGAAAAGGCTAATAACATCATAATTATAAAGTAAATAGAAAAGGCTAATAACATCATAATTATAAAGTAAATAAAAGGCTAATAACATCTTAATTATAAAGTAAACATAAATGGCTAATAACATCTTAATTATAAAGTAAGGAGAAATGACTAATAACATCATAATTATCAAGTAAATAGAAAAGGCTATAACATCTTAATTATAAACTAAATAGAAAAGGCTAATAATATTTTTTATAACCTAAATAGAAGTGCTCCTAATATTTAATTAAATTTTTTACATTTCGGTCCATATATAACAAATATATTGAATTTAGCACCGGGTGTAGCCAGGACCCGGTGCTAAAGGCCTCTCCTATATAAACGAACACTTAGAAATTTTCCCCACCGCCGCCTTTCGTCTTCAGCCTGCGCCTCTTCCTCGTCCACGCCGCGCCGCCGCCGCCACCGCCCCGCCGTCCATCTGCGCCCTCCCCCGCCGGCGCCACCCCTCCTCGTCATCGTCGACTCCGCGGCGCCGCGCCCTTCTCCACGGCCGCGGCAGCTCCCTCCACGGCCACCAGCGCCCTCCCCCGCCGGCGCTGCCCCTCCTCCTCGTCGTCGACCCTGCTAGCGCCGCCGCCCCTTCTCCACAGCCGCGGCGGTTCCTCCACCCGCGGCGCATCTTTCCCGCCCTCCCCGCCGGCGCTGCCTGCCTCCACCGACGCCGCCCATCTCCACCCGAGGCCCGAGGTGCCACCGCCGGTGGCCGCCGCTGCCTCCGCCTCCTCCGCCGGCTGCTGCGCCGCTTCCTGACCGCGGCGGCTTCCTCCACCCGGCCATGAGCACTAGACCGCAGGGCGTCGACCCCCACGGCCGGGCGCCCCACACGTCTGTGAGCACCACCCCACGACTGCTGCCCTGCGCGACGTCGGTCATCCCGTGCCCGCGCGCGCGAACGTTGTCGTCTTCCGCCGGCGCGAACGTGAGCTCGTCCCCGTGCCTGAACCGGCCGCCTCTCCGCGAACGCGAGCTCGTCCCCGTGCCCGAGTGTAAGCTCTCCTACGTACGTGCATGCATAGTTAGGTTAAGTTTACTTAGAATAATTGTTTGACTTGGATATATATTTCACTTAGAATATTTTATTAGGAATATGTTATTTAGAATATTTGACTTAGATATTTGACTAGAATATTTTACTTAGAATAATTAATTGTTAGACTTAGATATATATTGACTTAGAATATTTACTTACATATTTGACTTAAATATTTTATTACAATATTTGACTTAGAATATTTATTAGACTTAGAATATTTGACTTAGAATATTTATTAGACTTAGAATATTTTACTCAGATATTTGCCTAGAAAATTTTACTTAGAATAATTGTTATACTTGGATATATATTTGACTTAGAATAGTTATTAGACTTGACTTAGAATATTTATTAGACTTAAAATATTTACTTAGATATTTGCCTAGAAA
>CM027120.1:66177517-66488665 GCA_015476505.1 Urochloa ruziziensis | reverse complement strand
CGTCACGACAAATCTTCTAAGGGAGAATGCGATGTCTGCGCATTCTGCTCGAGTCCTAGCAATAAGACAGGATGAGCCAAGGAGCAAAGAGAAGAAAAGACGTAAAAGAGGGGATGCAGGAGGGAATATGGCGTGTTTGGATCCCAAAATCGCTGATACTGGTTGCCTTGCCTTGCCCATTGCCTCACCTTGCTAGGCAAAGCAAGGCGAGCTTCCGAGAGAGCACTTGGTTTCCTTGTCGTGGCACGCATAGCCTCACGCTGTAGCTTCATCCCAGCGATGGCGAATGTCGATCCGGCGGCGGTGAAGCTCGAATCTGTCGCGGCAAACCTCTATCCCATGGTCGCGGAGGTCAATTCGAGGAAGAGGTAGTTCGATTTGGCTGCCACGAGGTCGATTTGGTGCCCATGTTGTTCGATTCAAGAAGAGAGAGGCCGATTTAGTGCTAGTGTTGGTCGATTCGAGCAGGAGGACATCGATTTGGCAGCCACAAGAGTCGATTTGGTGCTGCTTGAGGTTGATTAGATATGCGGGAGCTGTTTGCGGAGCGAGCGAGCGAACCTTGCTTGCGCAGGAGAGTGGATTTGGCTCTCTTGCGTGGGCAAGGAAAAGCTTGCTCGGCCAGGCGAGTTTGCCGAGCAAAGCAAGGTTTTCTGGCTGTACCAAATGCCTGACCTTGCTGAGTAAGGCGAGGCGAGCGGCTCGCATAGGAACCAAACTGACCCTAAATCTACCATTTACCAAACAAATGATGACCAATTCAGAAATCAACGCACTAAAACTATCTCACAACATTTTATTAACATGGTTAACTATGATGGATCACATGTAGATAAGATTTATTTGACTAGCATTTACCTCTTTCATTATTTCTGCTTGATCGTTCTTGTTTTGCTTGGTCGGTGATTATCATTGCTCATTCCTATTTTGCTTTGTCATTGATTATGTTTTGGTGATATTTAGCTATTGTTTCTAGATGGGTCAGCGTCAAACACAAAAAATTAAAATATGTGTACATAATATTTATATTTTGTTTCTAAATATATATCATTTTAATACATAATTTGTATAGAAGTGAAGACATTTTTAAAATTAAAAGAAAAATTAATTAATAGCCACGAAGAAACTTATAATTCTAAACACATTGTAGCAGGTAATCTCGTAACATATAGCACTGGCTTTGTACACTTTGTAATTGTGTGAGATCATGGGGTTTTTTTATCACACCATCTCTTCATATGAATCGCAATATATCTCAAAATGTTATGCTAGCTCATAGACTTCAGTGATGAGAAATTTATTGGCTAGTTTATTTCTGTATACATTCAGTTACATCGCATTGTTACCCTTCTACCTATCAAAAAACAAGCATTCCCATATAACTATATTTGAAATATATTCACTTTCAGGTTTACTTAGTAGTTCTATTATATTTTGTATATATAACAATTTATCTAGAAACATCTCTTCTAAAGTAGATTTTTATATGATACCTATATTGCCTTCTAGAAATTGTATATCTATTTGGTTTTAGTGAAACTATATAAGTTTTTTTATGGTGTGCTATGTTAAGAACATTCTAGATATTCTGTATCAAATGTGGAAGGATTAAGGCAAAAAGATGGGTTTATGATTATCAAAGGAAGAAATGATGTGTTTATAGGATCAATTATTTTTCTGACCCACAAAATATTACATCTATGTAATAAACCGACCAAATGAAATTCTTTTACGTGAGATAAATATGCTGCATTTTTGTTTTTTAGATCCAATTATAAGAAATTGAGATGAACTGTACATTTTTTATAAAAAATGAAAACTGAATATATATTGTGGCAGCATGTTTTTCTCATATAATATTATTATGAATAAAAGATGAGGTATACTCTCTTCGTCCTAAAAAAAACATAGTCGTGATGCCATCTAGGGCATGCCGTCATTGTGGGCAGCATGTTTTTCTCATATGATATTATATGAATAAGAGATGAGGTATACTCTCTTCGTCCTAAAAAAGACAATTGTTTGTACAAGAATTGTGGAGACAATTTATGATGGGATTCCAAGTGCTTGTTCCTATTACTGTTGGGTATAAGCTTGAATTTCAACCTCTCGTCTCAAAAGTTTGATTCGTTATCATTCATATTGAACTCGATTCGTCTGTCGAAGTAGCTTCAATGGACAATATAGGGAAAGTGAACGGTGCATTCGAGCTCTTTGACTGGCTTTCAATTTCATAATACCAACTGACGTGTGAAAATTCAGTAGGCCAGTAAGTGCGTAGCACTAAATTTACCAAACGCGACGTTTCCAACCTGATGAACGTATCTATCTATAAAGGACGACGAAATTTTCGTACCAAATCTTATAGGTTACTCTTACCCTTCCAACACCGTCAGATTTTATGATGACGATTGAACGCTCTAGATTAATCTAAAGAGTCTAAGTTACTATTAATAATAATATAAAAAAGAGCAAATTGAAACCGTTTCTCAGCCACAAACCAACCCCTTACCTCTCACAAAAGACCCATAGGGCGAAATTGCCGTTGAAAGCACCCCGGCGCCAGCCGCCTCCTAATTTTTTCAGATTTACTCCTTGTAGGGCTGACTTAGACGTTGTGTTTGCGTAAGTCGACGTCATGGCGCGTTGGATCGGCAAACAACGCACGGAGTTGTTTTTTGTGACGTAATGTATTCGGGCCCGCTTTTGTCTCATTTGAAACCCGTTTTCATGGGTCATCACTTGTTAACGGGTCACCAAGGCGATTAAAACCCGTTATCATTTATCCTCCTACTGTACGACCCTCCTCTTCTCGCTCTGTTCCTCTCCTGCTCTCCCCTGTGTTCAGCTTCTCTCCGTCGGCGTTTGTAGAAGGGAGGCGGATGGATCCCAGCGGAGGGAGGGGGGAGCGGGGCTAGAGGGATGGCGCCCATCAGAGAGCCGCCGCTCCCTACCGGCGCTAGCCCCAAGCACCGTACCTATGGGCAGCGGCAGAGGTGGAGAGATCTGAGGCGGGCTTCTCTTCGGCTCGCTCTCTGTTGGGGCCGAGACGAGCAGGGGCGGAGAGAGGCCATGGGGTGCTGCTCGTCGACGCTTCACCAGCGACATCGAGGAAGGTAGCTAGGTATGTGCCTGGTTTGGCCCTTTTGATGTTGCTGTTGTTTCTTCTTTCCCTTTCCCGATTTGTTAGGGTTTCGAGATTAAAATGTTTGGTGATTCGATTTAGGGAATAGCCAATGGTTAGGGCCTGTGGTATAGAGTCTCGATTTAGCAATTTTTGTTGAGGTGTTCCTTCAGCCTGTGCTGTTATTTTGGATTCACGATGTTCATTCTGTAACTGCTATAATTTGGTTGGGCTATAGAGCTGGTTTAAGGCTGAAGATTAGGGAGGGACGTGTTGTTAACTAAACTAATCGTCAGATTAATGGGTTACAATCTGGAAGCATGCACTTTCATGTGACAATCTGTTGAGTAATCCAATATCTGGTTATGGGTGTTGCCTTATGGTGGGAGGTTGTGTGAAACTGTTAGCTGCGATCTACTAGTTGTGATTGTATGGGATGCATAAACATGCATTGGTTTCTGAATTATGTATTTTCATTGTGGTTGCCACATAAGCAATGATATGCCATTAGACTCAACTAATTCTAGTGATCACTTTTTATTTTTTATTAGTGGCATGGTCTTATATATAGTTTGTGTGATTTGTGATTTTTGCTTGGATACATAGTTAGTTGTTGTGCATGTGTTGAAAAAAAATGAGATTTGTTTCCTGCTGGTAGTGTGTAAAGTTGTGCTTGTCCATGTTCAGCCGGAGGTACTCATTTTAACTGTTAGAAGTGACATAAGCTACATAGTTAATACTCATATGCAACTATATTTTCAAAGTAAAATGTTGTGTAATTTTAAACATGACTAGTGAAAAATTTATTCAATAGGATAACCGTTGTGTCCATTGAGTTGATTTTGTAGCAGTAAACCACTTTAGCAGTGTCTATGTTGTTTACATGCAAAACAACTAGTTTGGCTGTGTTGTTCATGCATCTGCTGCTCTCAATCTTTGTGTGTGCCCCAACTAGCTAGTAAATTTGTACCTGTCTGATATGTTTTGATTCATGAGAGCTGTTATAGCACTAGATATTGATTGACACTAGCATAACTAATTTTCTTTCTTTGTGTCCTCGTTAATTGCTGCATAGTATTGTGGTTCATGCCTTTTAGTGTTTTGATCAATAGAAATACATGACCGCTAGTGTCATATTCGTAGAGTAAGGTCTTTTCATTCTGGTGGTTTCAAACTGTGTCATTAGTTTTTACAAGTGCTTTGTCTATCACAGTCAATTGTGCAATGTGTGCCGGTGGTTTCGAACATGTATTTCTAGCTGTGACTGAATGTAGGTACATGTGTTGGTTGTATGGCAATTAGCCAATTCCCACTCCCATGTGAGGATAACAATATATGGTTGTATATAATTAATGCTACCGATGCATTCCGCGGCTAGAAAACTAGAAGTAACTTATACTAGAATTATACCCTTGTTTAATACTATAATTTCCTAGTTTATTAGTTGTAGAATTTGACATATTGTATGCTAAAGTGAGAAGTAGAGTGTCAATTGTTTTTAGAAGGATTTCTTCTCTATTTCTGCAGTGCATATATAGCTTTGTGCATGTCATATGGAGAAGCTGTGTGTTATGGCCTTATGTATGCAGTGTATGATCCTGTAACCAGCTCTTTTTTTGCATGCCGTGTAATGATGACATGGTCTGCAAGGTTTTTTTTATATACTACTAGATGTTGTCACCAACAATTCAAGCACCGATTCTTCACCTAACCTTGACATTTTTTTGGTTCCTATAGTGAGGTCTCTTAAAGTTGCATTCAAGATTTGCTTCAAGGTTGCCTTCTTTTGTATTGTACTGGACTTCTTGTTCGATTGCAACGTATGTGCCTGCTTCGCTTCTACTCGTGCAGTTTGCCCTTGTTATGTGAAGGTGATATATTACTTTATGGTATTGCAACAGGGAGTTGACGAGTTGAGAGAAGGAGGGCTGAGGTGAATTACTACTTTTTCTCGTAAGTATTTGATTTAACAGTAGGTCTAGTTTTTTTCTGAGTCGGTGTATGAGTTACGTAATCTTATTGGGTCATAAAACATCCAACGATTTGACTTCATTCTAGAGTTTTTCTGGACATACTTTCGTTTCAGAGTTTTGAATTTCTGTTTTGGTTACTATAGAAGCATTTTAGTATTGCTAAGTCAAGTTAAATGAAAATATGGCCTGAAATTTTTAGAATTCTTATACTAGAATTACACCCTTTTTTGTTTCGTAATTTTCTAGTTTTTACTGTAAAACTTAAACTTGAATGTTCACTAGGATTTTCCCAAGTATTTTTAGTTTCTCTCGAACCTTTTATTTTCTGGGATTGCAAAAGCGGAGTTGAGTTGAGGGAGGGAGAATGCAGGTGAAGAACTTCTCCTTTGTTGCAAAGATTCGTCTTAGCATTTAGTATGCTTTAAAATCCCCTGAATATACTTTAGTTTTTGAGTTTTTCCTGAACATACTTTAGTTTCAGAGTTTTGAATTTCTAATTTGGTTACTATAGAAGCATTTGGAGGCTAGTGGATTATTAGTTCTATTGGTCACTGTTGTTTTAATTAATTAATAGTATGGAACATACAATATTGTTATTTGTGGTTGCTGATTGGTTACTTTGTTTTTTGTTAATTAGCACTCCTGATCAATGGCTACAAGACTACAAGTAACTTAAACTAGAATTACACCCTCATTTAGTATCGTAATTTTCTAGTTTTTAACTATAAATATGACACAATGTCTGCTAGACAAGTGAGAAGGCAGAGTGTCAAGATTTTTTAGAAGATTTTTTCTTTTCCATATTCTGGAGTGCTAGCTTGTGCATGGCCTATGGAGGTCTAAAAGCTTTGTGCGCTATAGGCTTATTTCTGTAGTGTATGATCCTTCACTATTTCTTTTTAAGTGGTTCACAAGCATGGGGCAATTTTTGGATGTGCTCTGCGTATGTGGTTATGTGCACATGGAGTTTAATGATATGCCAAAGCTACAAAATTAGTTATCTCTGTTTTTAGAAACTACAAACTTAGTTATACTCATAGACAACTATTTTTTTCTAAGTAAGAAGTTGTATAATTTTGAGGCATGACTCTTGTAAATTTATTCCATTACACATGATTTGACATTTTAAATGTATTCATTTTGTCTCTGCAATTAGTATCACATTTGTGGTTAAAAACTATTTACATCCACAATTTCTAAAAATTATATTTTTCATTGAACATGTAATTAATAGGATGTGGTGCTACTTGCAGACTTCTATTATGAAAATTATCCTAGATTGATAAGTAGCCTGTTACGGGATTACATATTTTAGTTGTCTTTGTTTATTTTACTTTACCTACTACACATTGTTTTCCTTGCCTTGTACTGTTGTGTTGGAGATGGTGTGACTGATGTGGCCTCTTGTATTTTATTTACATTTCAAAGGTGCATGTGAGTATTTATAATCATTCTTGATATGTCTTTCTTGCAGGTTATTGTCAATTCATATCTGCTATAATAAAGTCATGGTTTGATTGGAGCCCATATTCACCTTCAGATGCTGAATGGACATTGTCTAACGCCTACAGATGATTTCGTAGATGTAAGTCACACCTACAATAATGTTGGATCTCTTACCATACTATTTCTGCTACTAGGATATAGTGACTTACCTTGAACCAAGCTG
Organism: Urochloa ruziziensis; assembly: GCA_015476505.1. NCBI lineage: Eukaryota > Viridiplantae > Streptophyta > Magnoliopsida > Poales > Poaceae > Urochloa > Urochloa ruziziensis. The sequence goes on along the minus strand of CM027120.1, from coordinate 66,481,899 downwards.
CTTATGTCGAATCTAGTTATCTAGTAACAACTTGCAGCGTATGTTCCTTTACTTGACTGAGTTGCTATTCTGCATGTTTTTGTAGTGTCTTCCTGACACACCCTCTCTTGCAGTACTTTGGTACATTGATAACTCGAGGGAAAATGCATTTTGAGTCTCTGAGTTTTCTCAATTTTTCATCTTTCAAAACAAAAGAACTTTCTAGAAATTTTTTGGCAGAAGACAAGCTTTAGTGCATTTAGAAACTAGGAGATTGTTTCAAGTTTTAAACATGAGTTATTCTGTTTTTATTGATTGCATAGATTTGTCATTTTTTTACCAAATTGCATGCACTGTCTTGTCTCCAGGTTTTTCATTTTGTACCTTTTTTATGTAGATAAACTTAGTGGTGTAGCCAAATGTAGCAGATGCCATTCTGTATGAATGCACAGGTTGATGACATTTCACATCTTTCTAAAATTAATTTGTGTCTGCTTTGGGTGATTGAACAATTTGTTAACCCATGTTGTTTCCATTTAGTGACTAACTAGAAGTTGTTCTTTATTTTTGGCTAATGGTTGTGAAAGATTAATTATTGTCTGTCTGGGATAGCAGGGAACCACCTGCAGGGACTGCACGAGGCATCTGGATGAGCTTCCATGCCCTGGCGCTGGAGACTGGAGAGGAAGCAATAGGTGATGTACAAGAAGTACTCTAACCCAAGCTCTGCACCGCCTCGCTCTACTTGCCAAAAAGAAGTTGCTGTTAGTCTGAGCCGAGGCTCCCTGCTACAGAAGCTGCTGCTAACTTTCTTCTACCAATTGAGAAAATGCTCTGCACGTTTTTGTTGGGTTGTAAATCTTGTTGGAGCTGAGGTAACCCATAGATACATGGGCAAATATGGGTTGTAAACCTTGTTGGAACCGTCTGTAATTTTATTGGCCTACATATTCAATGGGGTTTTATTTTTAAAAAGTAACCGTTGGTACCCATAGCAAAAAATAAGTGTGGTCTTATTTATTTTTTACTAACAGACATACACATGACAGCTCAGAAGCCCAACCAACATAATAATAGGCCCAACTAGCCTATCGGATCCAAAACCTCCATATGGATCCGTTAGCTGGGGTGTCAACAGTGAAATACATACACGAAACATGCACATCATCACCTTTTTCTGTTTTTAACTATAGGCGTTGGATGTCCATCTGATGGCTTACAAAAGTGACTTACGTCAAAGCAAAATCTAAGTCACCTTACGAGGAGACAGACCCAATTTTTTTGTCATCGCAATTTTGTACCCGCTGGGCCCACAAATGCCAGACATGTCATCAACACAACGGCCACCCCGTTCCTAATTTGTTCCCCAGCCAATCACGTCCAACAATTTAAGGTCGACAATTTAAGCAATAGCAGCAAAATCCCAATCACCCGACATATCCTTCCTTTTATAAAAATCCTCAGCCAATCACGCAGTCATCGATTTAATATTTCCTTCTTTGCTCCCTTCCCTACGTGTATATAAGGTGGTGCATGCAAAAGAAAACGATTGAGATTTGGATTCTTTTTAGCATGCACCAATTAAGAAACAACAATTTTCTCCCACAATTAAGAAATTGATTGCTTATCATATCTGTGTTAGTTAATTAATAAATTGAATCCTTACTATAGTCGCAAGCGTCTAGGTTCACCCTTAGCCCTCTTCCCGCCTATATAAGGCGCCTCCTCCTTTTCGAACACACTATCTCTCCTCCCTCGCTGCTTCCAACGTTTATCTAGTTCCCATTGCCTGTTCAAAATTTATATTTCTTTGGAAGGGTGTCGGCGCCGAGCGCGGCGCAAGGGTGACCACGGTGCTCGTCATGTCCAAGCTCACCGGAACAAGCGGAACATGCTCAGCGTCATGCAGTGCCCGACGCCGTTGAGTGTGTGTGTCGTTGCTCCACGCCGTTGGCGATGAAGAATGCAACCTCCTCAGCCTCCTCGTCATAAAAAGATGGTTGCGGCGTCTCGGCGCCGAGGTGCTCACAGATGCCTGTATCATGGATATTTCATTTGATCTTTTCCCCGATGGAAACTCGAGTCTTTTGATGTAAAAATATAATTTCTAATGTATGATACTAAGAATAATTTTAATGTTTGATGCTATATTGTTGATAATTAAATATAAATTTTTTAGTATACGTGCCGCAGGCACGTGCCCTTATCCTAAGCGTGCACGCTGCATTCTGCCAGTAGAAAAAATACGAGCAAATGATCTCCTCGCTGTACTATGCATCACAGAGGGCCTGTTTATTTTTCTGAAGCAACACCAGAACACACCGGCAATTAATTTCCCGTTTCCCCAGCCGCTGCTCCTGATCGGAAGCACCTGGCGTCTCTTGGAGGGCAGGTGTGTTGGGGGGAATCAGGCACTGGCAGAAGGGCAAGCGCAGGTTGGAATCCCCACTGGCAGCGCCCGTCCACGAAGCCATGCTCCACGCAGCTGCTGCCGGCACTTCTCGTCTTTAAGCACACGAGGTAGTGCACGCGATCGTCGACCCCCAGCAGTCGTCCTGACCCAAGAACAGGCCGGCGCCAAGCCTGCAGGTTTTTATTTTTTCTCGCACGGATTCAGAGGACTGGATCGGAATGTGGTCAGATCGCCTAAAGAACATATTTTTCAGATGCTTGCCGGTTTCATGGCAAATTTGGGCACTTGCTTATCTATGAGACATTATCCGCGAAAGAGACGCTCGCATGATTACCTGAGTTCACGCGGAGGCGTGAGCAGAGCGCGCAGACCTGATGCCATCGCTTTCCCTTGGTTCATTCTCCCTTTCTCCCACGCTGAGATGCTGAGGAAGTAGAGATGCCTAGATACAGCCTCTACCTCTTTTCTATGTCACGTGCTCAAGTCCAGACTGGATTTTCCCATGGATGAATGCATCTGCTGAAACAGCCCCCCCCACCGGCGCCATCTAATATTGTTTCTGCGTCATTAGTTGGAAGTACTTACTAGAAGTAGAGAGTTTCCGTATTAATTAGAAACTAGCAAGTTGGCCAAATTGCGCGGGTAGCTAGTAATTTTTCATGCTTACACTTGAATTCTTTTTTATTTCAGAATAAATTAGTTGATGTGATTTTTAAATTGTTTCTTCCATATCGTTGCTTTGTCCAAAGATAGCCCAATATCATCTTATATTTATATGAGGCATGGAATATTAGTTCGTAGTAACATGAATATATTTTCATGTTAAAGAGTTTTACTTTGAAGACAAATTAGTTTTAGGTTTTAAAAAGATATTTGTGAATAACTGGTTTTTAATTCTTTGAAAGAATGTAGATAATGTAGCACAACCTCACTGAACATAATTATTCCAACATACCTTAGATATGAATTCAAAAGGAAACATAATACTCCCTCCGTATCGAAATACTTGTCGCCGTTGACTTTTTTTGCAAACTTTGACCATTCGTCTTATTCAAAAATATTGTAAATATACAAATAGATAAGTCAAACTCAAAATTCATTTGATAATAAAGTAGGTCATAATAAAATAAATGATATTTGTATAATCTTTTGAATGAGACGAATGGTCAAACGTTGCGAAAAAGGTCAATGGCGACAAATATTTCGATACGGAGGTAGTATATTGTATAGAAACAAATTTCATTTCCAAAAACAAAATGTAAATTTATATATTTTTAATAGAAATATATTTTGTATCCTTGATGTTTTTTGCTTGTGATTTTTAATTGCAATGATAAAATGTTCTTAAATTTTTAGTTGAATATCTAGTTGAGTGTTCAATGTACACAGACGATGTAATAATTATAATATATATTTGAAAAAAAATGAGCAATCGATATATCCTCTATCAATATATACATCATCTCACATTATCTTAGGCCTATTATATATTTTTCCTAGCATGAACCCTACACCTGGATTGATAAATTTGCTTTTGTGTCTAGTAATTTATGGCTCTCTTTCTTTCTCTAGTTCTCTCTCTATCTCCTCGGAGGTTTGATCATGACATTGCCATAATCGAAGATGGATCGTTGATTGCCCGTGTCGCTTCCCCTATTCGAACACTACCTGCGACTTTGTGTTAAGGTGTATATGTGAAACATCAATTTTGAGTTGCCTTATTCCTAGATCACATCGCCATTTTCTAAGGACTATATTGGCATTCTTCTCTTCTAAATTCTTTAGTTTTTTATCATCTACTAAACACAATGCTACATCACAATACATCACCTTTTTGATGTTTATTGTCATTGGTGGTAGTGATCGCCGTGCCTCGATGGCAGAAACATTGTAGGATGTGTATCTAGTGAATAGACTTTGGTCTTGTCCTAGATATGACATGACTGCACGTGTCGTAAAGCTTTCATTGTTGTGCCCCTTAACGTTGTACGATGATTATTATTGCCCTTACTAAGTGATGTAACTCTTACGATTTTCTAATTTTAAATGGCTTCTTCGACCCTATTGAAGAGGGCTCTGCCCCTCCATTTTAAAAACCACCACTTGAGAGTTAGGTAAGTTAGCTAGTTTGTTTGGCTTCACTATTTTCTTATTCATTTCAAAATTGGATCCTGGGAGCCATTTTACATGATACATAGAGAAGTGAGAGATAGTGAAAAAATCATCTCAAATAGGCCCATAATTCTATCTCTCGTTTATTCTATTGTTTGCATGAACTTAGTGCAAGTCAGGCTCATTGTCGGTTGGTACAACCTATTGTTCACCTAGATCTGCATAGCCTGAACCATCTTCTATCGCACCCCCCTCTGTCTAGGGTGGATCTAGTCGCGTGTTATAGGGGGTCTGATACTTTGTTATTCCTTCTCTCTCTTTGTCGGGGGCAATATCAGGGCCCCCCAAAGCAAAGGATTAAACCCATGAATAAAGCTAAAACCTAGAGACAGGGGTTAGGCCCGGCCCACGAAGGAAGAACGATCCAATCAAGACTACGCAGCCGGCCCAACCTGGTTAAAGACAACTAAAGGCCCAGAACAGAGAGGGCATCCGCCTCGCCCGACCCCCGAAGGGAAGGAAAGGAAGCAAGCTCCCAGGTCGGGGCTGTCCGCCTCGCCCGACCCCAAGGTCGGGAGGATAAAGACATGACAGAACCACAGCCGCCTCGCCCGACCCAGAATGGAATCTTTTGCCCCCATCTCGCCTGATACCTGTGGGTCCTTGGACGACCGGGACGGACCGGGATTCACCAAAAGGCGCGCTAAGGACTGGCGTACTGTACCAAAACAATCATGAGGCCAAGGAAACTAAGCCAACTTGGCCGCCACGATAAGCCTGCCGTAACAGAGGCATGGGCACGTAACGGACAGGCCTGCCCCTCTGACCACATGGCAGTGAGACGAGGGCACCGCCCGTAAATATACGGCGCTTGGTCAAGGGGCCAAAGACCGGGAGACCGGCGGGTGCCCGTAGAAAACCAGCGGATATTAGCAGGCAGCCTCTGAGAGACCCCTCTTTACCCAGGAGGTAAGAGAGGGGCCTGCCTGCCCCCCGTCCACCGCCGCCTGCTCTCACGGTATGGGCGAACGGCGGACTGACGGACAGAGTCGACAGAAGATGACAGAAGGACGGCCGCGCCACTGACGATGAACTGAAGCACACATAACCTGATAGATTAGATGCCAGGCTAGGCTTAGACTAGTTTTTCTTTAAACCCCTCGGGGGGTTTGCCCCTTTTTCATCCGACCCCTGTAACAGGGCCTCCCCTTCGAGTATAAAAGGGGAGGCCAGGACTCCTTCTCAGGAGAGACACACAGGCACGAACACTTCAAACACAACATTCACGTACTCCGCAGAGGCTTGAGAACTCTTCTCTCCCTCGCCCGTTTGTAACCCCTACTACAAACACCAGAGCGAGCAATGGGAGGAGACCACCCCACTGGACGTAGGGCAAATTGCCTGAACCAGTATACATCCTTGTACTTGACTCGCTAACCATCAGGATCTCCATGCGCAAACAGACAAATTCACTAGCCGGTGGTACGAAACACCGACACTCTTATTCTTTCTACCTCACCTTCTCCTCCTCTAGTTGACCCGTAGTTCTAATGGAGGGCACCTAGGGGGATCTGCCACTGCGCTCTCTCTCCCCCCCCTAAATTAACTCATTGGTTAATTGTGCGATTGATCTCCTTGTGTTGTTGGTACTCTCTATTCCCTTCCTATTGGCAGATCGTGGTTGCCAACATTCTCATTGTGCGCTAACCTTGATCTTGATTGGAGGAGTTTGAATGCAACGGAGCTCTGCACAATTGACATTGGCGAGTGATGCTCTGTGGTGAGGATATGGGCGGGACATCATTAGGGAAGGCATGAGTAGCAATCCCGAGTATGGAGAAGAATCCAACATAGGACTTTGGAAAGCGACAAAGTGGGGTAAGGCTTTTGTGAGTGTGAGAGTGGAGGATATATGGGGGCTGCGACATTATTAAGGAGGACATGAGTAGCGATCCTGAGAATGAGGAAGAAGATTGACTCCAATGTACGAAAAAAAACCGAACGAATAGAATCTAAAGTCCAATATAATCAAGAAAATTTAAAGCTTTTCAAGTAAAAAAATAAATTTTTTTCATTATTTTATTTCTAATTTGCATAGAAACCATATGCCATTTTTCTTATTTTCTAAAATCCCAAATGTTAGTGGTGTTAGATGTAGATTATTTTTGTGTTCTGTAAAAATACAACGGTGGCAAAAAAAAAAGACTCCAAGTTTGATAAGAATTAATAAAGTGTTTATTTAATATAGTTTTTTTTTTGAAAATCCAACGGTCTCAACCAAAACCAAGAACGTTATCCTTACGGAGAGATGGAGTCCAATGTCTTTTTACGTAAGGAAAAATAGACTCGATAAGAAATAATAAAATATTTACTTAATATAGCTTATTTATAATAATGTGGACCGTCAGATCTTCATAAAATTCGACGGTGGATGTTCTTCTTTTTTTAGATTAACGTGGGAATTTCTAGGCTCTCTCGGCGAATCTGGTGGCTTCTTTTGCTTCTGTTTTAATAAGAAGATAATAGATAGGATACCATGCGAAAAGAAAAAGACATTATGGTCATCTATTTCTTTCTGTGTTTGCAAGTTATCCATAGCTTGGGTACGCGAACAAATTCAGCGGTTTAGGCTTGATCTGCCCGCGGAGCAACCAATTCTGATGTACTCCGTAGGCGTGATCCCTCCCTCATTTGATTCATGCAAGAAGACAAACCACCGGGCCCGTTGCCAGTAGTGTGCCCGGATAACGGGAGGAGGCCGGTGCAGAGATCTCGGATTGGCGAAGGAGAGCTGTTCGTAGCGGGCGGAGCGAGGGCGTCGGCGATGACGTGCCACGCCTAGCTGAGACGCATGCAGCGGGACGCGGCGAGGCAGAGCAGGACGTCCGGGCGGAAGTCGTCAGGCAAGTAGGAGGAGCCAGGTCGTCCATGGATCTCGTCGGTTCCTTGGCAATGGCACGACAACAGAGTCAACACTGGCTCAGGGTTTGCATTGGCGTATTGCTTTTGTGGTTCCCGACTTCCCGCTGCCAAAAATGTTGGTCACACTCTTCATTTATCCTTTTTTTTCTATAAAAAAATCCTACCAATGAGTTGCAACCCCTTGGAGATCCGTTAGAAAGTTAGCGTTTCGTCGATTTCGTCCTCCGGCGGTCTTGGCACCGGCATAGGCAGTTCATCACGCGTTAAGTGAATGGGCGCGTCTTGATGTTGCCCACTTCCACCGCTGAAGCACCTTCATTCGAGATAGGCAAACACGAAATCCATGCATGATGGTCGCAGGGTTTCTTTTACTTTTATTACCTTTTACTTTTCAATATTTAAAGGGGTATATTGATGTTTAATGTTCATTTACTTTGATCGTATAGAAAAAAAAAACCCACATTTGATTCGTGTACGAGTGGTTTGAAGTTTGGAATGATAAAACTTTGAAACGCATAATTTTGAGAAACCCTCTTATATCACCACACACTTCCCACGAAATACGTCTCCCCGTGCAACATCCTCCAGTCCCTATTCCAATTTGGCAACAACCATTGACCAAAGTCTCAATTGGAACTTGGAAGAAAGAACTGGCTAATTCGTTGTACCCAAGTGGGTAACCGTATGCGTGGATTAAGGCATCTTGGCTTTCCAGATATGCCTAAAACCGAGGGGGTGATGTTGTCATACACAGGTTGTTGTAAACTTCCCACTTTTGCTCCATTTCCAAACAATTTCATCATTATAGTTCACATATTTGAATGAGTATGCCCTATTGACTATACTCATCCATTTCTCAAACAGGATAGGGTTCAGCCATCTATCAAAGGATATCTGGCCATTTTTCAAAAGCAAAATAGCTCAGGGACTAGGGTACACAGGGGCTCATCAGACAGCCATGAGTCTTTCCAGAACATATAACACATCTACATGTCTGCAGTGTGCACCCTGCGCTGCATTCTGCCAGTGTGCAAATAAAACTCATCACTGGCAGAATGCAGCGCAGGGTGATGAGTTTTATTTGCAAATTCTGCATTTCTGCATGAACCAGGGCTGTTTATTTTGCCTGAACACCAACTTCATGAACCAGGGCTGTTTATTTTGCCTGAACACCAACTTCATGAACCAGGGCTGTTTATTTTGCCTGAAGCAACACATGGAACACACACTGGTCATTAATTTCCCAATTTCCGCACCCGACGTCCGCTTTGGGAGGACAGTTGGTGTTGGGGGGAATCAGGCACTCGCAGAAGGGCAACAGGTTGGGGAATCCCCGCTGGCAGCGCCCGTCCAGGTTGCCGTTCTCCACGCAACTGCTCCGGCACTTTGCAGTCTTCAAGCAGACGAGGTAGTGCACACGATCCTTGACCCAGCAGTCGTCCGACCCAAGAACAGCCGGCGCCAAGCCTACAGATTTATTTTCTCGCACGATTCAGAGACTGGACCGGAGTGGTCAGATCGACAAAGCAAAATTATTTTTCAGATGCTTGCTGTTTCATGCCATCTGATGAGACATTATCCGCGAAAGAGACGCTGCCTGATTACCTGATATCACGAGTAGCAGAGCGAGGAGACCTGAAGCCATCGCTTTCCTTGTCATCTCCATTTCTACCACGCTGAGCGGCTGAGGGAGCTAGAGAAACCTAGATACAGCCTCTACCTCTTTATATGCACGTGCTCACGTCCAGAGGTGCCAATGGATGAATACTGAAGCGCCCAGCAGAGATTTATATTGTTTCTATGTATTAATTGGACTAATTACTAGAAATAGAGAGTTTCCATATTAATTAGAAATAAATACCATGCAAAAAGAAAAAAGACATTATGGTCATATCTATTTCTTTATGTGGTTGCATCTTAATCAATGGCTCGGGTACGCGAACAAATTCAGTGGTTTAGGCTTTATCTACCCGCTGGGCAAGCAATTCATGTTGTAGGTGAACCCTTATCATTTGATTGGAAAAAATTTGTTTTACCCCCCTCGACAATTCGCTTTGTCCGCTAACCCTTGAAACAAAATTTAGGCTCACAATACTCCTCTAAACTATTTCAATTAGTCTAATTTAGACTAACGGACTCATTGTCAGTGGTGCGCCCGGATAACGGGAGGAGGCCGGTGCAGTGCAGAGATCTCGGATTGGCGAAGAGCTCTCGTGTCACGTCTGCACAGAGAAGGAGATCTGTTCGTAGCGGACGAAGCAAGGGCGTTGGCGATGACGCGCCACGCGGCCACGCCTAGCTGCGGGTGAGACGCGCAACGAGACGCGGCGAAGCGGAGCAGGACGTCAGGGAGGAAGTCGCCATGCAAGCAAAAGCCCGTCCATGGATCTCGTCGGTTCCTTGGCAGAGTCCGGTTCGATCGGTTTAGGCACCAGGCACGGGCAGTTTCATCACGCGTTTAAGCTAGTCGGCGTCTTTATGTTGGCCACTTCCACCGATGATGCACACCTTCACTTGATAGGAAAACAGGAATGCATGATAGCCGCAGGTCTTTTCTTTTTACTTTTATCACCTTTAACATTTCAATATTTAAAGGGCTATTGATGCTTAATGTTCAGTTACTTTGACCATGTAGAAAAAAGCTCATATTTCATTCGTGTAGTGTGGTTTGAAGTTTGGACATGATAAACAGTTTGAAAACACTTATTTTTTTTAGAAAGCCGTCTTATACGGTTATATACCACCACACAGTTCTCACGAAATACCTCTCTTCCCGTGTAACATCCCCCAGTCCCTATTCCAATTTGGCAACAACCATTGACCGAAGTCTCAATTGGAACTTGGAAGAAAGAACTGGCTAGTTCAATTGTACCCGAGTGGGTAACCGTATGCGCTGGCTCTGGCAGGAATGAAAGACACCACACAAACCTTGGGTTGGCACGCCGGTCCCGTGCAACGAGAAAGACCGATGCTTATTCGCAGCAGCCACAACAATCACAATAGGAAATGGAGAAACTGCAAAATTTTGGCAATCTGCGTGGATGCAAGGTCTCTCCCCCAAAAACATTGCGCCGACCATCTACAAAATCTCTAGAAATAAGCGGCGCACAGTCAAGGACGCACTGACATGAGATGCATGGGTGCGAGACATCAACCCAGTCGCCCTCACATCCAGTACGAGCATCCAAGAATACATCACGCTTTGGATGAAACTTAGAGACGTCCAACTCTCGGAGGGGGTCCAAGACTCGATCATATGGAAGCTAACCAAAAACGGTGAGTACTCAATAGCTTCGGCGTATGAGGCACAATTTCAAGGCACCATCCCATCCCACATGAAACGCCTTATTTGGCGTGCATGGGCACCGTCAAAGTGCAAGTTCTTCTCCTGGCTAGCATACCAGAACCGCCTATGGACGGCAGACGACTGATCACTAGAGGCTGGCTGAATCAAAAGACTTGCCCACTATGCTACTGCCACGACGAGACGCTATTGCATCTACTGACACAATGCCGCTACAGTATAAGGGTCTGGGACCAAGTCTTTCACCGGGTCTCGGCGCACGTCTCCTCGAGGGGGGATTGGACGACCTTCAACTCCATTGAAGAACAGCATAGGCTCCACACGTGATGCCCCAATTAAAGGGCTGCGATCGCTAATCATACTGGTCTCCTGGGAAATCTGGTAGAAGCGAAACGCAAGAACTTTTCAAAAGCGCTTCTCACAACACAGTCAATTATCGCTAAAGATTAAGGAGGAGGCGTCCTGTTGGGCCATGGCCGGAGCGAAGCACCTGGGCGGACTAATCCCGCACGTTGTGTAAATACTCCCTCTGTTCCTAAATTTAAGTCATTCCAACTTTTTTGGAGAGTCAAACTATTTTATCTTTGACCAAAATTATAGAGATGACTTCAAAGATTATGATACCGAATAGCTATACTATGAAAATATATCTAATGAAGAATCTAATGGTACTTATTTGATATCATAAATGTTAGTATTTTATTGTATAAATTTGGTCAAAGTTGAAAAAGATTGACTCTCTAAGAAAGTTGGAATGACTTATATTTAGAAACGGAGGGAGTACATACTTAGCGTGAATGTAATGTTTTTCTCTTAAAAGGCCTAGGCCTATTGTACATTTTCTCTATTAATTAATACAAATTCAGCCGTCTTCGGCGGGTTTTCGTTAAAAAAAAAAGTGGGTAACCGTATGCGTGGATTATATTCTGGACTTGGCCAACCGAATAATCGCAATACTCCCTCTGTCTCAGGATATAAGGCACGCACGTAAATCAAAATTCAAACTTTAAAAACTTTGACCCACGATTAATCTTGTATACTAAAACTTTGTCTCAGAACAATAATATAATTGTATTCATATTTAAAAGTACTTTCATATGACTATAATTTTGTTGCTACAAGTATTATATTATAAAGATATTAAGAGTCAAATGTTATTGTTGGAGACTGTGCCAAGTTTGACCGCGCCTTATATCCTGAGACGGAGGGAGTAATATAGTATAGTAAGTAGATTTGATTCTGCAGATCGACACGAACTGATCAACTCAAGCCGCTTTTTCCCCGCAAGCCGCAACAGGCTTGAACGTTTCCCTTCACTTTCGCGTGCGCTTCCACAGGACCACACGTGACGTCGGATTCCGCGTCCCGTTCCACTTTCCATTCCACACCTGTATTTCACACATCCCTGTTCCTGCTCGTACTGGTCGCAATTTTCCGCTATAGAAAATCACCGGCAGCATTTGTTTTCCTTCCAATCCATGAAGATAGGGTCCTTCTCGGGGAAGAGGATTGGGCAGCTACCCGCTTCTTGACTGGTTCCTGGCGGCTATTGTGATATTTTTTTAGTCTGTCCTATTGGCTTCTTCCTTATTCCGTTTTCTCCATTTCTGGCCGCCGACCCAAACCACGCGGCTCGTTCTTGTTGAATCCATCTCAAGGGTGGTGGAAAGATTGGATCTTCAGCGCCGATTCTTGGAGGAGCAGCTCGTTCTTTGAGGAAAACCAACGGGTTTTGGTGCTTCTTTAGGTTGTGTTCTTGCGAAGTTCCTCTCAGCCTCTCAGGCATGGGGACTTGTCGGAGGAGAGTCCCGGCGCTGTGTTTCTTGTTCTGGTTCTTGATGGGGTATCAGCTGTGCGCGTCCCTCAATCATGAAGGTACTGGGTTTGTGGTTTGGATCGCTTGCTCGGTTGGGTCTTTTGTCGGACTCTTTTGTCTTGCGTAACCTTTGTTTTGAATCATATTTGGGGGATTCTTTGCTGAATTGCAGGTGCTGCCCTGCTGAAATTCAAGGAGGCGCTCGATGCGGACCCGTATGGTGCTCTCAAGAACTGGGATGAAGGGAGTTCGAGCCCTTGTTCTTGGTTCGGTGTGGAGTGCTCCAATGATGGACTAGTCATGACCCTGTAAGTTGTTCTGTTTTGCACAGCAAAACACAAGTACAAAAATAAGAAACTATTTGTGCGTATCTAAATTAACCTGTTATTTTAGGAATCATAGCTTAGTAGGTTGGAGGTGCAGTCCATCACCCAAATTAGAACTAGTTCCAGTGATGTGAAAAGAGTAAAACTTCATTTCACCTGTTTAGGTTGAATGACAAGAACAAGATCTTTAACTTCTATTTTTGTATTAGTGTCCATTAGAAGCATTACATTAGGTCATCTTTGCATTGGGGGAACAATAGAAACTGTCAGTTTCTGGGTACATAGTACCGATCTGTTTTTGGATATGCAATTTGTTCATGGTCCTGATAAGGAGGGTGCATCATAAATCCAGCTGTCAAAGCTTTCCGCGGCGTTCTTTTGATGATCATCTTCTGGCTTGCAGGGATTATAGTATTCGATCCTCACCATATTAAGCTTAACTGTTATTTGACTGAGTAGATATATTTTGGGTGCTGCATGCTTGGTTGTTCTGCTGTAACCATGTGCATGATTCAGCTTCACACACTATTATGAGTTGTACATAATTCTTCCCATTTGTGTTTTCTCTCGTGTAAAATAGCAAAAAAGAACTTAATTTAGAGCATATTACTACGTGGCTATTTCTATTCAAATCTATTTTGATGTGTTCCCCTAAATTTGGGTGTGCAATTATGCAGGAACCTAGCAAATCTTGGTCTAAAGGGTGTTTTACCTCCTGAGATTGGAAAGCTTGTGCATATGAAATCTCTGTAAGCACATTCTATACTTCCTTCAGGAGTACTTTGCTTTTGCTTACACATTGATTCGGAAACTTTTAATCAGTATAATTTCTTAATTCTAAATTCTGATGGGCTCAGGACCTTAAGCTTTTCAGCTGTCAATTCAGGAATGCCATCTAGTATTTAGGTTTTCTTTCTGAGTATCTAGTTAGATACAGAAGGGGTGTTTCTTATTTGATGTGCTTACTGTAGTTTAGTTGAAACTTAAACAAATGAATACCTTAAAATGGGTTTGAAAAAGAAAGAAAAGCTATTATCATGCAAGTATCCACTTATGAACCCTTTCTTGGATGACTTCTTTTCTTAAAAAAAATCTTGGTTATTCCAGTCTCTGATTTACAAAATTGAAACTTAAAAACTTCCTTTCATTAGCTAGAAGTTCATCTGATGAATAGTATATGCCTATTCAACTAAAAACATCTTATTTCAATATGTGTATCTTGTATTTGCCTTTTTGGAAGGTTTTCCAACTGCTTGGTTTCCTGATTTTCTTTTGTTTTCCCATACAGCATTCTTTGCAGCAACTCGTTCTATGGTATCATACCAACAAAATAGGAGATCTACAGGATCTAAAGATGTTGGATCTGGGATATAATAATTTAAGTGGACAAATTCCACAAGAGTTACAAAAGATTCTATCCCTAGAATTTCTGTGAGTGAGAACTTCATTTAACAAGTATTTCTCTCAGATTAACTTCACTACCTGACATTTATTTCATTGTTCGAGGTGCAGATTCCTTAAAGGCAACAGATTTTCTGGGGATTTACCGGTTGGATTACATGATCTAACTAGGATATGTGAATCTGAAAATCAAGACATAAATTGGTTAACAGGGTACCTACTGCAAGGTTTGCTACGATCAGAATCAGAAGACTGTTAGTGAGCAAACGAAAAGATTCTGAAATGATTCCAATTCCAGGGCAACCAATGATATCCCTCCCCAGGCCACCACTTCCACCGGCACCATCTCCTTCTGAAACCATTCCATCCCCTTCTGCATCACCTGCCATACAGCCACCTATAAACCAAGAGAACAAGAGCAGCGGTTCTTCAGTAATATATGCATCGATTGGAGCAGCTATTGGTTTTTTGGTGGTAGCCCTATCAGCAGTATGCTTCTTTTACTACTGTCGCAGGAAGACTAGCACTGTTGTACCCTTGTCTACAACCACTTCAAGCAGGCAATTACAGACCGCTGCCATGGAAGGTTAGTTGATGTGCTAATATTTTGCCATGCAATTCTGTTCAATGCTCACTCTGCTGGAGTGCTTTGTATTTCTGTAGTTTGCATATGCTCTGGGTGAACGCCCAGTATTGTTTCATACACAAACAGAACCTAGAGCTAAATTCTAGCCCCTGGTTATGCAGGTATAACTATATTCAGACGGTCCGAGCTTGAAACTGCCTGTGAAGGTTTCAGCAATATAATTGGCACACTACCTGGATTTACACTGTATAAAGGAACTCTCCCATGTGGGGCGGAAATAGCTGTGGTGTCTACAACTGTAGCTTATGCAGGAGGTTGGTCTGCTATAGCTCAAGCACATTACATGAATAAGGTAAAAGTTGGCTTTTTTGTCCCTTTCCTTTTTCAAACTGCAAGAATTGGGTTTTAGCTTGCTTATGCTTTCCATTTCTAGGTTGAAGCTTTATCAAAGGTAAACCATAAGAATCTTATGAACCTTGTGGGTTACTGTGAAGATGAAAAACCATTTATTCGGATGATGGTGTTTGAGTATGTTTCAAATGGATCACTATACGAGCGTTTGCATGGTGAGTTTAATTGTGAGCTACCTTTATGTTTTAAGTGGTACCTTGTGCACTGTGAGGCTGCATAGATCTTGTTATCTGTTAATACAATCTTCACACCAGGGCTCATGGTATTAGGTATTAGCAGTTGTTGACCGGATATTCATACTATTATTTTTGCTGACCACCATCAACAAATTGTTATTGCAGTTAAAGAAGCAGAGCACTTGGATTGGCAGTCGCGCTTACGGATAGTTATGGGAGTAGTGTACTGTCTGGGCTACAGGCACCAGCAGAACACTCCTGTAACCCCAAGGAATCTAAGCAGTTCATGCATATACTTGACTGAAGACGATGCCGCAAAGGTTTCAGACATTAGCTTTGGCGTTAGCAAGAAAGAAGATGAAGATGAAGATGAATCTGATGCTCCTGATGAGTGCAGCACAGTGTATAAGTTCGCTTTGCTACTGCTCGAAACGATCTCTGGAAGGCGTCCATATTCTGAGGATGATGGCCTCCTTGTTCTATGGGCACGCAGGTATCTTAATGGTGTTAGCCCCGTGATGGGTATGGTCGACTCAACTCTAAGTTCAGTCCCTGAGGAGCATGTCAGGGCATTCTCGGAGCTGATTCGTTTATGCATAAGCGAGGACCGAAAGCAGAGGCCAACAATGGCAGAGCTTACCAAAAGGATGCAAGAAATCACCAGGATCACTCAAGATCAGGCGATTCCGAGGAAAAGTGCTCTGTGGTGGGCTGAACTTGAAATCATTACGGAGTAGAGACAATCGATTGTGCACTTGACTTGCTGCAACTCTGCAGTTCTCTGACCATTTGCTAGGATAAATATAGAAAGATTGTACAGTTTAGTGCTTTTAGGCAGAGCATACAATTGTACAGATATGCCTGTGTATGCCATTCTTTCATTCTTTTTTTGTTATTGTTTCCAAGCATTCTTTCATTCTTTGCTCTATGAAAAGCAGATAAATCTTAGGAAACCTGTAAAGTATAAGAATATGCCATTTCTGGCATCAGCCAAATATGAGTATGAACACATGTATTTGTGTTCTCAGCATTCCTACTGAAAGAGGTTTGTTTTCACAGTATTGAAGCATGCAAATGGCAATCACAGGTTGGTTTATTGAAGCATGGAACATGAAAGAAACATGAAAACAGCCATCTCTAATATGTGCAATTTGGCTCTCACTCACTGTCGACCAAAAGTGCCATCAGCTTTTGTTACTCCCCGCATTGCTTCTCCGCGCGTTGGTGAGCCACGACTCGGACGGCGGCGACAGCGGCGGCATCTTGACCGACGTCGAGCGCAGCATCGAGGCGCCCGGCTTGCCGCTCCTCCGCTCCCTGCCGATCCTCGGGCTATCTCCGTCATCCGTTCCAGAGCGAGTCAGCCTGCTCAGGGCCTTCCTCGCGTCGGCGCAGTACCTCTTGCTCGTGCCGAGAAGCGCCATGCCCCACCCTGGGTTACCCCACTCCTTGCCACTGCCGCTCTTCTCGTCGTGCCAGCGCGACGCGCTGCTGTCGCGCCGAAGCTTGCGCTCCTTCTCCAGCACATCGCCGAGCGTGATGCTCCGGCGAGGAGACGACGACGCGGCGGCGATAGAGTCCGCGTCGGCGCGCGGCGTCCGGGAAGAAGAACGCGCCGGGCTCCGCTGGAAACCCAGGAGCACCGGCTTGGCGCTCCAGGGCACGAAGAACATGAGCCCGCACGCCCTCGGGGTCATCTGCTCGCCGCCGTCGTCTCCCGCCGCGTCCTCGTTGACCCGCGACCGGATCCGCACTTGCGCCGACGCCGCCGCAGCCACGGCGGCGGCGGCGGCCATGCGCTGGCGCGGCAGGGGGTGTTTGGGCTGCTCGCCGGCGAGAGCGCGGCGACGCATGTGCGCGGCCGCGACGTGCCTGGCTCTGGCCGC
This sequence comes from Urochloa ruziziensis, assembly GCA_015476505.1. Lineage (NCBI taxonomy): Eukaryota > Viridiplantae > Streptophyta > Magnoliopsida > Poales > Poaceae > Urochloa > Urochloa ruziziensis. The sequence continues at coordinate 66,464,567 of CM027120.1, read as the reverse complement.
GTTCTCGGCGTCCTTGGCGTGCTTGGGCGGCTCGGAGCGCCGCGGCGGCGGCTGCGACCGCCTCGGGTGCTTGTCCGCGGACGTGGTGGCGATGGCGTTGGCGGCCGGGAGGAACCGGTCCATGATGAAGCTCGGTGAGCGGCGCGACCCGAGGACGCCGTCGATGGCGCTCAGGCGAGCGGAGAGCGCGGCGAGGCGGTCGGACGACGAGATCCTGTCCAGCGCGTCGGAGAAGGTATCGCCGTCGCGGTCGCTGCTCGAGTCGGTGGTGTTGCTGCTGTGGTGGTGGCGGCAGGCGGCCCGCGCGCGGCGCGCGCCGGCGCTGCTGCCGCCACACCGCCCCGGCGGCGGCGGCACCAGTGGCGCCTGCCGCTCGTTTCCTGCGCTCGCCGAGTTCTTGGGCACGCCCGGCGAGCTCTCCCACTTGAACGGCACGTGCCCGCGCCGCGGGGACGGGTCGCGGCGGCGCGCGGTGGCGGGCGGCGCGTCCCGCCCGCAGCACGAGCGCCGCGGCGTCGGGAGCGGCGACTCGAGCAGCGGCGCGACGACGTGGCCGCTGCTGCCCTTCCGCCGCCTCCGGTGGTGGTCGGAGCCCACGGTCACCGCCGCGACGTCGTCCATCATGCCCGCGCCCGCCGCTCGCCGTCAGCAACAGCGAAGCGCGGGAGGCGTATAAAAGGCAGGCGCCGCGTGGTCTGGTGGTTGGAGATGGATGTGCGCGCGGGCGCGGGCACTGCTGGAGCGAACCGAAGGCTGGAGGCGGTGGTGGTTGGGCGTTGGTTGGTTGGACGACCTCCATGGAGTGGGAGTGAGCTCTCTACGTACTTCTCGTGAAGGCGTTTATAGGCCTCAATGGAGGTTGCCGAAAGGGAGCTGGCGCGGGCGGCGCGCTTGTGGCGCAAGGTTATATCTGATCAATTCAATCAGCTAGTGGGCACTTCCACTCCTGGCTCAATGGCTTGTTGAGCAGGTTCCATTCAACTTCTTTGAATCTTTGATAATGAATAGTTCTCAAAATACGAGGTTTAGAAACAGAAAAAACTCATATTCCTATATTATCTTGAAAATGAAAATACTCCTGTAACACAATAAATTTCTTGTATTTTTAATATTCCGTAGATATATTATAATATGATAGAAATGGTGGTCAAAATGTAATATGTGACTTCATGGACTATATTATTTCGATTGCTCTATCTGCTATGAGTTGATCCACAATTTTGAAAGCGATGTCCAGTTCTAAAAGAGAAATTGTGCTCACAGAAGAATGAAGATCCATGCTGTGGATGCAGAACCGCAGATACTCCCAAGTGTTAGACGAACAGATCCGACAGGACACGGTAGTAACATTGGCAGTACAGGGACTGAATCAGCGGCAACAAAATTTAGGTGATGATTTAGGCGGGGAGGAGGCGTTAAATGCTGCTGCTGCTTGTGCTACTACAGTGCCGGGAACTTTTTCATGAACACTATTCTACTTAGTTCCCCGGGTAAAGCTTTTGAAATGGAATGTTTTTAAACATAGATTAATTATAAAACTAATTACAGAACTCGTCCTTAAATTGCGAGACGAATTAACTAAGACTAATTAATCCGTCGTTAGTACATTTTATTGTCTAATCACAGACTAATTAGGCTCAAAAGATTTGTCTTATAATTTACGGGTGATCCGTGAAATGCGTTTTTTCGACTTCATTTAATATACCATGCACGTGTAAAAAATTTAACGGGGACTACACACCCCCTTGATGCGTTTTTTTACGGTGCTGACTTGATGGAATTCACTAGAGTCTGGAGTGGTAATGCGTCCAAGAAGTGTTGACCTCGTCAAATAGTCAAAGCGGGAACTCTCCCGCCCAAGACCACCACGACCTGCACATCGTGCAGACAGGACGCACGACGTCCAGGAGATCGTGCCCATGCCCACGATTAAGCTAATGGTGATCATTAGCCACTAACTGCCTTGTAATCCATCTATAAATAGATGACCCTGAGATCAATAAAGAAAACACAGTTCACTTTTACATCTTCCCTCGGGAGCTCTCTGTTTATTGCATTCTCAGTTTACAACACGTTATCAGCACCTTGTTCTTCCACTGAGCAAGAACAGAGAAAGAAGAAAGGAGGTGAAGAAGTTCGTCGGAAGTTCGCCGGAATCCAGTGCCTGGTAAGATGGCACCTCGCTTACCTCGTCGCGGACCTCCCCCTCTTCCATGGCACCTCCATGCCTACCACCTTCAGCAGATGCTTCACGAGGTTCTCCGGGCTCCAGCGCGCCGTCCTTGACGCGGCAGGGGCCATGGCCATGGCTTCGCCAGCCGTGCTCCCGGGTCTCCTCCCTCTGGCCGCTATGGTCGCTGTGGAGGACGGCGCCGCGACGACGGCACTGCTGCCCGTAGAGCCGCTCGTGTCAGTAGCAGCACTCTTGCTGCCCGTCGCGGTCGTCCAGTCCTCCACGATGACATCAACGTCGCCAACTCCGTCCTTGCATCGCCGGACTACTCCCCGAGGTACTCACCGGAGACACCGACACCTCCCGCCCAGCCGCGCGAGATCCCGAGGCCGCCGGAGCTTCTCATCAGAGGGACCATAGCCGCGCGCCGCGGAGCCCCGCCCCTCTACATCAGCATCGGGGGAGGCTCTAGCAGCGCGGTTGTGGCGGCGCCGCCTGGCTTCGACCCGGAGCTCGCCGCTCCTCCTCCTCTATCCCCACGGTCCCCCGGCCGTCCGACCGTAGCCGCGGCGGCCAACACGCATCCTGGCCTCAACCGCCACCGCATGATCCCGACCGAGCACGTCCCGGCCGGGAGCCGCGCCGGCGACAAGGCCCGCCGCCCCCCACCCTCAGGTGAGGGGGGGCTTGAGCGCGCATGGGGAAGAGGCTTGGGAGGGGAAGCGTCGGCGGCAGATCTACAGCTGGTGGTGGCGGATCGACGGCGACGACGCTCCAAGTGACGGCGGCGGCGGCGGACAGTGGCAGCGGCGGCGCAGTCGGGCTGGGCGAGCGGTTAGGGTTACCTAACCCTAACTGGCCGGCCGAGCCGGGCTTTATGCCGCTGAAGGCTGCGCGCTGGCCTGGGCCGGACTCAACGGCCCACCAGGCGCCGAGCCAGCCCACGCCAGCGCCGCCCGCGCGCCCCCTCTCACCTGGGCCACAAGCGGCGGTGGGCCGAAACCGGAGTTGTCTTGGCCCACCGCCCAGTTATCTTTTTCTTTTTCAGAATTTAATTGCCTCAGCAGTTTTACATTCTGGTCCCTGGACTTTAGCTTATTTACTTTTGCAGTTAGTCAGTGTCTGTACAAATTTACTTTCAGACCCTCATTACTTTCTGTATTCGTAAATATGTGTTTGTTCAGCACTTTATGCATTTCCATGTCTTTACTATTACAAGTACTTTGCAAATTTAATTTCCTCGCCTTACTTTATTTTATTTTAATGCAATACTAACTCTAAATTGGAAGAATTCTTTAAAGTTTGAGATCATATGGATCTACGCATGCCTCAGCATAGCGACTATCCCTCAAACTCAGAATTATTATCAAAATGGGACACGCTCCTGAATTCCTCTATTCAAATTTTCATTCAACAAAGTTGGTCATATATCAAAGTGGCATTCAAATACCACCGAGGGATCTACACTATTATCAAATAGTGATTACCCGAATATGATTATTATGCTTTGGAGAATTGAATATTGAGTTATTTAATCATGCGAAAGCCTAAAGATACCCAATTTATTGAGAAGATTTATTTTTTGTTTGAGTTCATTTTTATTTTGAATTCACATATATTGCATAAACATGCCATAATTTCTCAAAATTATTGGCAAACAAAATGTGGGTGAGATGGCCGCAAAAGAGTTTGATATAGTCGCTCTTAACGGTATCAATTTCCCTACATGGGCGATGGATATCAATGTGAATCTGTCGAAACATGGACTATACATATGTGTAGACAAACCAGCTAATGGAGCCACAGCTCCACCCAACATATCCAAGTTCTCCACCTTATGTGTAATAAGGAATCCATCAGGATTTGAAAACGGAGTACATGTTGGAGGAAGACCCACGATTTGTGGATGTCTCTCAAAAGCGCTATGAATAGCATACAGCTATTGCCCTCAGGCAACACATGAGTAGAACCATCTATGTCTACGTGATTTCAAAATGTAGACAGGTTCAACCATGATGTTCATAAAATATGCTCAATGCTTCGGTTATGTGAGAAAGAACCTAATGATGTGGACAAAATTGAAAACTCAAGGTCTACAATGCTCCCATCTGAAAGGATCATTACTCAGCAATACCGGAAGAAGAATTTTACAGCCTATTCTTCGCTCATTCAGGCATTGAAATAGTCAGAAAAGGAACCATGAACTCACTTTGTGGAATCCTAGCAACACCCTTCGGGTACTGCACTTCTGCTTGAAGTACATGCGAATGTGAAGAAAAATGGACCGAACGGGAATAAACTGGCTGGAAAATTCCTCATGCAAAGGCAAGCACAAGAGAGCCCGCATGCCATGTGGAAACTTCCAAACGGGAATATTCATCTCTAAGTCAAAATATGATGGTAGCAACAAAACTACCTGCTACAGGTGTGGTTGCCACAATCATATTGCTAAGAAATGCAAGATCCCAACACCTGGTTCAAATATATATGAAGTCTATGAATCGTACACAGAACACCCAGAAGTTTGAAGCGCACTTCACCTCTCTCATGAACCGGAGATCGTTGCTATGGACCCTATCCCTGAAAGAGTGGGACCGAGCAACACCAAAACTCCACCAAAACTCAAAGAGGAGGACCTTCTGGACAAAGATAGCATGCTTATGGAATACACTTCTAAAGACATGTTCGGAGACCTCAATAAGGCTCCATATCTTGAGAATTTCTCTTTTGCAAAAGTAGTTTCTTGCATTAAAGACATGATGTTGCTACATTTTCATCGTTTACAATGATGCAAAATCGGATGGAGAAGATATTTGTTTGGTTGATCACAATCAACCACTAACACAAGTACAGGAGATTACACTCTCCCTATGGGTATTTTAATATTAATTTCGTTGATACACTCATGTATCCGAATAATATATATACTCTGATAAGTTTTCATGACATTTTGGTATGGTTCCCATATCAAAATCCATTACTTCAGTAATGATGTGAATCAACACTCGATGAATGTGGACATGAAAACTAAACTTGTGATAATTTCTTCCTCATCATGTGAAGATGTATTACACATACAACAACCCCTCACTATATGTTGCATGCAAAATAATTTTCTCTCTTGATGGAATCAAGATTTGGCACGACTGTCTAGTCATTCTACTTTAGAATGATGAGAAAAAAATTATTATCAATTCTATCGATCATCACATAATTCTCCAAATCATCAGATTTGGTGTGCATCATATGCACAATAAAGGAATTAATTTTAAGGCCCTTACCTTGAAAGTTTATAAGAACCTCGCAATTTCTTGAACACATTCAAGAATATGCATATGGCTCTATTCAACCATTATGTGGATCATCTTGGCACTTAACAAAGCATATCAATGCTCGATATAGTCCCATGCGTGTCCCTACGGGTGATACAAAATTTGTCAAACATGCTGCTCAAATTTTTCAATTTAGAGCAAATGGTCCTCGATGCAGGATCACATCCATTCACATGGAATTGTTTGACTTATGGGAACTATAATATTAAGTAACTTACATCCATAATGGCCCATTTGGATCTCTATTAAATAAAATTCAATTGTTTCGTGTGATCAAAATAGAAATTGCATATTGCCAACATCAGTTGGTGGAATGCGGATGTACACATCGCATTCATTTCAAATTCATCAAACTGCAAATACGGCTCCCTCCATTGCAGTAAGTACTTGGATATATTTTGACATCAGTCAAATGTTTCCCACCTATGTATTGGTTATGTCAAGCACATACCAATATCACCACCTCAACATACATTCATGGGCATTGGGATCTTTGAGGTATCATTATCCGTCATTCATAGCATACCTCGGATTACCCACAGGGGATATTTTGATAGCCTGTATGTTGTTTTCAGCTATGAGGATGATCCAGGCATTAGGGGGAGATTTATACCACAAATAGAATGCCCGGAATCAGGAGTGATGTCATCTATCGACATCCCCCCTCATGGGTCTCCATGTACTTAAAGAATTTGGACTATCAAGCTCAGAATCTTGTATTTGCAATCTATTGCAAATAATCTGCCAAATGCATTTACTCACTAAAGGTGTTATTTAGTTTCCATGCTCATTGTGCCAGAAAGAATGGAGGTACCTTTGCAAAACCACTCAACTCCCAATAAGAAGGGGAGAGTATGGTCACAAGAGATATAGCTTCTCGCAAGCTCAAATGGAAATAAAGAAGTAAATGCTAATCAACATCAAGTTGAAAAACACCTTATGGATACTCACTATCCAAAGCCTATGGATATTAATCATCCAAAAGACCAGCATATGTGTACACACACCCAGGCACTAGGTCATTGGAACACCCTAACTCTGTCTTTATGGGAAATGACATGGAGTTTCAAGGGTCAAAGTTTTCACAAGCAATATTGGTTCAATTGAATAAATCATAAAAAGTCTACAAATGTCGACATTTCTCCATCTCAGATTGCCGTATACTTACTGGATCCAGACCAAAAGTCCTAGGCAAGAGCGTATCAACGCTCACTTTGGGTCAAATCAAAAGTGGCAATTGAGGAGAACCGCTCTCGCTAAATAATGATTGAGTAATACTTTACTCTCATAATGCTTTCTTTATAGAAGCAAGGTGGTGAGATAGCAAGAGCTTGTAGCATATGGTTTCATACAGAGACCTAGCTAGCATACCCTTGGTATGTGTGAAAATTATGTTCCTATATTCGATCACTGGCAGATCATATGAATTTGAAAGATTTGGATGTACAAGTCTGTATGGACTTCATATTCTGAATCAAGATCGCAACACATGTTGTGTACAACTCAAGTCACCTCATGGCTTGAACGGTCAGGTTGTTTGCGGCACAACTGACTAGGTGAGTCCCTTCCTCAGAAGGCTTACTCCCAACCATGATGGTCACATATATGGGTATGTATTGAAATCCTAGTTGGACTTCATATCATCTCCAATCACGCACCATAAATCATGCAATCATCTCAAGACGGATTATGAGATGATGATTTGGATAAAACCAAATCATACTTAAGTCTATAACTTAAGTATACACATCGGTCCACCAATATCCAAGGATATTGGACGATCATGTCCATTAACACTTATGACCGTTTAATCTCTAAAAATGGACCAATATCCATTTCGACCCTGGGATTGAACCATAGTACCATAAAAGCGCATATGTATCTCGCATATTGCAACAGGCCTAATATTGCATTTGGAGATATTTGCTAGCTCAAAGGCGCAACTTCGACAATGCCATTTGGCAGGAGAAGGATATCCACAGATATCTATATGGTACTAAAGGATCTTGACTTATCATTAGAAAAGTTGAGATGATCATAGTGGGATGTGAAGATATTGGCCAACTAATCCCCATAATATATGCCATATCACAGACTGATACCTCTGTGGTAGAGTTCTCATGAAAGTCGTCACAGACTCTAATGATTATTCCCACAAATCATTCTGAAGTTTACCATATTCATGTATGACTTTGTTGAGTGATTAATCGTGATTCTTATAAATCACTAGTCATTATCTATCAAGATAATGGTGCTTGTATTGTTTTGATGCAAGAGGTCATGTGAGTGCGATATATCTATATTGCCCACATAGTATTTTATTCTCATGTGTATCAATACATTTGAGGAATAAAATATTGCAAATAAAACATATTATTGCTTCGCAATTTTTGTTCACAGAGTCTATACCAACTTTCACACTTTAAAAGTGTTTGTAGAATTGGTATGCAATGACTTCGAAGTTTGCAAGGTTCAGGGGGAGTCTCCTCGTGAAATATTACCTGCCCATGCATTATTGTACTCTTTTCTTTTTATGAGTTTTCCTCTCAAGGTTTCTCATATAAAAGTTTTTAATGAGACAATATCAATACAAGAATATATGTCATATCTCCTATTTTTCCCCATCGGGGTTTTTAAAGGGGCATTCAAGACATGTTATGTCATATCTTCTCCCCTAAAGGGTTTTGAGAGGATATAAATGATAAGCATTGCTCTCACATTTGCGCCTAAAGTTGTTTTATCCACGAGCTTCAGCAAAATGGAAAAATAAACATCTAATAGGCAAGGTCTTGTGATAATCTGACAGATCTTTTCACTAAGTCCCTACCTACTTCCTTGCTCGAGAAATGTGTTAAGGGACTTGGTATGAGACGACTTAGAGATGTGCAAGCTTCAGGGGGAGATTTCCCGAATGATGAGCCATGTTTACCACTGTACATTGTACACTTTTCTTTTATGAGTTTTTACCATCAGGTTTTCTCATACAAAGTTTTAATGAGACAATGATTAATGCAAGCATATGTCATATCTTATGTTTTCCCCACCGGGGTTTTTCTAAAGATATAACAAGGCATGGATTACTCCTTGAACCTTACAGGTTCATAATAGAGTAATCATCAATCAAATTATTCCTATTTTTTCCCACAGGTTTTTGAAGGAATTAAACAACAAGTTGATCTCTAATCGGACTCGATCAAAGGGGGAGTGTTACAAGAAGTGTTGACCTCGTCAAATAGTCAAAGCGGGAACTCTCCCGCCCAAGACCACCACGACCTGCACATCGTGCAGACAGGACGCACGACGTCCAGGAGATCGTGCCCATGCCCACGATTAAGCTAATGGTGATCATTAGCCACTAACTGCCTTGTAATCCATCTATAAATAGATGACCCTGAGATCAATAAAGAAAACACAGTTCACTTTTACATCTTCCCTCGGGAGCTCTCTGTTTACATTCTCAGTTTACAACAGTCAGCACAACGTACAGACTACTGCTAACATCCTGCAAGTGTTGTTTAACCGAGAGCGCTTGTTTCTACTATTTGTATTAGGATTTTCTCGATCATTAGATTTTTAATGCAGAACGTACATCAGTGCTTATTTGTAAGCTGGTACTTCTGTGCAAACTAGAATTGCACACAGAAATGTATCATGGGGAACTGCAAATAATGTTATTCTTTTACTGATTTTTTTTTTGAGAGGTGCTGATTTTATTGAGTGGGCCGTCATTCGCCACCGGTGCATTCGGTGCAAATGCAGCCCGCTAAAGCCCAAGGCCCAACCTTTTAACGACAGCACATCCGGCTTATTTCCACGGGGGCGCACGTCTTGCTCCACACGAAGAAGCGCCGGTCTCCTACACCCCAGCTTCCCCCAATCCCCAACAATGGCCGCCGCCGCCGATCCCGCCGCCGACCAAAACCCTAAGCCCAAGCCCCACGAGCCCACAGCCGAAGCGGAAGCCGAGTTCGCGGAGGAAGAGTACGAAGAGGATGATGAAGAGGAGTACGAGGAGGAGGAGGAAGAGCTGGACGGCCCCGCGGCCGACGCGGCGGAGCGGGAGCGGTTCCAGTCCGTGTTCCGGAGGCTATCATCCGACCCCGTGGGCATCCGCGTCCACGACGTGATCATCAAGGGCAACACCAAGACGAGGGACGAGCTCATCGAGGCGGAGGTCGTCGACCTGCTCCGCGCCGCCCCCACCGTGCAGGACCTGCTCCACGCCGCCAGCATCGCCACCGGGCGGCTGCACAGGCTCGACGTCTTCGACGCCATCAAGATCACGCTTGACGCGGGGCCACCCGAGCTGCCCGGCACCACCAACGTCGTCGTCGAGGTCGTCGAGGCCGCCAACCCCCTCACCGGTACCGCCGGAGTCTACTCGAAGCCCGAGGTGAGCTTCCTCTTCTTGGCTCGACTGTATAGATATTGCATTGGATGGTCCAAATTGAGTGTGGCGTGAGTGTGGTTACCAATAATGTTAGGTCCCGATGGGGATCTAGATTCGTAGTCGTCCATTCTAGGGGAAGCTTTTGAGATCCTATCTTTATATATCTATGAACCTGAAGAGCACGGGTTCTCAGTATAGCACATCCTAAGCACAGTAACACATTTTGGTTCAGACTTCCCAAGCATTCCTTATGATCAGTTGTTTGTTTTTCTCATGAGAGGATCGAAGTCTCAAGCCTCCAAAAGGCAATCCTCTTTGAGCATTTAAATAAGTCACTGAGTACATAAAGTTTGTAAACGGATTCGGCCGATATTTTGGCCAATCTCTTGATAATGGAGGCCCATTACTTCATTTGCTTCGCTGATAAATATGTTTGCAGAATACGTTTTTTTTGTTGTTGTTGTACACATACTCCAAGTTCCGACAACATTTTTGTTGTTTCCTTGTGTTCACTGGATATACCATCAGATACTGAATAGGGAATAACGGAAACATTGGATGAGTGTCTTTTTCTTCAGTATCAAGTTCACTGAATAATTTACTTTAGTTTGGTATTTTGACCCTTATAATTCCATAAACAATGTACTGCACAAAAGTAGGGTTATTGATGCTTATCTGACAATCTGTTCTCAGATATAATTATTGTAGTCACCAAATTGTTCTACAGAAAGCAGCAGTTGTCTGTTAGTAGCTCAGCTTAAGTTATTATAAATGGTTGTTAGCTGATAGAAATGCGAAAAGCATGTTTGTATGTTCATTGGGAACTTAAGCTGCAGAGTGCGAACTGATGCTTGGTTCTTAGATTTGGAGGTCGAAGTCATCCCAATCCCAACATGTTAGCCCGTACAAAAGACACTAGTGCAGAGGATATTTGTCCGGTTGAGATGGCAAATTTTCTGTCAAGTCAAGCTGTGAATTCACTTGTCAGAATTCAGCATAGAATTGTCGATGTTGGATATCAGTTTATTTGAATATATAATTGTGTTTTATTTGTTTGCCTTTGGCACGTCCTTGATATGCTCTATACACCTTTTTCTTTTATGGAAAACACTAACTCACTAAGACAGGATCCCACTGCATGGTATAGGTTATATGTAGAAAATATGTGCGAAAGGAAAAGGAAGTAAGAAGAAATGTATATACAAAAAATTGTCTAGGAGCTGCTAATGAGACCGCTTTTCTCTTTGGATGAACAATGAAAATTCTATCATGAAAATCCTTTCTGGCCTTCCATATTGGCATTTACTTGATTGATGACCCTATTGTTCCTTTGATGGCCCTATTGTTCTTTGTGTGCTCCGTTCTCCCATGATAATAATCTCAATGTAGTTAGCTTGTTAACTGTATTTCATGACATGCTTCAATACCTTGCCAGAAGCCACAGGAAAGATATAATTGCTGAGCTTGAGGATAGGTTCCACTGGGCTTAATGAAAATAAAACAATGATTAGGATGGATTTCTTTTGTCAGGAATATGTCATTTATGCTCGTATTTGTAATATCAATAACTATTTTGTTTTGAGAAGTAACTTAATCTTTTTCCAGGTTGTTAGCTTTTATCATGTACCTAATACAAACAGTTAGTGTAACATAAAGTATTTTTTCCTTTCCAATTTTTCTTCTGCAACTTTACTTGTGAAAATGCTTGCTGAGCTTGTCAAACATCATAAGAGCAGGAAATGCTGACTAAAATAAGGCAAAACATAGAAAAAACATTACAGCATTTGATAACCGTGTACTGCATTCTAACAGATCCTGCTGCCTAATTAAGATGTTTGCACAATTGATGCATGACCCAATACTCGCTACTATTGTAGGCAAGAACGTGGTCGTTGGAAGGGTCACTTAAGTTGAAGAATTTGCTCGGCTATGGTGACATCTGGGATGCATCAGGTTCCTTTGGTTGGGACCAAACAACAGAGGTTGGAGTTGGAATCTACCTACCAAGGTTTAAATCAATACCAACACCGTTGATGGCCCGGGCATCTTTGTCATCGCAAGATTGGCTGAAGTTTTCATCATACAAGGAACGTCAACTTGGCCTTTCATTTGGCTTGCTTTCAACGATGAACCATGACTTGTCTTACAACCTTATGTGGCGTACCTTAACTGATCCGTCACGTGCCTCGTCAAAGGCCATAAGGAGGCAGTTAGGGCATAACCTTCTTTCTGCACTGAAGTACACATACAAGATTGATGCGAGGGATTCAATCCTCAGGCCTACAAAAGGATACGCATTTCAGTCAACTTCTCAAGTTGGTGGCCTATGGGATAACAAGGGATTGAGATTTTTTCGGCAGGTTATACCCTTATCCTTATTTTCAATAACTTAAAGTTTTTAGCTTGGTTCTCATAGCTTATGTATGAAGTAATTGCATCGAGTGTATACTATCATCTAATCATCTCAGTTGTCACTATCACATTCTTACAAACATGTTATTGTTGGCTTTGCTTCAGGAGTTGGATGTTCGTGGCGCTGTGCCTTTGGGATTTTATAATGCTGCTCTAAATGTTGGCGTAGGAGCGGGTGTCATTTTACCCCTTGCAAGGGGGTTCATGAATTCATCTTCACCTGTGCCTGATAGATTTTTCCTTGGAGGTCATTCTTCTCCAGTTTGCAGCTTGAGCGGGCTGTCATCCCTGCTGGGTTTTAAAACAAGAGGAGTTGGCCCAACAGAAGCAAGGAGGCTTGTTCCCAATGAATCAGACAGTAGCTCTGCTGTTGCTCCAGGAAGGGATTACTTGGGAGGTGATCTGGCTGTGTCCGCCTTTGCTGACCTTTCTTTTGATCTGCCTCTCAAGTTATTCAGAGATGCTGGAATCCACGGGCATGCCTTTCTCACTGCTGGTAACCTTGCAAAATTGTCGGAGGGCGAGTACAAGAATTTCTCAGTATCTGAATTTAAGCGCACATTCAGGAGCTCTGCTGGTGTTGGCATTATTTTGCCTACTAAACTTTTCCGGGTGGAGGTATGTTTCCTTTCCTTTTCCTTTCCTTTTCAACTTTCGGTTCCATATTAGTATAAATAGAATCTTGACTGCTTTGAGACTAACATCATATTTTCCATCTTTATTCAGGTGAACTATTGTTACATTCTAAAGCAAGCTGAGCATGACAGTGGAAAGACCGGAATCCAGTTCAGCTTCTCCTCACCCATGTAGAAACCTGCCATGAAATGTTTTGCAGCTGAAGTATCTTCTCTTTCCCCTTTAGTGTTCTTGTCTCGCTGAAGTGATTGCAAAACTATTGTAATCGTATGTCATCGGCTTCTCTTTTGACGCTCGTTCCTTGGCATGAGGAGCTTGAGCCTAGATTTGCTCATTCTTTTTGGTGTATGGAGAGTTACCTCCCTATTCTGACAGAAGGATTTGTCCTTCACTACTCAAATACTGCAATGGTGGATAGAATAAAATTTTGGGCCAAGAATGAACATCAGATCAATGTCATCTTCTCAACGCTTTTGGGACCTTGTGTGCTCGTCCTTATTTGTGTATGTCAGGCAGTATGCATCGGAGAGTCAGATCGATGAAATGCACCAGAAACTTTATTGTCACTGTCCATGCTTATCTTACTCCTAATAACTGTATGCTGAAGTGAGAAACGATGAACAGAAGTTGCATCTGTTACTGTACTGTTTGTTGCCGTAAGCGCATGTTCCTCGTGAAGATAATATGGTGCAGATCTAGGGGCGGGGCTGGGGACTCCAGCCCCATAGCCCCTAATGTCCAGGAACTCCATTGGAAGAGGTTGAGGGAGAAGAAACGTAAAGGAAAAGGATGTGGGAGGTGAAGGAGAAACAGATGCAGAGGGCCACCACCCCCTTTCACAACTGCAGATCGATGTCACCTCGAGTCGACAGGACGCAACCTCGTTAAAGGCCCTGCTCACGAAGTTGTTATCGTACTCCCTCCAACCCACAGTATAAACATTTTTCGACTTTCGTGCATCACGTTTGACCATCCATCTTATTCAAAAATTTTGTAAATATATTATTTATTTTATTATGATTTGTTTTATCATTAGGTATACTCCAAGTATAACTTATTTGTTTTATATTTTTATAAATTTTTTGAATGACACAAAGGGTCAAACGTGATGTCTAAGTCAACAAATGCTTATATTATGGGACGGAGGGAGTACGCCGACGTGTGGTGCGGTGGATACGTTAATGTAGGACGAGTCGAGGATGGCGTCAACGGCGAAGTTCGAGATGCGACGAGACAAGTCTAAGGATGGCGTCAACGGCGAAGTTGGAGATAGGCGAGCCAGTCATACATGGCGCTTCCTCGTGTCGCTCCCGCCGATGCTGCCACCGCATTTGGGCGTCGTCGTGCCGAGTAGATGCAGAGGAACCGAAGGTCGAGCTGGCGCATAGAGTTGCAATTGACCCCAAAAAAAATGAACAATAACTCTGGTTGAGTAGATGCAGAGGAAAGTTTGGCTGGTTTGACAGCATCGCGTCACTCGTCAGCATCGCCGCACAAAGATCCCAGTGACCCAGCTTCGGCCCCGACGCTACGCTACTCGGCAGAGCAATCGCGTGCCGTGCCAGTGCCACCGATGGGCTCGGCAAGCCCGCAGGCTCACCGGCCAGTTCGGTGGCGCGGCCAGCGGCCTGCCTGCGTTTCCCGCCGGTGGCCGCTGCGTAGACCGTGATCCACAGCGTGCTGCGCGTGATCAGGAGGACCCAAGGCGGAGGCAAAGGCACGGCAGCGCGGCAGGAAGCGGTGACAGGTCGAGGACGATCTGCCTGGCCGAACAATGGACATGTGGGGTGGGGTGGCGTTGGCGTGGCGGGGAGCCGTGTGACGTGAGCCCGCGTCATTTCAGTTGTCGGCTGTCGAGCCGAGGATGACGATGCGCGAAACAGCATGTGGCGGTGTGGCCTGAGCGTCCAAGCTCACGTTCACGCCGATTGCCACAACACACAATGATCCAATGAGCATGAGCTGTTCAGATTCAGACAGCTAGTCTTCCCAAAGAGAATAATGAATAGCAGACTGGGATTGGCCAACAAAATGCTCATGCACGTATTCATAATAAAAAGGTAACTGCCGATTTATATCATAGACACTACAATAAATCCAAACGAAAATTTCGAACGGCATTACCACCTCAGGTAAAACAAAGTAGGACCATCGGAAAAACAAAAATATATCAAAAGGTTAGCAAGGAAAACAAAAATATATCAAAAGGTTAGCAAGGAAAAGGGTCTAACAGAGCCACAGAGGCAACTGCCCTAGGAATTCTATAGATCTATTTCAAATCTAAGATAAATCCAACAAATTTGAATCAGAACTCCCCTATCAATCGAACCTCCACGCTATACACTTCTTTTCCTAGTAGATATTTCAAGTACTACTCAATATAACAAAATGTGCAACTACAGATCATCAGCTATGAATATGTGTGCATAACAATAGCTAGTCACGTATTATCTCCAGAAGTATAATGAATCATGAGTCTCAACTAAATAGTGGGTAATGAGCAGCAACGACCCTCTGAAATAGGTAGACATATCGATGACAGCAATGGAAGACTAGACAGCAGCAGCCTGGTCTGAAACACCCCCCTATACCATGGTGTGTGTACCCAAAATTTGCTTAAATCATATGTAAATCAGTTGATGATAGTAAATAAGGTAAAAAAAGACAAGTCAGGTGAACGCATGACAGAGGAGAGTGACCAAATATGTAAATCAGTTGATGATAGCCCCATGGAGCAACAAATAGAATTTAACTTTCACGTCCCAAGATAAGATAAACAGGAAAGAAGATCTTTCTGCAACCGGAGTAACTCGTTGGCTGGTAAGGGTACGCGCACGGAGCAGCTCCAAACAAGAAACCTTGCAAAAAGTCTTTATGATTCATTAGGCCAATTAGCTTGAGTTCATCGCTCAACAGAATCAGAAATTATGCACAAATAAGCTTTAGGGGTCCATGAATTATTTCTGAACTAGAGGGCCGATTTCATTGAGTACAGATTTGCACATACAATTTACTATCAAGGAAACTACAGATCTGCACATACAATTTACTATCAAGGAAACTACAGATCTGCACATACAATTTACTATCAAGGAAACGACAGATCTGCAAATACAATTTACTATCAAGGAAAATTCATCTGATGACAACCGTCAGGTTTCCTCAGTATGCATGCCTTAAGTGATTGCATAAATCAAACAGGCCGGAAGGAACTAAGGTAACAAGCTCCGCTCTACCTAGTAGACTAGTAGAAGAGGAAAGATTCATACCACACTGAAAATATATTACCTACCAAAGAGGTAAAAAGGCTTAAACTTATGAAGCAAATAAGAACATTGCGGCAACCTGCAGCCTTCAATTCACCTTTCTTCAGCTTTAGTTTAGGCGTCTTCTCTTGTTCTGATGCATGTCCCCACCATCTACATCCAAAGATCCTAAGCGTCACTTCCTCTCCTCCTCCTCAGGGATCTTGAAGACCCTGCATTACTAGGTTCTCCAGCACTTTCGGTAAAAGCCGCATCTTCCTGAATCACAGCCATGGTGCTTGAATTAGAAGCTTGATCTGCAGCCAATCCCGTGACAATATGAGTTCCATCAACCGGCTCAGGATTCGGTGGGTTTGATGAAGTTGATGCTCCATAATGGCTAGGCCTGGCAATTCGCCTAAGTTCACTGAAAGCAGTCGCAAACCTTTCCGAGTCTTCAAGGTCAGCAAAGTCCAAGTTTCGCAAGAAATCCAACCCTTCTGAGGAAAATGGACTTAAAGTGCGCCTTGGTGGATAGGATGTATTGTTTCCAGGCTGCCCACCACTACCTGGAGCAGAAGAAGAAATCGATGTAGGGTTTTCCGCTTCTCTTTGTAACCTCCTTGCTCTCAACCTAGTAGTCATTCGGGTAGTAAAACGGCTTGAATTCTGAGGAATTTCCTGGGCAGTTGCATCAGGAGGCCCTTCAAATCTACTCACACTATTCATTAAATGCTGATCAAGAATGTGCCTCCACGTAGATAAAAAACCACGGGCCTCACCAAGCCTTCTAGATATGGGTCGCAAATGGTGGAACTGCTGCCTAAAGCTCTCTAGCCGATTCCCATGCGGCCTTGGTGGAATCTTGGGGCCAGATGCATTTCCATCCTCTGCAACCTTCTTCTCCACATCTGAGCCTGAATTTCCTCTCCCATAGATAGGAGTGATGTTCCCTTCAGTCACCTCTCCTTTGCAGACAGGGCACTCCTTATGGTTGGAGTGGACATGCAACCACTGATATAAACATGGCCAGCAGAAAAGATGGCCGCAGGATGTAACCACCGGCTCAGCAGCCATTTCAAAGCAGATATTGCATTCGAACATTGCGACACTCTTACCATGCTCGGCTCCCTCGTCCTCTGAAACGCCCACAGCCGCAACATCAGGCAACCAACTTGTTCTCCTCCACAGTATCCTGGACAGGCTCTTCAGGTTCAGGTGGTGGTGGTGGTGGTGGTGGTGCAGCATCATTCTCCACGCTAGGAGCCTCTGAGCTGAGAGGTGGAAGGTCTGACCGGAACCGTCTTGGCCTGAAGTAACGAGACCCACCCAACCACATCAAGCGGCGGTAGCGCTCGGCACGATCCGGGCGGAAGGAAGAGGATGCTGTCGACGACGACGGGCGATCTGCTAACTGCTCGACCAGACCCCGGTGAGCGTCCGAGAAACCAAACTCAAGCTCATCAGCGAGCACAGGCAAAGCCCCTGGAACCGGCAGGGGCGGCGGAGGCATGTAGGGCCGGAGCTCTTCGAGCGCCAACGGGTAGTAGGGCTCGTGCGCCGGGGTCCGCGGGCGCACCAGGTCGGCGCGGGACGGCGAGTAGGGCGGGTGGAGCGGCTCGCCCTCCGGGGGCGGCGCGTCCGCGGAGGCAGCCGAGGAGGATGGAGACGACGACGACAGCATCGGGGTGCCGAGCGCGAGGTCGGAGCCGAGATCGGGGCGGCGGGCGCGCGGCGCGCGGGGGAGACCGAGGTAGAGGTTCAGATCCATCCGTCTGCTGCTCCGCGCCGCGTCATCGGCGGCCATCCGGCGGGCGAGGCGCCCACCTTAGCCACGCGCTCCCGGCGCCTCTTCCCCCGCCGGCGAGGTCCCAATTCCCAAAGGTCACGCCTTCTTATCTCCACCCTACCATGGCACGCCCACGCGCCGGCACGCGCGAGCAGGCCCGCGGGGCGCCGCGGGAGCTGGGCGCATAGGGGGCGCCGGTCGCCGGGGCAGCCGCGGGCGGCGGCTATAGCTCCGGATGCGGTGGAGTTGGTGGCTGCGGTGGGGCGGCGGCGGCCGGGAGGGATGGGGAATTGGGAGTGGTTGCGGGGGGAGACGCGAGAGAGAGAGAGAGGAGGGAGGGGAATGGGAAGCACGCGATCCGTGCGCGAGGTTTTTGTTGCTGCGGGAGCAGGGCGCCACGTCAGCGGCGCCCCCGCCCCCACACCGGTGGAAAGGAGGCTGGTCCGACGAGTCCACCGGCCGGCTGTCCTGCGGCCCGCTTACGCAAAGCGAACATCTACGTAGGCATACGGCTGCTGGGCTGGTGGTATAAGGATACATATACGACGTCGGTAGAGCCGAACACCCTATTATATGGGCTTGATCTGGCCCATCTAGTCAATGTTCTAGCCCAAAATGGCCCAAAAACAAATTGTGACGTCACAATTCTACATTCCTCAAAAAACCGTGGATACCTTAATTCATCATGATACTAGAAACTCTGGCGCGGCCATTGCCGCGCCTACATAAGATTGCCAGCATTTTTTTTTGTCATTTTGGGCCTTTGCTTCATCATATTTGTTGTGGTAATGATAGGCTTAAGCAGTGGTAATAGTATTTATCAAGTACTCACATGAGCTTGGTCTATGCATTATGTGCTCAACGTAGCTGGTTCATGATCATCAAACAATATGCTATATGCAACATAGCAAAGGAAACAACAGGAATATTAAATATCGATAATGCTCTGTGAACTGTGATTAATTGGGGAGCAATAATTTGAATAGAGGGTCATGTTTTTTAACAGAAAATTGTTACCTTGATTTCTTTTGTTCATGCATCACCGTATAGCAGCAGCAATAGACGTTTTCATTACCATGGCTCTGTAGAAACAATTGGCAAGGCACAAACTATTTGCACACAATAAGCAATTCATCTTGCCAAATGAACTTCAACATTAGTAAGTTTTGAAGTGCATTTATTTGTTTGTTTTGGATTCAGAAATAATTCAATAATGTGTAAATTACAGAGCATATGAATGGAAAATTGGAATCCAACCAAAGTGAGATAAAAAAAGCGTGAGCTTCTTTGTTTGTTAAAGAAAAAACGTGAGTTGGATACCTTTGACTATTCCATCGTCGAACAGCTAGTATGCATGAATTAATAAGCAGAAAAACACAAATTGATTGAGTACTGGAATATGTGCCTGACGTTGTGTGCGTGCACCATTATCAGACATGGAGCTTCAATCATGCAATGGTCTATACTCTATAGCAGCTCTCGCTCCCGCTGCTGCTTGCTCCGCTGCGTCGGCCAGCCACGCCGCCGAGGTCAAGCCAACGTAACGCAGGTAGAGCTCGGCCACCGACGGACACCCCAATAACATCTTTGCTGCTGCTACATGCGTTGTGCCATCACGGCTGGCAGTATCATCATCGCCGCGGCTGCCACCATGCCATTGAATTTTGCTTGCTCAGGGGAGTATCATCATCATCATCATCGAGGTGTGAGAAGCGCATCCCTGGCAGAATCGAGAACGGTGCCATGTGACAGCGGGGAGGATAGGGAAGGATCAGAGGAGCAGGTCGGAGGTCAGGCTGCGGTAGGGAGAGAAGGCGACGGCCTCCGCCGATCTCATCGTGCCTGTGCAAAAGAGCAGCGGTCTCCGCAGACCATTCTGGAGACACCAAAGACACATCAGGTAAAATCTAGATGGATGGATGCCGTTCATATATATAGGATCGGACGGCTGAGAATCGCAGGGAGTTCTAATTGGACGGTCATGACGTCATGATGACGCGGATCAACCAGGCGAGAGAAATCCTGCCGGGATTCGTTCTTTAGAGATTCCCGAGATGCTCCCGTATGCTAAAATTGCTGTGCCAATCCATGGAAAAGCTATCAATATTGAAAAGTTCCATTGTCCGACCGTTAAACCGTGAGACCCCAGCATACTCCGTACTCCCGTAGGTTCCAAACGTACGTGTTAAGCGTTTTGCATGCCAAACTGCCGGCCCGATTCAGACTCTATTACAATCCGCATCGGCCGATCCGCATCGGCCGATAAAAACTCGGCCTCAGGCCAGTCTCAATGGATGTTTCATAGGCATTAAATAGACTGTCATGTCACTATTTTTTATGATGTGGCAGCGTATTAACGAAGAGAGATGAAATGAGTTTCATGGTGATGAAACCCTCCCTACACAGTTACCTAGAAAACTTGTGTCTTGCATGTAGCCTAGGGAACGACAAGAAATGAAACTTTGCATTGAGAGAGGGTGTTTCATCACAGTTTCAAACATCCTTTAGATGATGTGTCACTCTAGGTATTGTGTCCATGAAACTCCCACTGAGACTGGCCTCAACCATCATCGCATACCAAATTCTGGTTTGCTCGATCGTGTTCTTCCAACCAAGGTCGATCGTCATGCCACGGCGGGGCCAAGAGAGCGAGGCTCTGCCGGCGCCGGTCCTGGTCCGACCTCCCGCACGACCTCCTCGGCGAGGTCATCCGCCGCCTCCCCGCGTTCGGCGACCGCCTCCGCGTCGTGTGCCGGCAGTGGCGGCGCGCCGAGCGTGCCCACGCGGAGCCCGTCGCCATGCCGTGGCTCGCGGCCCCGGGGCACTGCATCAGCCTCCGCGACGCCGTCGTCCCCACCGCGTCGCCCTGCCTGGAGAGGACGCCAGCACCGTCGCCTGCCGCGGCTCGTTCGTCAACTGGCTGGCTCTGGTGCACATGCCGCCGTCGCCCTGCCAGCCGTTCCTGCTCAACCCTTTCACCACGGCGAGGGTCCCGCTGCCAGCAGTGGACGGACACGGAGGGGACCATCAGCAAGATCGTCCTTTCATCGGCGCCCGACTCGGAGAACTGCACCGTCGCCGCCTTCGGGCTCGGCATGCGCTACTGCCGCGCCACCGTCGCCGCCTGCCGCCTCAGGCAGGAGAGATCTCCCGCCCATGGTGGCGCATCATCACCGAGAACTGTAAACACCACCTCGAGGACATCGCCTTCTTCGACAGGAATCTCCACGCCCTAGACGGGCAAGGGCAAGCCTACGTCTTCGTGGGCGAGGAGCTCAAGGGGATGCGTGCCTGGCCGCTGCTCCGCCGCTGTAACGCGCTTGCTCCCTTCTCTCCGTCCACAACAAGTACTACCTGGTCGCTGCCATGAGAGGCTACGTTACGTGGATACTTCTGAACCCTCGCGTATCAGATACCGATACTCCTCCGATACTTACCGGATACTGATACTCCACCGATACTTGTCGAACAAGTATCAGACTTTTTATTATTTACTAAATAAATAAATAATTCTGATACTTTGTTTTCTCCGATTCTTTATGGACACCTTGAAACCCCAACCCACCATTCTGCCTATGAAAAGACCCTCTATGCACGTGGGACCCTCTCTCCAGCCATCCCTATGTCGTCTCCCACGCAGCTCCGATTGCACCATCACCATCTGTCGTCACCGCTGCTGACCGCCATCTACACCCCAGTCTACCTCTCAGGTACTCCACACGAGATATGATGAATTATTATTTTAATTACTAAGCAATCAGGTACTCCAAATCTCCAATAATGTGTTTAAATGTATGTATTTTTATTTTCAAAAAATATATTCGTGTATCGGTATTTTTAGAAAAATAGCGTATCGGAGTATCGCCGTATCGCGTATCCGTATCGGAGTATCCGTGTAACGTAGATGGGAGGCCGCTGATGGTCTGCAGGGGCTTCGGGAGGAACCGCGTCCCCGGCGGCGGGTTCCACACCGTCGGGTTCAAAGTCTTCGACGCACTATGTAAGATGTCTTCTAAGGAGACGCGGGTTAAGAGCCATAGGAGACGCGGATTTTCCGCGTCTCCAAATTTACGTCTCCTTTTACAAGTCCTAAGAGACGCGAAAAATACGCGTCTCCTATTACCCTGGTCATAGGAGACGCGTTTTTGCCAACCCGCGTCTCCTATGACCCCTTTATAGGAGACGCGGATCAGCAAAAACGCGTCTCCTCTAAGTGTTACAGGAGACGTGTTTGCCCAATCCGCGTCTCCTATAAGGGTGCTCATAGGTGACGCGGGTTGGCAACCCGCGTCTCCTTTGACAGATTAAAAAAAGAAAAAAGGGGACCAAATTATACCCTTATATACATCAGAAATACACATGTTTATCCATACAACAACACCTTTCATCAAAGTTTCATGAAAAATAACACAAGTAAACTAGTTCTGCATAGTTACATCTCCATATGTATCCTCTAAAAATGCAACCCTCTCACTTCACACCATTTTTCTTCTCCAAACTACTGGTTGTCCATTTACCGTAGAAACTGCAGGAATCTCTTTCTTTCAAGCACAAGCACAATGCGCCAAGGTAGGCATCTCCCCTGTCTAGTTCTTCCTTCAATTACTGACATGAATCCAAAGCTATTGCTTCCAGTTTTAACAAAATGTCTAGTTCTTTCTTTCAAGATTTTAACAAAATGTCAGACATGAATCCAAAGCTATTGCTTCCAGTTTTAACAACACATTACTGACAGTTTTAACATCAAGATATAATAAGTATTACTGACAGTACTGCTAGTTGCCAGCTACTACTGTTAGCACTGATTGTTCCAAAGCTAACACTTATTGATATAGGCTCTGAATTCTACTTAAAAATAACAGAGAAAGAATGGCTATAGCATAAGCATTTTCTGTGATTGATGTTAAAGAATAGGTGGTCACTAGTTCTTACACTTTGACATAAAGCTGTTAACGACAGCTCCATGTGACCAATCAGAGGAAGTTGTTATCCCTCCAAGCTCATCCACAACAATAAAGCTCCTGTAAGTTCATGACCATGAAAAACAAAAGTTGATAAGTCACACTGAAGCTCACGCTGCAAGCTGACACAAGTTATCAAACTTAAGTGAGAGATAAACTGAGAGCAGAGGAATCAAGTAGTCAAAACAATATCAGCAAGTTCAGTAGAAATGAATTAGTGCAAATTCATCCTTCCAGGTTTACACACAGAAATATCATCAAGTTCAGTAGAAATGAATTAGTGGTTACCTTGAAGTTTATCAGAAAGATTAATCAGATGAACTAGCATCGAAGTAGATCCAAGAGCAGTGGCATATTCACACTGATAAGGTCTGCAAGTAAAATGATTCAGTGAATTAGACCATTTCAACAGGTGGCAGAGAAATTATTGACAGTAAGCAAACATGAATTAGCTCAGTTTTGACTCGTTTCAAATAAGTAAACTCTGTGCTGCCAATAATTATGCCTATTAAGTAGTTAATGGAAGCAGAAGAAAACTATCGAAGGGCTTGTTCCTTTTAGTGAGGTTAGATGCAAGCATATCACAATTTGGACTCCAGAAAATAAATCATTGCATGCCCATCCACTTTATATCACAATATGGATCATTTAAATAAGATCATTCACAAAAGAATTAGAGATTCACACATGCTTGCACAAGTAAAAGCAGGAGAGCATTCAGAGAAGCTCCAATTTAATTATTGATAATACTTTGGTTATTGAAAAATGCTCAAGAACATTACCTTGACATAGTCAACCTGACCACCGGCTTCAGTAAGTGTCTGCACTTTTTTATCTATCTTCGTTGTCTGATGCCCAGCTTTTAACCCTGGCTCCTGCACATACACCGTTCAACAAATTTGAAAGCTTAAATCAGAGGGAGCATACACAACTAGTAGGTGTCCTAACTACTGTTTTTAGGAATGCACAGATCAAAAGGATACTAGTTAGCATGATATGTCTGACAGAATAGACCTATCTTCATGCACAATTACAACCCAACACAGCTAGTATTAACTATCTGCCGAGACGAGATTTAGATTGAACCAATCGTCCCTGGGAAATTGATACGTAAATCATCAAATAAGATAGGCGCATGCATACCCATTTACTAACTGACAGAAACCCAAAGAGAGACTGAGGGGGCGATCTATGAAAACGACGGTGGTGGATTGGCTCACCTGGTGTCACACCTGGCCCATTTGTTTCGGCCCAGTAGTGGCCTGTTAGCGCGGTGTGCGCGAGTTTAGTACCACCTTGCTAGTTGAGCAAGGGTGGAGCCAACTTATAAGCCTTTGCCCCCCAGCCATAGCACCTTCGGGTTAACCCTTTTACACGAAGCGAGGACGAAAGTGTAAGCAGGGTACTATGTGTACGCGTGCCCGCCCCTCGGAAGGGCTGGGCGGTGCGGCTTTGGAGGGCGGGGTGTTACAAATGGTATCAGAGCCGACCCTCGCGTTGCGCGTACGGGTCAGTGTGCGGGCATAGGGCGCATGGCGCGTGTGGGCCCGGATGGGACACACGGCATGGCATATGGCGCCGGCACTGGATGTACGGGCGTGCGCCAAGAGGGGGCGGTCTGTGACGTTTGCCCGTGAGGGTGAGTTGGCACCGACGAGGACGCCGGGTTCTTTGAGGGGGGGTGTGTGTCACACCTGGCCCATTTGTTTCGGCCCAGTAGTGGCCTGTTAGCGCGGTGTGCGCGAGTTTAGTACCACCTTGCTAGTTGAGCAAGGGTGGAGCCAACTTATAAGCCTTTGCCCCCCAGCCATAGCACCTTCGGGTTAACCCTTTTACACGAAGCGAGGACGAAAGTGTAAGCAGGGTACTATGTGTACGCGTGCCCGCCCCTCGGAAGGGCTGGGCGGTGCGGCTTTGGAGGGCGGGGTGTTACACCTGGGAAGAACTTGCCGACGACGCGACGATGGTCCGGCCGACCCGGTCGGTGCCCTGGACGCGCACGACCTGGAGCTCCTCGAGGGCGGAGAAGCAGGCGTGGGCCTCGGCGAGGTCGGGGAGGCAGTCGTGCCACTCGTCGCTGTCGGCGAAGGTGAGGAGCGCGGCACCGGCGTCGGTGACGAGGAGGGAGAAGTCGCTGCTAGCGCCGGAGCCCGACACCCGCTCGAAGCCGGATTTGGCCTGGCCCCCTCCCCCGCCGCCGGACGAAACCCTAGCTGCGAGGGGAAGGGAAGGGAATGCCCGCGGGGGAAGGGAAGGGAGCAGAGCGTCCAGAGACCGGGTCTGCCGCCGCCGCCGCCGAGGAGGAAGTGGAGGCACGGCAGAGGCCGGGGCTGCCGCCGCCGCCGTCGGATCTCGGGAGGAGCCACTCCAGAGGGCGCGAGAAGGTATGGGGGGCGGAGGTCGCAGATCTAATCCATCGGGGGCGGAGGTCGCGGATCTAATCCATCGGGGGCAGCTGGGTGCGGCGGCATCTAGGGTTGAGTCGGGTGGAGAGGAGAGGATAGAGAGCGAGGGACGGAGCCGGAGGGTGACAGGGAGCGAGAGGGCGGGCGGGTGGAGAGGAGAGACTCGAGGGAGGAGCGCGGACGTGAGGGTACGGTCAACTGCATTGGATAAATTTTTCGGGTCCGTGAGGGACTTTGTTGGAGACGCGGTTCTACTGGGCGCGTCTGCTGCCTCAAACGCTTCGCATTTTGCCCGGTATGGGAGACGCGGTTTTTCAAATCCGCGTCTCCAAGTTACTCGCATACGGGAGACGTGTGTTGTTAACCCGCGTCTCCCATATTACGGGAGACGCGGTTTGTTGATGCACGTCTCCTGTATGAGTATATAGGAGACGCGGTTTGTATGAGCACATTTATGGGAGACGCGGCTGTTCAACCCGCGTCTCCTTTATAAAAAAAGGAGATGCAGTTTAATTCCGCGTCTCTCATAATAGTGTTTTCTTTGTGGCTTTCTTACATAGTGACGTGTCCGAGCAGACGCCGCCGAAGGTCAAGAGAATCGACGGGCACGTGCTGTTCGTCGGCGACGCCTGCTGCGGAGCTTTCGCTGCCGCCGTCGCAGATGAAGACAGCAAGACAAGGGAGAACCAGATTTGCTACGCCGACCGACGAGACCGACGTCACATACGCCATCCTCGGCGGTCCACGGCGGCCGTCGCGGCTGCTGCAATCCTACGACATGCACACGGACTGCCTCTGCAGGTACCACAGCCCGTGCCCGGCCGTCCGGCGGTGCCGTGGCAGTGCGTTAGGGCGCAGCGCCTCCTGCGCAGAGAGGCCTTGCCGCCGGCGACGGCGACGGAGTGGGGAGCGACGCTGCTGCTGTGGGAGGTGATGAGCAGCCTCGGGGCAGACCGAAAGCCGTGCTACTCCGTCATGGTGGACGGGAGCCCGTCGCGTGACCCGGCAGCAGACATCCATGTCGTTGTGTGTGTGTGTGTACGGCGAGAGCTGACGCTTCACCATGGCAGGGAGATCAGTGCAGGAGGCAAAGCAGAAGGCGGCGGGAGAAGCTGTCGGCTTCCTCCGCAGTCGATACCGCAGGGTGCTGGATGACAGCCAATGGAGCTCTTTGCCTCACTATCACAGCCATGTCGATGAGGAGGAATATGATGAGGACGATGATATTGAAGGATACGAAAGTGCATGGTCGTGGTCTGAGTACGAAAATCACAGGGATGGCTGAAAGCGTGCTGCCTCGTTGAAGGACCGTCCTACGTGTTTAATATAGGCGCTCTGAATGGCGCAAGATTTACAAGATTAGTGGAGTCGGCCAGGAGTTCTAGTTACAACAGAAAGATCTCTACGTACTTACGTTTGTTACAGATATTTGTTACAACTCAACACGTAGGATATCTATCATTCTAACACATATCATTTCTAATTGGTTGCCAGTACCTTATGTAATTCCTTGTATCACCATCTGCCGTCACCGCTGCTGACCGCCATCTACACCCCAGTCTACCTCTCAGGTACTCCACACGAGATATGATGAATTATTATTTTAATTACTAAGCAATCAGGTACTCCAGATCTCCAATAATGTTTTAAATGTATGTATTTTTATTTAAAAAATATATATTTGCATATCTCTGTATCGGTATTTTTGAAAAATAGTGTATCGGAGTATCGCCGTATCGCGTATCCGTATCGGAGTATCCGTGTAACGTAGATGGGAGGCTGCTGATGGTCTGCAGGAGCTTCGGGAGGAACCGCGTCCCCGGCGGCGGGTTCCACACCGTCGGGTTCAAAGTCTTCGACGTGTCCGAGCAGACGCCGCCGAAGGTCAAGAGAATCGACGGGCACGTGCTGTTCGTCGGCGACGCCTGCTGCGGAGCTTTCGCTGCCGCCGTCGCAGATGAAGACAGCAAGATAAGGGAGAACCAGATTTGCTACGCCGACGACGAGACCGACGTCACATACGCCATCCTCGGCGGCCCACGGCGGCCGTTGCGGCTGCTGCAATCCTACGACATGCACACGGACTGCCTCCGCAGGTACCGGCCCGTGCCCGGCCGTCCGGCGGTGCCGTGGCAGTGCGTCAGGGCGCAGCGCCTCCTGCGCAGAGAGGCCTTGCCGCCGGCGCCGGCGACGGAGTGGGGAGCGACGCTGCTGCTGTGGGAGGTGATGAGCAGCCTCGGGGCAGACCGAAAGCCGTGCTACTACGTCATGGTGGACGGGAGCCCGTCGCGTGACCCGACAGCAGACATCCATGTCGTTGTGTGTTGTGTGTGTGTGTACGGCCATAGCTGACGCTTCACCAGTATGGCAGGGAGATCAGTGCAGGAGGCAAAGCAGAAGGCGGCGGGAGAAGCTGTCGGCTTCCTCCGCATGCAGTCGATACCGCAGGGTGCTGGATGACAGCCAATGGAGCTCTTTGCCTCACTATCACAGCCATGTCGATGAGGAGGAATATGATGAGGACGATGATACTGAAGGATACGAAAGTGCATGGTCGTGGTCTGAGTACGAAAATCACAGGGATGGCTGAAAGCGTGCTGCCTCGTTGAATGACCGTCCTACGTGTTTAATATAGGCGCTCTGAATGGCGCAAGATTTACAAGATTAGAGGAGTCGGCCAGGAGTTCTAGTTACAACAGAAAGATCTCTACGTACTATGTTTGTTACAGATATTTGTTACAACTCAACACGTAGGATATCTAGTCATTCTAACACATATCATTTCTAATTGGTTGCCAGTACCTTATGTAATTCCTTGTACCACAGATGTGACAGAGTGATGTATACAGAAACAATATTGCACCCACTGCGCGTATAACAGTTTGTATTATTGTATCCTTTTGGTCTAATAAATTACAAAATGTGCAAAGGGATGTAACAAGCTTATGCTCAAGAGAATAATCTATTTGAGATGGTCTAACGGTAATCTGCTAAAACAAGACATTTTTATTTTAAAACCCTCGCTCGCGCAACTGTCAAAGGTAAGGGCATGTATATATATAGGAGTTTGGTTTTTCCTTCGTTCTCTTTACAGATGGGTTTTGGAAGGTTTGATTTTCTCAATTACTTGTATGTTTTGACAAAAAGATCCTAGTGGATTTCACCTCACGCCACTGATCTGTGCTCTTACCCAGGCTATGCAAAGCCTCTAGTTGACAGGATAGATACTCACAACAGATACATTCACCGTCTCTATCGGCCATCAACGGCTGTTACTACGTAAGTTACCATTGCCATTTCCATAGCGCTGTCAGTGATGGGCTCTTCTGTTCCTGAGGTTTCTTGCTCATAAAATAGTAAGATGTGGGCTGTGGCCTCACTGCATTCTCAATTGGATGCTAAGTTTCAAGTAGAAGTTTTACTGCTCACAGGTGATTCTGCAACATGGCTTGACAGCACCCTGTTCATGCTGATGGAAAATCATCTTTTATTTGGATTAATTTGCTGCTGCTGACTTCGTCACTTCGTTGCCTGCTTACATAGTTATTATTTTCTTGTTAACCATAAATCTGCCTTTACTGATGGTTCCGTTAACCCTTGTATCATGCTGATTACAGTTTGCTTGTGTACTCTTGGCTGTTGTACCAGTTTGGTTGGACAAAGTACTTATACAGTGGGATAAAGCCCTTGTAGCATTAACTGAACTGGTTCAGCCTTCTCATACTGTATGTTTACAATTTCAGGGAATACAGAGAGCGTGTAAAGGATCTTTCTTGTTTGTCCAAAGATTTCCGGAGAATTGTCCTTGTTGATAACAACCCATACAGTTTCTTACTGCAACCATTGAATGGAATACCTTGCATTACATTTACAGCCAAACACGCTATTATATGGGCTTCATAGGATCTGGCCCATCTAGTCAATTAATGTTCTACCCCAAAATGGCCCCAAAACAAATTGTGTCGTTTTTTCAAAAGCAAAGCTGCTGCTGGCCGACGAGTTATGCGGGTCACTAATGGTCCACCAATCAGCGTGTGTGTTGTTACTAATTTCAAAGCTTATATAGGATACATATATGTGAAATTGTAAAATAAAATATATTAGATAGATTCATATAAATGAATATATGTAGTTTTGTACAAATATACATAAACAAACTTATAATAAAAATATTTTTATAAAAACTAGAAATCAACAATTTCATAGTAAATTAAAAATGGTGGAAAATTTGGAAGAAAAAAATCTCAAACGGTAATGAAGATAGAACAAGAGAAGTACAACAAAATTTTGAGAAGGAAAATCCAAGAAAAAATGTTATAGAGCACACAAATACATGAAAATGAACAAAAAAGGGGTAACAAAAACATGTGTGGGTGTTACGAATGGTGCTCTGTCGATAGGATCCATAGGCACCACAGGATCCATCTAGTGTGGTTTTCTCCTCCACCCCACTTCCGCCTCTGGTAGTCGGAACTTGTTCGCGCCACCACTCGTGGAGGCTGGCATCTGTGCCATTGTGCTCCTATCGCCACTTTTGTTGGTTGCCATCGCTTCACAACTCCCACCGAGTTTGCGTCGCACAAGGATACCACCGCCTGGTTCAAGCTCTAACAGTGTGGCCTACAAGGCCACTGCCGCCAACGGCTAGTCCAACCTCCGATGGCTAAGGTCGAGGCGGCGATTTAGAGTGGGGAGAAAAAAGGAGGCAGGGACGGAGGAGGGGGTGTTAGGAGGAGAAATAGGGGGAAAAGATAGACGAACGGGCACACGATTTATTAAAGCTTTTGACAACACGCCGTGGAGGTTCTGCCTAGAAGCTTCTAGAAGCTCACCCCATTGGAGCACTTAGCTGGCGACCGGAAACCCGAGATCAGAGTTAAGGTTTTATGACTGCTTTGTAATGATAAGAAGAATATGTCTTTTTATTTGTTGAGTAACTTAAAAGAATACGTTAGCTACCACTACAACGATATGTCACACTGGATCATCATTCCACAATATATGTACTTAGTTATATAGTACTAGCAGGCACGAACGAGTTCGTGCCCTTCAAGCAGGCTGCAATCTAGCCGTGTCCGCAACCAGCGGCACATTGACTCATCAGAAATGAGAATCACATCATGCCATTCAATATCGTAGACATTGGCAATCGTCCGTATCTTGCCTTAAAATGAGTAATTAATATCTGTGATTCCTAAAATTTCACTAAAATGAGTAATAATGCTAATGATATTTACATTTGACATCTCTAGTATCGTTTGTATGAACATATAATTCCAAACTTGCAAGTGTAAGATCTTAACACCTTAACGATTCTGATGTACTGAAGATATCTCTGGAATTTTGTTCGTTTGAAAAAATATCTCTAGAATAAGAAAACTTAAAATACATTACGGTATCCCTTTCAGACCCCCGTTTTGACAAATGGTGCTGGTGCAGTACAGTGTCCCCGTTCATGGAGAATGAAACTCTGAGATGGCCTGATGACTAAAATGTTTTTTTCAGGAACCACGTCTAAATGGAGTGTTATCTGCGATCTTTTTTTAGAAGTAAAGCTACTGCATGTTGGGCTACGGCCCACATCAGATTGGGCCGCACGGTGCTATGTATGCAAGCGACATCGGCTCAAAAAGAAAAAAGTATGCAAGCGACTGCTCATGTCTATAGAATTTCAAATGGGCCATCGTGTCGGGTCTGGCCGCCAGATCGGCACGGCAGCCCGCCGCCCTGGCATTATGGATGTGTCGGGCCTGATAGTGCCGCGCCAAATAGGGAATTCTATATACTCAGGCGGTCAGGGCAAAAGTTCCCCGTTCATGTTATTGATTCATTCATGCAGCAAATACAGATTGCAAAATTTACATTAGAACTCAATTCCAAGCAACTGAATTGCAAATGCAATCATAAGACCGGCAGCCCCGTCGCCGTGGAGAAATTGAACGTCGATGGAATTAAAAAAGGGGGGGGGGGGGGGGGGGGGGCTCTACTTGAATGATGCAGACGAGCAAATTAACCTGACTGAAAATAGGCTCGGACAATGGGGACTGCCGAAGGCGCCATTGCAGAACCGCTGAAGAGATCGATCAGCACATCACTGGGGATTCGGCGGCCTGCTGTTGGCAGCCGAGACCCTGGAGCCCCACTCGAGGAGCTCTTTGCTGGTGTCGTCCTTGTGCACGATCACCTCGATGAAGCAGAGGCAGTCCTTCTTGGCGCCCGTCGCCGTGGCGATGGCCTCCCTGAGCTCCTCCTCCGTCCGAACCTTCTTGGTCCAGCAGCTGCCGTCGGAGTTGTGGATGGCGTCGACGAGGCCCGTGTAGTCCCAGTTCTTGATCACGTTGTACGGGCCGTCGTGGATCTCCACCTCGATGGTGTACCCTCCGTTGTTGATGAGGAAGATGACGCTCCGCTGCCCGCATCGCAGCATCGTCGACACGTCCTGCGCCGTCACCTGCCAACCGTGCCACAGGAGCCGCGCGTGCGTGAGCACAGGCAGACGCCATTGAAACGAAACAGAGCACCTGGAGTTTTCCAATTAATGCACTACCTGAAAGCTTCCGTCGCCGATGCACGCGATGACACGCTTGTCCTTGGCCGCCTGGGCGTACCCGAGCGTCGCGCCCACCGACCACCCGATCGACCCGTACTGCATCTGGAACTCGTACCTATCCATCACCACAAGCCTTTGCGTCGTCACTCAACTTTAAGAACACAGAGCCTAAACGTGCACGATTCTGAGATTTGTTCGTTTCCCAGCGTGAGACGCTTACCCGCAGCCCTCGGGGAGCCTGAGCTTCTGGCAATTGAACCACGAGTCGCCGGTCTCGGCGACGACGGCCGTGTCCCCGGACAGCATGCCCTTGATGTGCTTGAACAGGACGTTCACCCTGAGCGGCTCGTCCGGCTTCCCCTTGAGCGGCTCGCGGTCGGGGACGAAGATCCTACGGTAATTGTCGTACGCCGTGGTGTTACGCCTGAGGCGCTTGGCGAGCGCGCGGAGGAACTCGCCCATGAGGATGCACCCGAAGGCCGGGCCGTTTCCGACGACCACGCGGTCGGGCTGCACGATCACGGCCTTCTCACGCTTGAGCAGCAGCGAGTAACCCACGGAGCTGTAGTCGTTGAAGATTGGGCCCGCGAAGAGGTAGGCGTCGGCGGACTCGACGATCTCCGCGCAGAAGGTGGTGCTCACGGCGCCCCAGTACGTGCCGATGAACCGCGGGTGGTGCTCGGGCACCAGGCCCTTGCCCGAGGGCATCACCGCGAACGGGTACCCGCTGGCGTCGGCGATGGCCGCGAAGGGCTTCTGGGCTTTTGCGACGCGGATCTTGGGCCCGCCCACCATTACAGGCTTCACCGCCTTGTTTAGGAACTCCGCCGCCGCCTCCACCGCGTACTCCAGGTTCGCCTTGTTGCTCAATCTGGTGGAACACATACGGTTGCTCTATAAATCTGAAGCACGCTAGAAAGTAGCAGTAGAAACTCATTGCTCGAGATACATTGACTGAACATTAATTACCTTGGTGAGATGAAGAGGGGCACTGGCTCCCGGCTGAAGGTCGGGTGGGAGAGGCCGGCGAGGTTGCAGCTGACGCTGATGTACACCGGCTTGCTCTCCCTGAGCGCCGTGGCGATGGCCGTGTCGATCTGCTCGTGCGCGTCGTCCAGGTTGTTCACCACGGCCTGCGCATATACACGTGACGGTGGCGTGCCTTAATTAATGATGCCGAACAGAGGTGTTCGACGAAATGGAACACACAGAGCAGAGAGGCGTCGTGAACGAACCTGGTGGCAGGTGATGGCCTGGAAGCAACGGAGCTCCTGTGAGAAGTCGGGTAACCCGATGGTGTGGTGGAGGACGCGGTTGGTGCCGTAGTCGTTGGAGTTGGGCCCGCCAACGATGCAGATGACGGGGAGGTTCTCGCTGTACGCGCCGGCGATGGCGTTGAGCACGCTGAGCCCGCCGACGGTGAACGTGACGGCGCAGGCGCCGACGCCCCGGGACCGCGCGTACCCGTCGGCGGCGTACCCGGCGTTGAGCTCGTTGCAGCAGCCGACGAGGTTGAGCCCCGGCTCGGCGATGAGGTAGTCGAGCAGGGTCAGGTTGAAGTCCCCGGGCACGGCGAACACGTCGGAGGCGCCGATCTGGACGAGCCGCCGCGCCAGGTGGCGCCCGAGCGTGGCGCCCGCCGGGGACACGGACGCCGGCGGCGGCGCGGAGATGACGGCGTGGGAGTTGGCCAACGGAAGCGAGCCGACGCCGTTGCTTGTCGGCTTCGCCACGCCGTTGGCGGGGTTGCCGACCAGGAGGGTCTCCATGGCACTGGCACGTGAAGATTGCAGAGAATTAGGGGGCAGCGAGGAGGAGGTGATGTGACTTGAGAACTCGAGTTTGTTTGCTGGACTTGTGTGCTTTCCTGTTTGGTTGTACGAGGTTGGAATAGATGATGGCGAGTAGGTGAGCATTCGTGGGGTTTATATAGCGCGGCCAAGGAGAAAGAAGGTCATCCCGCTGAAGGAAGGCGGCAGCGGGCAAAGCCGCCAATGCGGGCCAGGGAATGGCGGCAACGGCAGGTGGATGGCAGGCAATTGGCTTTTGTGTGTTTGCCGTGCTTGCTGTGGGCCGTGATAACCAGACGTCCAAACCTTGGGCTTCCATGCTTCATGTACCTTCCGGGTGCGTTGGGTGAGATGCCGGTGTTGTGAGTTGTGTTGATACTTGGCTGTTGGTGGAGTGCTGCTAACCTAGCTGAGCTGGAGGTCTCGATCCCTCCGGTATACGCGCATTCGTCTTTCGGATCGTTGGGTCACCAAATCCCGGAACTCACAATATAGTTTGTGTCTAATTTATCTAAATTTGTCAAAATAAAACATATGCATGGTGTGCGCGGGCACGAACAGGTTGAGTAGCAAACAGAAGAATGGCAATGGCTACCTTGAAGGTGATTCTGCGTCTCGCAGAAAAATTCTATAATCCGCAATGCTCTCTGCAAATTCCAATACCACAGTTTTCATACCACACACATGAAGCTTACTATTACAGTACTGTTCATCTGTCCATGAGCTAGCTAGATCGCACCCATGTTACCCAGTGGTTCGTGACGGTTCAAAACCGCCTATTTATTTTTATTTCTTTTTTTTTTTTTTGCTTGTTTTGGGCATCCCCTGATAGATGGTCATTGTATATGCATTCATCATGTTTTTTTTTCTAAAAAGAACGCATTCAGCATGTACTATCCATCTTCGTTTCTCCCTGGATGCCCCGTGCGCCCCCGGGCTCGCGATCCCCTCCCCCCCATGGTTTCTGGTTTCCTACCTCGGGCGCCGGCGTCGGCGGCTACTATGCCTGCCAGATCCGCCCTGGCGGGTGGCTGCCTGGCGGCAGTAGATGGCAGGCAACGACCCGATGACGGACGACCCCCATGTCATCTGGTCACTTTTGTCGCGGCACGCATGACGCAGATGCTTTGTGGGCAGCAGCACCTCCGTCCGTGCTTAGATTCTTCTATGCGTAATTTGGCTTTGAACAGCGTAAGCACCCGTGCATAACACAAGAAAAGGAGGAGCGGGTGAGCTGTTGCATTGCATTTGTGTCGGTGCAACAGTAGGTAGTGGTGGTATTACTTGTGTGCCCAGCTGTAGCTGACCGGGTCTCGAACCCTCTCCTCTCCATGGAGATGCTCGTGTGCATTCCACTTCGGATCACCGATGCAGCATGCGGTTCCAGTGGATGCGTTTAATCTGCGTTTGAGATTTGATTTGACGCGCGAGATATCTTGTTTCTTCCTTTACTTGAACCTCAAAGAAAAGAAAAACTAGCCTTTTCATTTGTCAAATAGTTGAGCGCGAAATTTTCATGATGGAAAATTAAAAGAAAAAGAAACCGCCGTGGTCTTTGAACACGGTTTATGTACATTCGTTTCCACCTGTTACCTGATGGCATGCATGGCATGGGCTGATGAACAGTGAACGCACGTTCCTACGCTCCATGCGCTGAACCGCCCGCGCGCCCCTGGGCCTTGCCGTCCCTTCCCCCACGGTTTCCGCTCGGGCGCCGCGCCGCGGTACCATACACTTGCGCCTGCAGCGGCGGCTACGCTACTCGGCGATTCGCCCTGGCCCTGCCGCTGCCGGGTGGCTGCTTGGTTGTATACAGTACTAGACTGTAATCTTGCACAAGGTGGCAGTCGGCAGGCGACCGTCGCCGCGTCGTCGTCACCCTGGTCATTTTTTGTCGCCGCCGCCCTGAAGATTACTCAAATGACAAGCGGGTGTTTAATCCTTAATTAAGCGATCAGTATAAATAAAATGCATGCGCTACGATGACTGTGAGAGACCGGGCGAACTGTCGTTGTCATGACCATTCCGTGACTACTACCACATAGGAGTACAAAATAAGCGTCTTTGTTTGGCTTCGGATGACCATGATCGATCGCTCCACGACTCGTGACTACTAAACTCGTGCAGTCGTGCTTCGTCGGAACGTCCTGTGTAAAGTGACACGGGATATTCTGAAGTATGAACGAGACTCCTCACAGCACAGTGACGGATTTGGCTTTGCCATCCATCGTACTCGCACTGCACAGTCAAACACAAACGGCAAATAAAATGCCGGAAATGGAAGGTGGTGCAGTGACTAGTGAGTGGGGCATCCGGCATCGGGCTCGGGATCTAGGGATCCGGTTGCTGTTGGTTTCAGGTGCGCCCAGCTAGGCATGCGGCTAGCCCGAGCCTGCGTTTTTCAAAGCCGAAAGGCGTCCGCCCAACTTGTGTCCCCACTGATTACGCACATGATAAACTCCCAAAACGACACTTCCGTACCTGATTCGAATTAGGCTACGACTACTTGCAAAGCAGGGGCCATGAATCTGGCCCGGTACAAGTCTACAAGAAGATTCAGTCTGCCCGAAAAGTGCTTTGCGGCACTGCTACGTAGTAGCACGGCTGCTGCATATATATTCAGGCAGTTTCAGGAACCATCCCATGGGTGCACCGCGACGAGGCCCCCTGGCACCCTACCGCCGCCGTGCACGAAGGAACGTGCCCTGCCCATCGGCCGCCACGCTCTCGCGCGCGAGTCTGCGGGCGCCGGAACGAGCAAAACCCAACGGCGGCGAGGGAGGAGGCTCAGCTGGGATCTGCGGATTCCGTGCCACGCGCGGGATCGGCGGAGAATCTTCGGGGCTCTCCGCGCGCGCAAGGACAGCGTGTCGGGGCTCTGGAGCGCGTTCAGGTCAAACCGATGGCGACCCGGCGCCCTGCGCGCACGTCACCACGTCAAAACTCGCGTGTGGCACCCATTGACCGGGCGCGGCCGGCCAGCCGGAACGGAAAAGTGGCGGCGTGGAGTCGGTCGGTGGCCTCGGCAGGCATCCGTCTTTTTTTCTTATGGCCTCTTTTGCTCACAGATAAACTTTTGACGGAAAGATTTGTAAAAATAGATTCTGACCCTCGGTGTTAAAGATCATGGCGCCGAGGTCCATCCCCGTGACGTCACGTTTGGCAGACGTGACGCTTACATAGCGTCTGGACTCGTCACCAAAGGCTACGGCGCCGAGCTCCGTGGCCTTTGGCACCGATACGGATAGATGCGATTTTTTGATAGAAAACATATATAATTTGTCTAAATCGGATATAATTTGTCTAAATCGGAGTATGACTATTTAAAGAATGGACTGCGAATTAGCGAAATATTTTTCAAACACTCATAATTTTCACATACGAACTCCGATTTAGACAAATTATATATGTTTTTTATCAGAAAAAGCGTCGAGGTCCAGACGCCATGTCAGGGCCACGTCTGCCAAACGTGACACCACAGGGATGGACCTCGGCGCCAAAGGTCATGGCGTCGAGACGTGTTACCTCGGCGCCGTGATGTTTGACGCCGAGGTCAGAGTTTATTTTTACAAATCTTTCTGTCAAGGGCCTATTTGTGAACATGTTTCACGAAAAGGGCAAAAAAAAAAAAAAAAAAAAGACGGCAGCGGGCATTGGGCGCGCGCGGATGAATGCGGAAAGTGAAGGTGATACTTGTGCGATTACTCTTCTCACACGTTAAATGCTCAACAAGTTCAGCGTCATTTTCGTCGAATGTTTTTTTTTTGGGTAAGGGTTGTCCAAGTACTACTTTGTAGCCAGAGGCCCAGAGGATTCCTTCATTGTGTCAATGGCAAAACAGCAGCCGACAAAAAAAAAACACGGGCGATAGCACGCGGCGCGTGTTTTTGTTAGTGGCATCCATACATTTGCCAAGTTTTGAGTCGTAAATATTAGGCGTTGTGTTTCGTTTTCTTTTTGTCTGACGGACTCCTCTTGCACGGTTGCACCAAAAGCTGGCAATATATGAAATGGCTTATCAGTTTAGCCGTTCAGATTATTTTTTCTTGACAGAACATTATTGAATCAGCTCAGAATCAGTCAAAATCAATAGACTTTTCAGTCAAATCCTGTCAAACGAACATAGTGGTGCTCTCACGAAAATATATGTACTACATGCATTTTTTTTTAACGATCGTGCCTTAGCACTTTTTTGAAAATATAGGTATCCTTACGAGAGGGATGAATGCATATCTACCTATGTGGTGCTATAAAGGGAATCCCACTACAAAGTAGTATAATTTGTCTTGAGTTGAGTCGAGCTAGGCGTGTGTGAATGTCTCATTTCAAGCCACCAGCGGTGCTACAAAAGGGAATCACGCTACAAAGTAGTACAATTTGTTTTGAGTTGAGTCGAGCTAGGCGCGTGTGAATGTCTCGTTCCAAGCCACCGTTTTTTTTTTTTGTCGTATCAATGAAATGTGTTCAAGTGCTGTTCGTTCAAAAAATGAATGCATATCGGGTCCAAAAACACGGATGGATGGAAATGGAACGTATACAAAATTAGAACCTTTTTCCAGGAGATCTCAATCACTTTCGCTGCTTTAGCCTTCCAAATTGGTTGGTTACGGTCAGAGGTGTTTGAGGAAGCAAAACTTCTAATACTCAAAAAAAAAAAAAGAAGCAAAACTTCTGTGGGGGAAAAGCAGAGAAATTGGGCGAGAGAAAGCCTATACAACTTTTGGGCCG
Organism: Urochloa ruziziensis; assembly: GCA_015476505.1. NCBI lineage: Eukaryota > Viridiplantae > Streptophyta > Magnoliopsida > Poales > Poaceae > Urochloa > Urochloa ruziziensis. Next base: position 66,426,156 of record CM027120.1, on the reverse strand, counting down.
AAAGCCTTGGCCAGGCCCAGTCTAGTAAGTCGTGTAGCTGAGTTGGACGTCGGGCCGTTCGTCGGCGTAAAATCAGAGCCCGTTTGAGCCACGCAGGCTATACGCGCTAGGATGACAAGCATCCTGCTCCAGCGCGCGCACGGCATGTCGCACCTCGGCCGGTCGTGCGACGAGCGACAAGAAGGGTGTGGTGCGTGAGCGTGATGGCCGGCAGAAGCGCGTGCAGCCTGGAGCATGGCGATCGACCGAGGTGCTCTGAGCCCCTGACTTCTGGCCGCGAATCTTGAATAATCCAAGTACGACCCGATAGGCTTCTTGCCTGCGGAACAGGCATCATCTGCTCCCTGGATCGGGCACTATGCCACTATGGTTATAAAAGCGATCAGCTTCTTTTTAAGATGGAAAATAAGTTTCGGTTTGGTTTCTGAATCGACATCGAACCACAAATTATAGTCCAAGCGATCGGCTTCATCCAGGCTTCTTGATATTAGATGTAGGCATAACATTTTTTCAATTTTCAAATTCATGGTATATCGCTAAAAGGATATTCTTTTTTGAGTTCACTCATAATCTCTTTTTTTTTCCTTAACCAGAGTTTTGCACGTACTTGGTCTCTAAAACTATATTTTCTCGGTGCCCAATACTATAATATCGAAACAGGGCCATTTGTGAGCATAAAAAAACCACGAGGTGGAATAAAACTAAACCTTAGTTCGAAAGAGAAGAAATTATTAGCTATAATCCTATCGATAAATCTCCATTAACAAACTCGCAAAAAAAAAATCTCCATCAACAAGAGGTGATAATTTGCATGATTGTCATCTCCAACTGAGGTACTCCGTATGTGCATGGCGCATCATGCCCTTGCCGCTCTCCTGCACCTGAGCCACTGGCTGATCGTGATATGATTAGTGATAACCCCATCCTGTCCTGCTGTCTCCTTTTTTCAAATCCACACACATCCAAGCTGAATTTAAATACCGCTAGTGCACTGTGGGGCAGGCAAAAGCAGCACACTGAACGCCAGTTTTGATATCTTTCGGTACCTTTTCGGCAGCGAATATCTCCAGACCGAACGACTTGCTAGCTGCTACTTGCTAGTTTGCTGCTGCTTCTGCTCTTCGATTTTTTTTTTTCGGATCAGAACGAATGTCCAAGCTGGGGGAAAGCAGGAGACGACATGATGGACAGTGTGCATGCGTTAAAACTAATCAAAGCCGGTAGATAAATTAAAAATATTGTGCAGTGCTGTGGTGCCACTGTTAGTGATAACACTCCAAGGATACTGCCTAAATATAGGACACCTCGAACTCCATTTAGAATCCAAGTTGCCCCTAGATGTTGCGGCTGCATGTGGTGTGCTACTGGCTTAAAGTTTCTTCTTCATCTGCATATGTGAACATTTGTAACGCCTGCTATGAAGATGCCCCCCTTAAAGAAATAACATAACACACCCAGTGAAAACTATTGGTAGCTAAAGTTTTTCAAAGTCTGTGTGAAACATTATCTACTAGTTGCAACTATAAAAGTATATATACTTTTTAAAAGAAAATCAATCAAATGCCACAACCACGCATTGAATTGACGCCTAACATATCCCTTCCATCCTCCTCTTTTATATATCCCCCTAACCAAACCCACTAGATAGATATATCAGGTCACCATCTTACTATAAAAACCAGGTCTATTAAAGTGTGCTTGGAGAACGGAGAATGTTGGACCCAAAACTAGTTATAATCGCAGCTGATGGCCTGATGCTAATGGAGGACAAAACCACTGTTAGAGTACAGCGTTGATGCTAATAAATTTGCTTACAACAACACTAGTAGTTTACCTTAAATTATGAACAAACAGACACTGAAATCCGATTCAACGAAAATTTGAAATTATGCGGTGTGGTAATACATCCACAACCTTTGAAATTATGTATTTAGTTTTTATGCAATCGAAGATATTTGCAACCTCCTGGACTGTGATCCGTGGAATCAAAGCAAAAAGGAGGGTGCAAATGCAACATACTCGAGAGCCAGTACGAAAGTGCATGTATGGACTGTGCTCCGTGGAATCAAAACAAAAAGGAGGGTGCAACATAGTACTGCTAGAGAGCTTGCGATTTGCGAGCTATCTCTAATTAAAGGGCGCTTTGCCCGTGCCAGTGCTGCTGTTACGCTAACACAGATTCCACCTGAACCACCACCGCAAACGTTAAATTCGCTCTGCTTATAAATACTCAAAAGCTATGTACAGCTTACACCACTTTTCCCTTGCATTGGAGGGCTCTGGTCAGAGAATAGCTACAAGCTAGCAGGAAAGCGCCGGCGGCGAGGTCAGGTGACCCCACGCCGGCCTCCAAAGAACTCCGGGGAGGGCAGGCAGCCGAGCAACGTGCACTGCATTTCCCGACGCCATTGGCGACCAGGCCCTAATAAACATGCGCACTCACGACGAGTAGATCTGACGCGGTCATGGCGGCCATCATTAAATGGCGCGCTGATTCAAAGGCCCGCGTCTTGCGGGGGGGGGGGGGGGTCGCTGACAGATAGGGCCCGCTTGTCATGGGACGATGCTTTTGTTTTCGTCAAGTAATATCTCTGGCTCTCTGCTTATTTCACACGGCGTCGTCGCTTCCGTTGACGGCGGCGGCGGCGGGCTTGTCCTTGCCGGCGGCGAGGAGGCACCGGCAGAGCGGGCAGCTGGCGTGTGACCGGAGCCAGGCGTCGACGCAGTCGGGGTGGAAGCAGTGGCCGCACGGCGGGAGCACCTTCACCTTCTCGCCGGCCACCAGCGCGCTGATGCAGATGGAGCACAGCGCCGCCGCACGTTCGTCGGCCTCCGCCTCCCCGTCCCCGCCGTTGGCGTCGCCGCCCTTACCCTGGAGACAGCGAGGCGGCGGCGACTCCGGTGCGCGGTACATCGTGACGGGAAGCCCGCGGATGGCGTCGGCGTCGAGGCCCGGCATCGCCGCCGCCGCCGCGGCCGCCGCCGACGAAGACGACGAAGCGGCCGCCTCCGGGTCGGGCGCGTAGCGGTGGCACCGCCAGCGGAGGTAGAGGCAGAGCGCGACGCAGAGGACGACGGCGCAGAGCAGGCCCACCAGCAGCGGCACGGCGCGCCCGTGCACCGCGAAGTTGCTGTCCCCGACGTCCCCGTACCGCCACCGCATCACCACCATCTGCTGGCTCCCGCCCGCCGCGCCCTCCTGCGCTGCCATTGCTACCTGATCGCTCGCTCTGTCGCTCACCCGCACACACGAGGCAGAGGCAACCACTATATGTGGCGGAGGGGCATGGGGCTACGGGCTAGTGATCGATGAGGACGAAGCTTCGGCACGCCTGCGCGCGGGAGCAAGTGGGAGAGGTGGTGGCGTGTGGCTCGGCGCGGCCGCGGGCCGGGGGGAGCTTGGAGCCTTGGAGGCGAGCGAGGCGAGAGCGATCGCCGGGGGGCGTGGTGGTGGCGTGAAACGGCGATGGCTGTGGTTTATAAAATTTGAAAGCGGCCCGGCCGTCCCTTTTAAGGTTGGCGAGAGGCTACCGCCGCGCGCGCGCCCAGTGGTAGTGGGCGTCAGGCGTCAGCCAGTGGGCACCAGGCAAGCCCCAAACTCTCGACGACCGGAACAGGATTATTGCACGGTGGCAGCAGCAGCGAACGAGAGCACGAGGCCACAAGTGGACGGTAATACTAGGAAATCTGCATTCGGAATCTTTGGAGTTTGGTTTGAATTTGAGAAAAGACGATGGAGAAAAACTGGGTACTGAGAATTTGAAATTAGAATCACCTCGGCGAAACAGGCTTAGAGAAGGGGGGGATCTACCGACTGCATGCCGTTGAGCTTTCAGCCGGGGCGCCGACGGCGTGGGAGGATGATATCGGGGTCGCTCGCGGGCTCGTTTGACTAGCCGGCGCGGTTCGTTTTCAGGGTCGCTTGCTAGCCTAGCTTCTTGACCTGTAACAGTCGTGGTGGACTTGTAGGCGCAAACGACGGAGCCTGCACTGTTCGATCGTCAGAGACAGCGACTACGGTCAATGCATTCAGACGGACAAATCTGACTAGCTTGTCCGAGATGACTCAGCTATGAATAATGTGGGCACAGATATCATGCGTGTCATCGTGTACATGTAACATGTACATGTGGACGGGCGTCCGATCGAGGTCGCTGTCCGTTGCGCCTACAGAACGGGAGCCGACACGAAACGCAATTCGCCGGCCGAGTGGATCGGCGTGCAGATGTGTCGTCGTTGCCGTCGCGCATGGCTGAATGGCTCCGTCATCCGTGGCGCGCACACGCCAACACTAGCTCCGCAAAAAGCTCCGCAACGAACTCCCGTGCTGATGCAAACTGCGTGTGTTCCAGACTTCCAGTATGTAGTTGACGCGCACGCATTCTCGGCAACAGGCTTTCCACGGCAGGATCGACACTGACTGCTCGAACCAACAAAGCTCTTTACGGCGATCGATCATGCATCTGCTTTACTTCGCCCGGCGAATAGTTTTAATCTCGTCGATCTACTACTGCTGCCCAGTTAAATCTCGGCTTCTCTGTCGCCTCGATCTGCAGATAAATCCTCACGAGCACTACTGCATAGGTCATATGCGTGCACGGCGGCAACATGTGCTCACGGTACGTCGTCCCCGGCCGGTGCGACGTTAGGTGCAATCCACCGTACTCGTGTGCGACGCCGCCGCCGGCGTCCGGCGAACGCTACCTCGTCGCTCACTGTCACGGCAACCTTTTGGGCTCGACCGAGAGATAAGGCTGGCCGATGCCACAAAAGTGAAGAGACCGTGCAGCACGGGACCCGCTCCTGCCGAGGCGCCTGAGTGCTTGATCATCCATATCACTAGCGGCAGAAAATCACACCTTTTTTCCAACCCCGATCCATCCATCAACCCTATCCCGTCAATAAATTATTCACGCCAACAACGACAGGCCGGGGCAAAGCTACATAGGCAGGCAGCTGGGATCAAAAGCCGGGAAACCGTGTGTGCCTAATCGCCCGCCCGGAGCACGGGCCGGCACCGTGGTTATCTTGCGAAAATATCCTGGGCGCGGCCCGGCGGCACGGCAAGATGAGACGCCGCTTTCCGCGTGCGCTTTATGGCCGTGTGTAGCGCAGCGCGGCCCGGCCGGCCTGATCGAGGAGCGTAGCTTAGCTTGTTTGGCCGGGTCGGGTGGTCGTTGGTGCGAGAGGGAGGGGCGCACTCGGGCCTGCCAATGCCGCATCAGGCACCGGCAAGGTGGTGCGGGCAAGCTGTGCGCGCGGAGAGAGCAGCTAGCAAGAAAGAAAGCTCGGGCGAGCGGCGCCGGCGCTCGCTCGTTCCAGGGGTTCCAGCCGGGCACGCATGCAAAAGCGGCCGTGTCCTGGCCAGCATCGCACTACCAGCAGGGCCCTGAATCTCAGATGATAGCCAGCTGATCCCGTTGCCCTTTTCGTACAGGCTCCACCGATCCAAGTTGCTGTACGTGCGAGAGCAAGTAGGCAGAGGTATCTGCTTCCGGCAACAGCTAGCGGATGCGTGCGCCGCACCGGCGAGTGGCGTGCGGGCCGTACAGGAGTTAGTCGCGGGATCGGGTGGATCGGACGTCCTTTGTTGGGCGGGCCTCGTACCAGAGCCGCTGACCGGCCGGCCATGATGTGAGACGGAAACTTGGAAAGGGTCGATGCGCCCACTGGATCTCTCGTATCCAGGGTCCAGGCGCAAGCAAGCGGTGCATGCACAATTGCGCAGCTGATGAGGAGATCCACGCGGTGGATGCATTGATCTTGATCAGGGTAGCTAGTAGGGATCAAAAGATGCGAGGGTGAGTGCATGTCCGATGCGAAAGTTCGCGTGCGACCACTGCCGCACGATGATGGCGTCGTTGAGTAAGGAGCCCGGAGGCCGGACTACCCGCCGGATCGGATGGCCTGACGGGTCGTGTCAGCAGTGCGCCGGGGAGGCCGGGTGCATGGCGATGGCAAGGTGATGAGATGGACCAACGGAACGGCTCGCATCTGATCCTGATCTCTATCACTGGCACGAGTACAGGATAAAGCATGTTCGTGCACAAGAGGGCGAAGGCCGAAAGTGGTCTGGCCTATTGCATCTTTTGGCCGTGTTGGTACCAAGTGACATTATTGTTGCTGCCAAGACAGCAAAGTGATCGCCGAACTATGCGTGTGCGCGCGCATTCGAGGTGCTAGTGCACTATCGCTATTTCTGTAGTTGTAGGATTGTATTTGGAGATACAGCGACATGGTTGAGCTTGGGGCAGCCTGAGGAGTCACCGTACTTGCCAATGTTTCAGAAAAGAGTGGGCAAACTAAAAGACAATCATCCGTTGGGCTTCTCTAGCCCCAGAAATGAGCCTACTTGGCCCACTTGGTACATTCTAGTTTCAAGCCACCCGTTGGTTTTGCACTTTTGCCCTGGTTCTCCGTTTTCATCGTGAGCAAATTACTTCGATCCCGATTGGTTCTCCTCTCTGGCGAGGCATGCTCGCACCAAGGAGCCAGGCCAAAAGACAGCCAAAAATAGATCTTGACTTGATTTAATTACAAGGAAGCTCAGTAGTCAATATGAAGCTTTCAGTGGAAGGATTCACCGATGCTCTCCATCAAAAAGCAAAAGAGCACAGACAGTGAAAATTATCTCTTCTGCATCGTGAGTGGTCACAAATGGTCTCAATAAATCGATCAAATACACCCACAGTAAGGCCAACAATCCCTGCAAAACCAAGAGAATTCCCAGTAAGCATTTTGCTTCATAGAAGCCAAAGAAGTTACATTACATTCAAGAAAGAACAAGTTACATACCACAAGAAAAAAAAAGTATATGACTAGAGAAATTAATGTTCAAACTGACGCAGATGTGCAGCAGAATACAAGACTACTTCAAGCCTTCAACACCATTGTTTGGATGCTTTGCTGTAAGGAAATACGCAGAGGCAGGGAGGTCCACAAAAGGTGCATAATAGGAGGTGAGTTGAGTTCACGCACTCCACACCATCACGCTAAAGTTGTAGACAACACGTCTAGCGTTTTTTTTTCTCTCCCTTGTACCAAAATTTAGAACCCAAGAGCTAGCTCAAACTGTTTAGAGACTGATAACATTTCACTTGTCCAGAACATGATAGCAAACTTTTTCTTTACTCTATTTTGAGTACTCATCTGTATTTATGCAATATTTTGGCATGAACTCTGAGAACCTATATACGACTCTGTTACTCCTCTGAAAAACTAGTCATATAATAGGATCCTGTTGGACTAATTTCTTAAATATTTCATAAGGAAAACCTAGGAAATCAACATAGCGTTGAGGGGTGCCGGAAAAATAAGACCACAACCGTGCGTGCGCACACATCTTATCAGCAGCAACTCAATAACACATCGAGATTCATGTTCGGCTTGACTAGCGTGTTGACACAGCTTCCAAACCAGCAAGCAACATCCCTTTTTAATTTTTTTGTCCCGCGTCGAAACATTCTTTTTTATTTATGTGGATTTCCTATGGTTTGTTTTGAAACATGATACTATCTCTTTCAAATCAAGTTAAAATGCAAGAAGAAAACCGGGGCTGGCTAGTTTGCGGGCGGGCGCACGGAGGCGTCTATGCGGTCGCGCTCCCGTCCAAACGGGCAGGTCCCACCACACCTCCGCATGCACGCCGCACCGGAACGGCTCCTGTGCCCCAATCCCACATGCATGGCTCCGTTGGCTCCACGTGCTTAAAAACTTATCAAAAAAATCTTGGAAAATTTTTACAACAAACAAAACTTTGAAAAAAAATTTGCAACAAATTTTTTATCAAACTTTTTACACGGCGATTTTTTAGAAAAATATTTAAAGAAAAGTTTTACAAAAACTTTCGTGCAAAAAATTTGTCAAGACAAAATTTTATGGAAAAAATATTTCCTAACAAAATCTTGAGCAAACTTTTGCAACAAAATTTTTCAGAATTTTTTTAACAAAATATGTCCAGAAAAAGGGAAAAAAATACCTCACTGGTGCCGGCCGCCGTGGCTCGCCGGTGCCGCCGCGCTGTGGCTCGCCGGTGCCGCCGCGCCGGAACAGCTGCACGGGCTCGCCAGGACGTACCTCCCGACGCCGTCGGGGCTCGTCGGGCCGCGCTCGCAGTCCCACCGCCATCCTCGCCGGCAGCGGCGACGAGCGCACGGAAAGGGGCCGGGGGGCGGCAGCGCGGCGCGGCGCGCGGAGGCTGGAGGCGGCTTCATCAGTGGGCAGGGCTCTCCATCGGCGGCGTTGGCGGGCAGATGAGAGAAGGACACAGAGACGCCATGTGAGCTATGTGGTGGGAAGAGGAGAATAGGATAAGATGCTCGGGTGTGTGTGGATCCCGCCACGTGAAACAGCGGGCGCAGGGAGGCTTAGGCGCGCTCGGTCTTAAATCTGGTATTGCGAAGAAAACCCTCTCAGGGTAAGAAACATATGTTTGAGATTTTACCTTGGGCATGTGTTCTTTTGATATATTTTTTCCCTATCAGATTGCAAATATAGGTTTGAAACTCTTCTGAGTTTAGATTGGGTAGTCTTGGTTGCAGTTCCAACTTCCACGATGCAAATAATCCCGGACTTGATATATGAATGATTCCTCCCTTGCCTAAAAAAAACACTTCCACTCTGACGGGATGTTAGGGGTGACGTTATTCCCCTCCCCCCCCCCCCCCTACTAAAAACATGTGTTAAGAGAACGCCCAGGATCAGAGCACCATAGCAGTATAGCACCCATCAACAAGCTGATTTTGCTGTCAGTAATCGTCTGCTAAGCAATTCATGTGTTACTGCTGGAAAGTGCGGAACAATGCTCATCTGCTAAGCTCGTATAATGATTTCATGGGCAATAACAGTTCTTTGACAGTCCTACTTCTAACAAAATCTGTCTGACACTTCAAAATATTATGAATTCCATACATTGCGAACTTAGGGCTCGATTAATAAACAGGAACAAAATTTCAGTACTACCTTGGACCAGGTTGTGTGCATCAAGTGGCATCTTGTGCGTTTCCATGCCAACCAATCATAAAGAACATAAATATTCTTCATACAAATGATAAATAACCTGCATTGTGCAATACTGAGATCACACTGAGTATTGGTCTAATAACTGCACATTGAATATTCAGCAAGACTAGAGAAGAATGCCATTCAAAACTAACAGTTGGTAAGACTAACAAATGAACTATCATTCAGCCATCCCAGGCTCTGCATTTCTGCTTTGAGCATCAGAATTCAGAACACAGATACTCACCTGCATCAATTCCTTATTGCAGTGTCCATGGCAAATGTATTTAAGGATACCTATTCAAACAAGTTCAGTTTCCATGCACATCAATCCTATTTCACGATAGACTCAATTCGTAACAATCTGAGCACTACCACAAAAAAAAAAAAAAAATCCAAATCAGATTGCCACAAAGTACAGGTTAGTAGCAAAGGTAGGGACTCAACATCAACTGAGAGTTATACCGCATCATTTGTCACACCGAAACATCACAGAGTCAAATGGCGGTGGAAGTAAAAGAAAAAAAAATCCTCTGTAAGCACTATGAGAATGTATCCCAAGATCAGAGCATTGTAGCATTGTAGCATCCATCAACTACCTGAGCTTGCTGTCAGTATTCATCTTCTAAGCAACTCCATTTACGCGTTGGAAAATACACCCCATCTATACCAGGAAAATGCAAGCATCAACCCACACATTTTCCCAGCGAGTTATCAGTTTGATTTCAACAGAAAACGTAATCCATTTTATGACATGAAACTCCATGTAGCATATTCTAGAGTTTATGAAGTAAAAAATGATTTTATTGACTTTCTATAGCAACTACCAAAAGAGCATAACGAAAGCAGGCACCAATAATGATTTCATGGGTAATAACAGTTCACTGACAGTCCTCCTAACAAAAGCTGTCAAACAATTCAAAATCTTAAAAATTCCACATTGTGAACCCAGTTCTAGATAAAAGGCACAAGGACAGAATTCAGTACTAGTCAGCAGCTTGGACCAGGTTGTATCCATAGAGAGAGACAAATAGCACAGGGATAAATATCACGTGGCATCTTGTGCATTCCCATACCAATAGCAACTAATAATCATAAAGAACACAAACATTCTTCATACAAATGATAAACAACCTGCATTCTGTAACACTGATCACACTGAATCTTTTAACTGCACACTGAGTATTCAAACTAGCAAATGAATTATCATTCAGCCATACTAGGCCCTGCATTTCTGCTTAGAGCATCAGAATTCAGAACAGAGATGCTCACTTGCATCAATTCCTTGTTGCAGTGTCCATGGTAAATGAATTTTCGGACATTGATTCAAACAAGGTCAGTTTCCATGCGTATCAATCCAATATCATGATAGTCATTTTTCAAAACTGAGCACTATGCCCAACATTTTCAAATTGGATTGCCACAAAGTACAGGTTAGTGCAAAGCTAGGCAATCAAACATGAACTGAGAATTACCTCAAGACGAACCCTCACATCATCTATCGCACTGAAACATCACAAACTCAAGTGGCGGTGGAGGCTCATAGCCAAGAACCTGCCGTCTCAATGGAGAAGCCAAGTCGGAGGAGAGTTCTGCGAAGGGCCCTGCTCCGGGAAGTAGCGGTCAACATGGGGAGGCGGCCCCTCCGACCACTTGCCGATGTCGCTGCAGGGGTACTGCCTCTCGTTGTCACCACGGAACATCATCCCGTCGTCGTAGAAGCACCCATCATCCAAGAAGTAGACGCCGTCCTTGAACCCCGGGTACTGATCCACCTCGTAGGATCTGGAGCAGCCTCGCCCCACGAACAGCATCCGGCCACCCAGCGTGTCCAGCTCGCTCCAGCACCAAGAAGCCTTCTTCTTGGCACCGTCTGGCTTCTGCTGTTCCAGCATCCGGAACACCTTGAACGACGATGTCGGCGCGTGAGGATCTGGAGCGAACCTGACGACCATCAGCAGGTCCCCGCGGGACTCCAAGAGGTAGCGAGCGCGGACGAACTCGGCGTAGCTGCGCCCCCCATTCTGGAAGCGGGGTAAATCCGCCACTACTGCCAGGAGATCCCCATCCAAATCCAAGACCGGCGTGCACTCGAGGATGCGTTCGCCTTGGGTGAGGAAATGGAAGGAGTCGCGGTGGAACACGACGTCCTCCGGTTCCAACCCCGGCTCAACTGGCGGCGCGTTGGGCGCGACATAGACATAGCAGGATGCCACCTCATCCCCCGGGCGCCAGAACGCGAAGTGGCGTTGGCGCGGCGCATCGACGTAGGGTTGATAGGCGACGATGCCGGCGGCGACGCAGTTCAGGTTATCCGGGGGGTGCGAGAGGGTGGCGGCGAGGATGACCATGCCGTGGTGGGTTTGCTCGTCGTCGTCGTCCTCGAGCACGTCGGGGGCCGCGTGGGACTCCCCCGTGCGGATGTTGAGGAGCCAATGCCCGTGGGTCTGGCCGTAGGCGAGGAAGGACCAGGCGCCGTCGTACGAGCCGAAGTGGCGGGGGCCGGAGGCGAAGAGGCGGCGGCCGGGGAGCTCGTTGTGGTCGCGGCGGCCGCTGAGGTAGCAGTAGACGCCCGTCGCGCCGTCGGCGTGCGGGAGGAGGAGCGACGGGAGCCGGGGAGGCGCCGGCGGGGCGTCCGCGAGCAGCGCGAGCCATGGGCGGCAGGCGGCGGCCATGTTGACGCGGTCGACCGCGCAGGGGACGCGGCGGAAGATCTCGAGCACCATGTCGGTGGGGAGGTCCGCCCATGTCCGAGGCGCGGCCATGGGGGGCGGGCGAGGAATTGGGAGTTGCGGGGCGGAGGCTCGGTGGTGGATTGCGGAAGGGGAGACGGTGGGAAATCCGCTGGATTGGAATTGGAAGACGTTGCGATGGTGGTGGTGTGCGGCGCGGCGTCCCTTTTGTTCTGTAAACCGATGGGCAGAGGAGGCTGTTGCAACTTCTGCTTCTGCAAGAAGCAGGGGAAGCACGGGCGGCGCATCGGGCCTTTCGGGGCAAATGGATCGTGTGTGCTTTGTAGATTTATATGGGCCGATGGTAACAAGTCAAGCCCATACATCTGGAGGAACTGCTTGGTCATGAAGAGAACAGATACGGCCCATCTAAAAATCCGAATCCTCTGCATCACTTTTTCCAGAGTTTCCTACGGGCGGCGGCCGGAAAGGCAACGGCACGGGCGTCAAAACTCGAAGCATCTCGACGAAGCACGGACACAAAACAAGCTTAAACCAATTTCTCTAGTGCTAATCCATGCTTAACCTCATGACCTGTAAGTTTCTCGAATCTTCTTATGGCCGCCGCCCCGGTCCCTCTCCGGAAAACACGACACGCCTCCAGCCACCGACCACCACGTACCCCCCTCGCCGCATCCACACGCGTCCATCCCCCACTCCGCTGCGCCCCGTTATTAAACCCCCACCGCCTGACGCCACCCTCTCCGTCGTCAAGCTCGACACAGGACTGCTACTAGCCCAGAACACTCATCCAAGCAAGCAACGAACACACGGAAGCGGAGGAGAGCATCACCACGGTCGCAAGCAAAGCCATCATGGCGCAGGAGAGCATGAGGCTGGTGTGCCACCCGATCGCGGCGCACGAGGGGCGGCTGCTGCGGCAGTACACGCGGGAAGGGCAGGGCGCGAAGAAGGACATGTCGCCGCCGCTGGAGTGGTACGGGGTGCCGGAGGGCACGCGGTCGCTGGCGCTGGTGGTGCAGGACATCGACGCGCCGGTCCCGGAGCGCCCCGTGGTGCCGTGGACGCACTGGGTGGTGGCCAACATCCCTCCGGACACCAAGGGCCTCCCCGAGGGGTTCTCGGGAAAGGAAGGCGCGGCGGGGCGCGAGTACGGCGGCGTGCAGGAGGGCGTCAACGACTGGAAGCAGCCAGGGTGGCGTGGCCCCGTGCCGGAGTCGCGCGGGCACCGCATCCAGTTCAAGCTCTACGCGCTCGACGACGTGGTGCAGCTCGGCAACAAGGTAAAATGGATTTTTTTTGTTTGTCCGGAAATAATAATCATTTTTGGTGTGCCGTGGCGTTATTTACTTATTTTCTTCATTTCTTGGCGCGTTCGTTCTGGAGTGCTGATGATAAGGATGTGTGCCTGCGATTTTGCAGGTGACTAAGGATAAGCTCATGGGGGCAATCGAGGGGCACGTGCTGGGAGAAGCCGAGCTAATCGCCGTGTTCTAAGGAGGCGTCGCCACGTACTGTCATGGGTTCTGTAATCTCTTTGTTTGGCGTGCCTTGTAGTATATTTGTGGCAACCTTGTAATTTTGATCTAATAAAAGAGAACTCACTTGTGCTCGTGAAGTGAAGTGAATCGTATGATGTCTCTGGGATGGGATGTGTTTGGGTTTGAAATCGAAAATCCATAAATCCTGTTGTGGGCTGGTCCGTTGACGACGTTTTAGTAGCATTTGACGAGTCTAAAAGATCCAACATGTATCATACTTGGGCTCAATAGCAGCTTCACCGGCCCATATGGGTGTCAGATGCGGCCTGTTTACGATCCGGGTCGTCATCATCAATCCGCTGGTTATGAACAAACAACACTCTTATGATTCCTGAAATCTGAAGAACTCTGCTAAACACCAATCTCTCTCACTGTCTGTCATCCCGAAAAGGATAAGAACCCTGCCTGCCCTCCCGCGCCAGCCTAGAGCTGGATGGTGACGCCCCTGGCTCCCATGCCCGAGAGCCTCTGTCCCACCGACCCTTCCCTCTCCATGATACCCCCTCCTCCTCCACCGCCGCCGACCCTGGCCGCGTCGTGCCTCGTGGCGTCGAACTTCTCCCCGTCCCCCCACAGCGCGTAGGCCTCCTCGCCGTGCGCGGCGTCGTCGCCGATCATGAGCTCCTCGTCGGGCATCCGCAGCGGGATCACAAGTCCGATGACGAGCAGGATGAGCGACGTCACGGCCACGTTCCACGCCACCACGAACGCGGCGCCCGCCAGCTGCTTCCCGACCTGCCCGATCCCGCCGCCGTAGAACGCGCCCCGGAGCCCCGGCACGGGGGACTCGATCCGCAGCAGCGTCGGCGTCGCCAGGAGCCCCGTCAGGACGCCGCCGAGCAGGCCCGCCACGGCGTGGGTGTGGAACACGGCCAGCGTGTCGTCCACGCGCATCAGCAGCGCGGACTTCTTGTGCAGGATCATCATGGTGAACCAGGGCACGCTGCCCGCGAACATGCCCATGATCACCGCCGCCCATGTCTGCACAAGCCCTGCACAAAATCAAACGGGCTTTTATTTGTTTGATAATTCAAATTTCAAAAAAAAAAAATTGAAGTTAAAACTACTTCTACTACTACTGGCTGACTTGTAGTAATTTGAATCAGATCTATGTTGCATCAGCTAGTTAAGGCGATCTGATCGTGCTGTGTAAAGTATTAGCACGGCGACTAGTGACTAGTGTGAGTGAGCCGCGGCGCCGCGCGAACTTGTCCCTTGGAGTAGGAAAAGGCAGGGCGCTGGACAGATTAATTAAGAACAGAAAAAGGAATCCTGTTACGTCGTGACGCGGCAGTGTTCGTTTTCGTACGAGCCTGCCGTGCGCGCGATTGGCTACCTGTCGCGTGTTTTCCACCGTCCTCTTTTGACTGTGGATTAACGTTCGTCATCCGTTCCGATCACTTGACGTTCAGACGTTGACATGAAACCTGATACAGCCAAATTTCGGATGCTCCAACAGACCCAGGCAATCAATCGAGCCAGCAGGATGTCGTCGCGGCGTACGCGACACGCGAGAGAGTGAGAAGCTTCTGATATGTACGGAGCGGGAAAAGCCGTACGCACTTGCTACAGGATATATACTCCGTAGGCCCTAGATAATAGGCTAGGGGGCGATGGGTTTACCTGCTCCTGGGGTGATGCAGACGAGCCCCGTCATCATGCCCTGCACGGCGCCGATGACGGACGGCTTGCCGAAGAAGATGACGTCGAGGCAGGTCCAGGTGAGGAGGCTGGTGGCGGCGGAGACGTTGGTGTTGAGCACGGCCACGGACGCCGCGATGTTGGCGGCGTACGGCGCGCCGCCGTTGAACCCGGCCCAGCCCATCCACAGCAGCCCGCCGCCGGCGATCATCAGCAGGATGTTGTTCGGGGAGAAGCGCTCACGATCGCTCTTCAGACGAGGGCCCACCTGCCAGCCGCGCGAAACAAACACCCATTATTAGCTTGAAATTGACTGCAGCGTTCTCGCCATTGCAATTTGCAAGACGACACGGCCACTGAGACCCCAAATGGCGACATCGCCAAGTTGCGTCGAGCCATCGACCATCACAACAGCAGCCAAGAGAGTGGATATCCGTTCACATGTTCCTTGGGGGGTAAAAGACTAAAAAGTTCTAGGCCTTTTCGCTTGCAGGCATCAGCAACATACGAATGTCATGTGATTGTCAAAATAACGGGAAGAAAAAAAATCTGCAGAGGAGCGCATTAGTTTCTTCTTCTTCTTCAAAGGTGACTTTGAATCTAGACACGCTGCTGATTCTAGTATTCTGAATCTATGATGCGGTGGGCACCCGTGCGTGCATTCCCACAGCGGCGTCTCCGCAAGGAATCCACACACTGGCTGGCTGGCTGCTGGGTCAAACTACAGTAATGTATTCTACGCCTACCGAACACGTTAGCAAACCTCGCCGCCGCCCGGTTGGGACCGACCGAGAGTGACGTCACCATTCCGGCGAGGACTTGGGATGGGACCATCACAAAGAAACGAGAGGGAGGACGGAACAATTGAAGGCAGGCACGCTAGCGTAGCACGTACGTACCCAGTATGCGGCGGTGAATCCGGCGACGCCGGAGGAGAGGTGGATGACGTAACCGCCGGAGTAGTCGATGACGCCCCAGTGGTAGAGGAACCCTCCGCCCCAGAGGCTGAAGGCGCCGACGGTGTAGGAGAACAGCAGCCACAGCGGCGTGAACGCCATCCACGCCTTGATGTTCATGCGGCCCAGCACGGACCCCGCCAGGAGCACCAGCGTGATGGCCGCGAACTCGAACTGGAACAGCACCAGCGTGGCCTCAGGGTAGAAAGGCTCGGTGCGGGGCGTGTCCCCGTGCGCCGTGGCCGAGAGCGCGGCGCGGCGGACCAGGTAGTCCTGGGAGAGCGCCACGCCGGCCTTGCCCCAGAACGGGAGGAGCCGCTCCCCGAACGCCATGCGGAACCCCACCAGCACCCACACCAGCAGAGAGGAGGCGTAGGCGTAGAGCGCCATGAAGGCCGAGTTCACGGCCCACTTCTTCTTCACGATGCTGCCGTACAGCACCACCAGGCCCGGCATCGACTGGATGCCCACCAGCGTCGCCGCCGTCAGCTGCCACGCGTTGTCGCCCTTGTTCAGCCAGTCCGGCGCCGCTAGGGCCGCCGCCGCGTACGCGCTCGCCGCCATGCCTGCCGCTCGCCGGCCGGGTGGGTGGCTGTGGCTGCTTTTGTGCTTCCCCGGGCGCGCGCAAGTTTAATAGTACGGTGCAACTGGGACTTTATATGGGGTGTTTAGGCTGGTTCGTGGCTTGATTTTCGGTTAATTATGCAGGCTAAATTAACCAAGTGGATCATGAGGGGGAGAGTTCGTGAGCGGCATGAAGGGGCCAATTAGATTGCGAGAGGGAGAGAGAGACCAGGCAGGAAGGTCAACCGGGCAGGCAGCCACGAATGGCACACGGCGTGCGGCGTGTTGCGTAGAGCACTTTCCCATCGTTAATTTACGGGGGTCTCTTTCCCTACTCCCGCTAGAATGTATAGAATCAAGATGGGGACATGTCTTTAGACTGTTCTGAAGACGAGAAGAGCCGACGATCCGCCGGTACACGGCTTGGAAGAATTGTTTTTTAGTATGCGTCCACTTGGTCATTTCTACACGTTCTAGACTTAAGTTGGGGAGATTCCTAAGTCGAACTGCCGAACCTTGTGTTGGAGCATGGAAGATACTGAAATATATGGTGGCTCACCTCACTCTGCCATTCCTGTGTCGAAGTGTCAAACCAGAAACGGCAGGCTGATGGAAGGAGAGGACGGGGTTCGCATATACTACCTCCGTCCCAGAAAGAATGCATGTCTGGATACTGAAATGTATGGTGGCTCACCTCACTCTGCCATTCCTGTGTCGAAGTGTCAAACCAGAAACGGCAGGCTGATGGAAGGAGAGGACGGGGTTCGCATATACTACCTCCGTCCCAGAAAGAATGCATGTCTGAAATGCGTGCCGGTTAGAGTGATTCATGTTTGACCAAATTTCTAGCGAATTATATTCATATTTATGGCTCTAAATAAATTTGTTAAAAAACTACATTTAGAAACGAATCGAATGATATATATTTCATATCATAAATATTTATACTTTTTTATTTATAATTGGTCAAACATAATATTCTGGAATTTATCGGGAAGCGAGAAATGCATTCTTTCTGGGACGGAGTGAGTAGTTTAGATGAAAGTTGAAAAAATTTTACAGTATGTCGGACACACATTTGAAGTATTAAATATAGACTAATTACAAAACTAATTGCAGATTATGTCCGTAAATCGTAAGACGAACCTAATGAGTCTAATTAATCCGTCATTAGCACATATTTACTGTAGCAATTTATTGTCTAATCACGACCTAATTAGTCTCATTAGCTTCGTCTCGCGACGTACACTCCATCCATATAATGAGTTATTTTTTTACTACATTTAATATGCTATGCATGTGAGAGAACATGGCGAAAAAAATTTTACAGGCCCCGTCTAAACAGAGCCGCTTGAAGCGAGCACCGCGTCTTCTCGGAATTTGCTGGTTCCTTGTCTCCATTTGTTGAGTCGCTGTTGGCAACCACTGGACTGGTCTGGTACACTCTGACATCCAGACCAAGACCCCAGGCCGTTGATCTACAGAATTGGGCAATGAACGAGTGCACGGTGTGGTAAAGCCTGGCAGTTTCTTGGAAAGATTTTATACATTGCCGGGTTTATATCAGTCCACGTCAAGCTTAATTACCAGAGGTGTTCCTTTGATTCTGACTGGGGAACATGATTATGACGATCACACTGACACTGTGGCGTGGGATTGGGAATCCGGTCTGTAGAACACTTGGTTCGAAGAGGCCCTGACATAAGTCGATTCACATCGCAGATTCACAATCGGTCGTGCTGGCTTGCATATGCCGACGGCTTGAGGCTACTACTACTAGGCGCAGTGCCACGCTAGCGGCTAGTCCAAACTCCGAAGCCCCATAGTGATGATCGTGCTAAGCAACTAGGGTGGTGGTTAATCCCAGCTACTATCATGGTATACTAAATACTAATGGAGTTTATCGCTGCCAGAGAATTTTCTAGACCCAACTTGATAATCCAGACCAGCGCCAATCCTCTGTGCTTGCAACACACTATGTAAAAACTCAACTAAGGAGACACATATATAGGAGACGCGGTTTTAACTCGTGTCTCCTTTCATATAAAGGAGACGCGGATTTAGAACCCACGTCTCCCATAATAGAGGAGACGCGGTTCGTCAACCCGCGTCTCCTTTATGTGTCATCAGAGGAGACGTGGTTTATTAAACCGCGTCTCTCCTATTGAGCCCGTTACTGTGTTCGACTGTAGGAGACGTTGCTAGTGTACCCGCGTCTCCAGTATAACATCCGGACCCGAACGTTTTTCATCAAATACGTTTAACATCCACACTGACGTCCGGCCCTCCCCCACCCGACCCGACTCCCCCAGCTCGCTCCCCCACCCCGACCCGACTCCCCCCATTCTCTCCTCGCTCCCCACCTCGCCGCCACCACCCCGCCCCGCTCCTCCGTCGCCTCTCATCTTCCTCCGCTCGGAGAGGCAGCGAGGGTCCTCGACGGCGGCGACGTCCTCCTCCCACTCCTTGACTCGCCCAGTCTCCGTCTCTCTTCTCCTATCCTAGATCTGAGCGACGGCGGCCTCCCAGATCCAGCATGCTCCTCCACCTATAGATCCACGACGTTGGGTCGCGGTGGCAGCAGCGGCGGCGGCATGGAGGTCGGCGCGACTACTAAGCCGGGACTGGCGGTGCCGGTGGCCCCGCTGCGCAGGCGCCCATGGTGTTCGAGGGGTGGACCGCAGCTTCAAGGCCGTGTGGAGGTGCTCACCAGGGGAGCGGCAAGGGGAGCAGTCGCGAGCGGTGCCGAGGAGGTGGCTCCTGCTCGAAGTCGTGAACATGGAGAGCCTGAACGCCAGCATCTCCCACGCCGTTTCTGGAAGGGTAGTCATTCAATCATTGCAGGCTTCTCCTTCAGTTGCATGCTAGGTGATTGATATTGGCTTCTCATTGTTAATTACTAGCGAATGTCAACTCGTGGCTAGAAAGCAACTAACATGTTTACCATGCTCACTGTGTTCCATACAAGTGTCACCTACCACTTTGAACCATAAACTTTTCCGTCGATAATGTTCTGATAGTGCATGGTACATCATGTTGTCAAATCATGTTTTGGCTAGTGCACCTGCTGTGTGTGCCAAATCATGTTTTGTATTGCTTTAGCTGTACCAAGGTAACAGTGACACTTAAAATGGATCTACTAGTCAGTTAGCCTTGTCTGATGTCCAGAGAAATCTTTTTCATTTAGTTTTTTTATTGCTTGATTAATGTTTGGTAGCACAACATATATGACCTGAATTGTCTTTGTGGGTGCTTGACCTGATGAATGGCTAAGTGTGCACTGACTTAAACCTATTTGAGGTGAATCCAAAAGGTTAACTGTTACCATTACTTGCCGCAGAAGCTAAAATGTCAAGGAAGCACAGAGAACACTAATGGAGTTGTTGCGGAGACTGCAGAGATATCTCCGTGCAAGCCTCTGTCTCCTCCAGCCTCTCTCTGGCTCCGTGCATCCTCAAGCTCCAGGTATATTCTACTCCTTTTTTTGTTAGATCCAGTTGCATTTGATGCTCGTACAAGTGTCTACATTTTAGTATGCTAAATTATGTTCTGAAAGTGGTAACTTAAGGGAATTCTTATGCTAAATTATGTTCTGAAAGTGGTAACTTAACGGGATTAAGTTCTGATGCATACTGATTGGTGAGCACGGGAATTAGGTGCTGAAAATCTCTTAGATGAACTGATTGGGTTCTCATTTTGTTTGAAAGTATTCTGTTGTGCTATATCATGCTGTCTAATCCTCAGGTAGAAAAAAACTGAGTGATACTGTTTTACTTAGGGTTCTTGAGGACCAGCCACAGGAAAGATCAAGTAACATCAACCCAGATAGATATGTCAGATGATGCCCACCTTATTGAAAGGTAATTTTGTTTTTGGATTACTAGAACAGCATATGTATCTGCCCATATGCAGCAATGCTGAATACTTCGGATATGATTTTGATTATAAGGTTTAATTCGAGCAGAGTAGTGTGCTTTTGTAGACATGATGCTTAAGTAAAAGAAATAAATTCTTGATCAGCATACTGATTAGTCATTAGATGCTGCTGTGCCACACTTATACTTTAGCTTTAAGGAATGCAAAGCTGCAAACTAGTGGACATTAACACCTGAGAAACATTGCATAGATTATATGGTTGTATATGTTAGTTCTGAGAAACATTTCATAGATGATCTATTTGTTTTTTATGATTACCTATTCATTTTTGAACTGCTTGGGCTACCAATCAAGCTTCTGTGCTAGTAGTATGCATATCCAAGATGCAAAGAAATATTGATCACAAGTTTTTGCAAAATTCTTCTAGGGTGATAGTAAGCTCTACAAAGGCTGGTGAGGGCCCTGTAAAGAAGGATGCAATTAGTCCCCATGGTGGCACCAGTAGCTGAAGTAACCAGGTTAGTATTTTTTTTTTAACTTGTATTAGTCTTCCCTAGCTATTCTTGAAACTGACCTACTCATGTCACTTGTAGTTGGTTCAACATGGAGTTTACAACCAAGGGATGGACTATATGCAACCACAGGTAATATATCATACTTTTATTTGTCAGTATAACAATGGTATAGTAAATCTCTGATACTAAACATGGCACAAAATTTCAATTATTACTTCACTGACAATTTTCTTCCTGTACACACTCAGTACCACAATGGAGATACCTAAAGGGCAAAAACTGAACACAACAGCAATTCATGGTAATCTTATTGCTCCCTGAATTCTTTTTCTTTTGTTAAAGATTCTGTTTGCACATTGAAAGGTACCTAAAGGGCAACAAATGAAGGCATCAGCAATTTTCCATGCTAGCACACTGTAGATACCTGTTCACTAATAAGGTATAATGCAGGTGGTGAAGGAATCGGACTGGACCCTCAAGTACTCAGATGTGTGTATGATCCGGTGTCTGTGCATGGTTTTTCATATTTCTTCCTATATTACTTATGATTGTAGGATTCATTTGGCCTTATATGTAATGGATAAATGGGTATATAAATCATGTGTAATGTGGGTATTTTGCCCCCTTTTTCTTTTTTTTGTTTTTTTAATTTATCATAGGAGACGCGGGTTGCTAATCCGCGTCTCCTATGACCCTCTTGTAGGAGACGTGGATTGGCAAAACACGTCTCCAATAAGTGTTATAGGAGACGCATATGACCAATCTGCGTCTCCTGTAATGGAGGTCATAGGAGACGCGGGTTGAATAAAACGCGTCTCCAATGACCCTATACATAGGAGACGCGGTTTTTTCGCGTCTCCTAGGACTTGTAAAGGAGACGTAAGTTTGGAGACGCGGAAAAACCGCGTCTCCTATTACTCTTAACCCGCGTCTCCTTAGCAGACGTCTTACATAGTGACAGGTGAAGCACATGAACGCACGCTGTGGCAAACAGCAGGAGACCAGAGTGACCAGGCAAGTATTAGGCCTCCTCCAATGGTTGAACTAGCACACTAGCTCTAAGCATTCTAAGAGACAACCCTTCAATGATCCAACTCTTAGGACATAGCTCATAATATGAATGACCCCACACGCCATACTCACGTAGTCTCAAAATACGTGTATGAGACTATCTCTTAATTAAAAGATAGCTCTTCTCTCTCTTCTATTAAAATAAGAAAAAAATTATGAGCTAGCTAAAAGCTAACCATTGGAGAAGGCCTTATACGGAGTACTACTACTCTACATGCAACTATGCAATGCAGATCGCACAAGGTGACCAGGTACATCGGAATACTCACTGGATCTTAAATGATGGGAGACGTCAGACATGTCCACCATCATGTAACACTAGGAAGGGCAGCGCGCTACCGCCGCTCCTGTTACAATTACTTGTTATCGTCGTGGTTGGTTTTTTATTTCATCTATTTTTTAATTTTTCTAATCACTAACAACACAAAATGCTTACATGGATGAAACAAAACACACACATATTGAATGAAGTAGACAATATGCATGGAATGTATGCACACAGTAGCAATCTTGAACAGTGATGGTGTCATGCTGGCATGACTTCTCAACAAACTCGATGGCGGTAAGGCATATGTTATCGACCATAGAGAGCAGGGTTGTCTTGACATAGAGTGCGCAGTTAGGAGGGCCTTTTGCTATTATCGCGCTAGAGCTCGTAGGAACTGAGGACTGAAGCGGCGCGATGTGACGTTGTTGGCCTGCTGGCCGACGAATAAGAAAGAGAGGGGAGAGGACAACTTGAGGACAGGAACTACGGTTCGGCGAACTCGTCTCACGAAAAACGGTGGTCGTGAGCTTCACATGTAAGGTCGGTAAGCCCGTGGTGGACGGTATGTCCCTCCGAGGCAGCTGCACCATCTCTGATCCAAACTGGGGCTCAAGAGCAGGGAAAAAGGCGGCGAGTTGACACGTGATGCGAGAGATTATGCGAGCAGCCGAGGAGCGCAATATTTGTGTCACGTTCTAAACTTCGTGAGGAGGCAACGACAGCTCTAATGCATTAAGGGCACCACAATTTCATTTGGAATTATGTGGCGAGGACGCACCGACTCTGGTTGGACGCATTTTTTTACCGGTATGGATGCATGTATTTCTTCTAGAGATAATACTGAGGTACCACCAGACGTGATACTCGTGTGAAAAAATAGACATACTGTAGCGAAAGAAATATGTTGTAAAAAAGTTTTAAAAGGAAAAAAAAAGTGCACTGTAGCGCACTATAGCTAACTGCAGCGCTATAGTGCGCTACAGTGCCAGAGGCGCTGGGGAGGGCGCAAACCTCCCCGCGCTATAGAGATATATACTTACTCTTTCGGCGACATGGATGCACCTATTTCTTCTGAAGACAATGCCAAGAAGCAACACGTAAAGCGCGACGTTGAAAGTTTGAAACCACGTGGCAGGCAAGGATGTACCAACTATAGGTGACGATGTTTTTTGACATAAATTTACTTATTTTTGCTAGAGACAAAATTAAAGTACTACTCATATATGAAAAGGAAAAATAAAAAAAATAAAAAATGAAAAAAATAAAAAATAAAAAAATAAAAAAACAAAAAAATAAAAAACATTGGCTACAGTGCACCGATCGCTGGGAGGGCGCCAAACCTCCCAACGATATAGAGTATATATATATATATATGAAAGACACCAACACCAACACCAAGTTGAGATAAACTTTTTGACGGGAAGTTGAGATAAACTTCTTCCGGTGCCATATTAAAGCAATCAACTTCAAGCTTGCCTCCAGGATCTGGCAAGGTGAATCTAGCGGACAGTGTCAGTGCTTTAGCTTAGAATCTGGGGAACAAGTATTGCCAGATTAATACGGCGGCGATCCCATGATTTGATTATGCATCAAATCAACCAACTAGAGTAAACCTTAAGACTAGGTTACATCAGGTATCATCATAAATGCCGATGGTCAACGTTCGAATAGGTGAATTAAATTGTTGCCAAATATCTCCTTTAGATGTCTTGTAACATTTGATATCAGCCATGGATACATGATCTGATCAATCAAGATAGTGCAAAGTAAGGGCAAGTACAACCGTGATAACAGCTTGCTGTCTTTTTACACTAACAGACAGCTTGTACAATGGGTTGTCTGTTTGGCTGTCTGCAGGGTGTTTAATTGATCATTTGATACACAAATCATGGTGATCTATTGCATACTTGATTTTTGTAGCCATTTTGGTGCTACTTTGCAAATTTCATACTAAAATCAACAATGGAATATTTTAAACTAATATTCTATTTAACAAAGACATAAAACAAATTTTAACAAATGATATATGTAGAGACCATAAACAAGCATGAGCTCAACACCTAAGATCAGCATACTAGCATCAAGATTAAATCTTATAAAATCACACTATCAGAAATTGAACCTATCAAATTTACCAGGGCTATAACTAACTGAGACTAGATAACGAGCCAAAGAACAACTTAAAAAGATCAGCAAATCTTGCTATAAAATTAGAGTTGATTTTAATTATTCTTATTTAAAAGAGCATGTTAGAAGTATCAAACTAAGCTCTACTAAGCTCTACTATTTATCTAAAGCATAAAAAGTGATTATCAAGCCATTGAAAAAATTTAGGATTTATTCACTGAACATATTAATTTACATAAATCTTAGATATAACAGTGTGTAGACAGTACTCAAAACCTATTCTGTAACTTTGTGTCATCTTTTTACAGAAGGCTAAACATGTCATCATATACCACATATCCAAAGATCAAGTCAAACAAATCTGTAGATATCAAACTGTGCACAAATTTATCCAAACTGAGATTTGATTTTAATTTAAAAACTAAGCATCAAACATATCTACATGCTTTCTATAAAACATCACATTCTTCACAAGGATTCCAGAAAATTTTAGTTTGCATTTTTCGGATATTTCTGTTATTTTTAACGGATTTTATAAGTTGACAGATTTGGATGTACACTTAAGTTACGGATTTTCAAAACACACCCTGTAATGTTTTAAATCCTTACGAACAGGTCCCTGCGTTTTACACGAACACCCCTGACTTCTATCTAATTCTAACAGGGGAGTCCTTGGGCGGCCGGCGATCTGGAGGGGCCGATTCCGGCTAGGGGGCAACTCGATTTCAGCCGGGGAAGGGCATGGGGTTGGAGAGGAGATCACCGGGGTTCCATTTTATCACTAGGCCGCACGGGATCGAGCCTTGCCGTCGTCCAGAGGCGACGATCTGTACAACGCGAAAGGACTCGTCGATTTGTCATTGGAGCACGAGCTCGGGTCGTAGACAAACGAGGCGACGACTAGGCCTCGGCGACGCGCGCGCGGGGGTGCTTCTGCAAAACTTCCTTGCATGGCGACGGCAAACAACAGCCGTTGTACGTGCCCTAAGTTACTGAATCTCGAACTCCCTACTAACATTTATGTTGGCAGCAGGTCCACTAAAAGAATGCAACTTGACAAATCAATTTGATTTGTGGAATGTAGATAAGTACAGTAACTTTAAAGGCTACTCAAGACAAGACTGACAGGAGAAAAGGAGAACATACTACCTCCGTTCCGGAAAGAATGCATGTCTGGGATGCGTGCCAGTTAGAGTGATTCATGTTTGACCAAATTTCTAGCGAACTATATTCATATTTATGGCTCTAAATAAATTTGTTAAAAAACTACATTTAGAAACGAATCTAATGATATATATTTCATATCATAAATATTTATACTTTTTATTTATAATTGGTCAAACTTAAGATTCTGGAATTTCTCGGGAAGCGAGAAGTGCATTCTTTGTGGGACGGAGGGAGTAGGCATGTTTATTTTGATTAATTACAATTACCGTGCTATTCATTTCAATTTTCAAGACAACACTGGCATTTGGACAATACGCAAACCTGTGCCCATATACCCTCAACTGTCAACAAAATGTTAAGTTCTCTACGCAAACCTGTGCCCATATACGCAAACCTGTGCCCATATACGCAAACCTGTGCAGAAGCCAGTTCCAGTTTTGATTACCACTGTTCTAGATGATAACAATGCTGGCAGCCAAAATGTAAGATTCCTTGGAAATTGCCAACAAGAAGATCGAAACATATTTCCAAAAGGCAATACAGTTTACAGAATAGAATTTTACTAAAAGGTGGTCCCGAGTCCTGCTCCTAAGCATAACTGAAGTCCACTGGAGCTGGGTGACACCCAGTCAATCAGTCACCCAGAGACTACAAATACTGCAACGATGTTGGAATCCAAACAGAAAAAAAGTTCTTTGACAACCTTCGGAGAACGAGTGTTCTCCTCATGTTCGAAATATATCTATTCTTGTACATCACCTCTTCAGTGACGATAATAGTTCACTTGTACTGTACAAAATCAATACCCCCATACCCCCCTTATCTTTTACAACAACACCTACAGTCTGGACTAAAGTCAACCAACGTCATGCGCGCCCGCGTGCTCTCAATAAAATTAAGCTGGCTGGAAATCAATGAATCAAGAATCTGTGATTGATACTATGTCCTTATAGCTCTACCATATTCAACTTCACATGGGCACCATCGACTGTATACTTCCAGTGCCAGGTTCCACTGTCCATCAGTTCCTCACTTATAGGATCCAATTTAACAACAAAACCTGATGGACAACAAGAAACATTCAGGAAAGGATGCGTGACATATGTTATTACTTATTACTAGAAAAAAAAAGGTCAAGATAGAAGTGAACTTCTAGATTGGATTTTCAGAATTAATGTGTTGCCACCCTACAGATTTTTTATGCATATTTGCATGACTCTTCTGGAATCTATAACAGGCACTCTCATAGTCTTATTAAGAATAAAATTAGACCTAGTCATAACATTTGCATATAACGGCATGAATATAGTGATGTGCACTTCAGAACATAAATTTTAATCACAATTGATTAAACTATATCAAAGTAGAGGGCAAGAAGGTTCACTGGGCGAAAGAAAAAGTTTGATCGCTCATCTAGTAAACGACTAAAAAGGAACACAGAAAGTATCATATGATACAGGTAACTAAAAGACCTGCTCTGTCCTGAACGATGCACATTCTCTGACCATCAGGAACTTCAAATACATGGTTGCCCTGGTAGAACAAGAGGATCAGAAAGAAAGTCAAAGAACAACAAGTTGCGTATTGTGCTGTTTATTAATAATTATACCTTCAAGACTACATCCTTTGCCTCAAATTCCGCATTTCCATGAAGAATAATCTTTACATATTCTGATCTCTCAACGTCATGCTTCCAATAGACATTACTAGGAGAAATCCAATTGATCCCTTCATTCACAATTTTAACATTTTGCAGTCTGCATCTCCCACACCTTTCAAAAAAAGTTGCATTAAGATTCCATACTTACAGGATATATGTTTATAGCAACCATGTTTTTAAAGTAGGATGCTACCTGGCACCATAGTGCAGCATTTGTTCACCATTTTTGTTCTTCTTGGTTGAGCCCATGATGTTGTCAGCTAGAATAATAAGGCTTCCGTCCAGCTTGAGAATTTAACATATAAACTTAGACTGAATTCAACAGGCAAAAGTATGTGGAAAATTATATTGTTAATTGTTACCTCAACATCTTTCCATAGAAATTCTGCAACCTCTATTTGCAACTCTGAACCTTTAGAAACAGAGCCACCTACGAACTGCATGGATGAAAATTTGGGTGACCATCAAGTTAGATAAGGTAAAGAACGAAAGGGTAGATATAGAACAGTGTTTCAGAATGTAAGAAGCCAAGAACTAGCATAGCAACAAAGCATAACAGTTAGAAGGAGTTCCACACTCCACAGGGAAGTATGGCACAAGGAACAAGTTGCTCATCTCAGTCACTTTGTAATGGCAATTCTACCGCATTTCCCTTTTATCTATTTGACATGATTTCTTTCATTTCAAGTTTCTTCTTGTGCAGAAATTGACCACATTTTCTGCAAACAATTCAAATAAGCTCCATGTATTTCATGCTCAACTTGCTCAAGATGGACATTTGTGTTTTATGCATATCAGATATAAGGACATGTCATTATGTCACAACACCAAACAGTAGAATGGCGCTTATTTCATAGGCATTGAGATATTCTGGTACTATGTGTTCTGTCCCAAACAACAGATTGATATGTTTTTACACAATTGTTGGTACATGTGAGCTAAATGCAGAACTTTCACATGAAAGTAACTGTTGCTCGAAGGTGATGAGAGACATAAAGCAAATGAGTTTTTGCCCTTCTAAATGGTTCTTGACTGGTTCCAGCTCAAAGACATATCTCATGTAGAATAAATTATCTAATAACAGAGAGAAGAAAACTACAGATCTCATGTTTACCCATTGAATGCTAATCTGATAAAGTAACATACCTTTTGGCGTATGATGTTCCAGAATGGACCTAAAGCAGGATGAAGAAATATGAGAAATGGTGGTCCAGAATGCAAATACTCGCTGTTATCTTTGACCTGTGTTTGGAAATATTTAGACAGATTATAAGAAAGGTAATCCAGAAAGCGCCTCCTGACTAAAAGGAATATTAAAATAAATTATGAGAAAGGTGACCAGCGAAACACCTAGAAGTAACACCTTATTGAACGCTACTTCATGCTAAATGTGAAATAAATTCATAGAAACTAGGTAGGCAAGGCACAGAAGGACATTTACCATGGGAACATCTATGCTGCATTTAGAAAGGAGGTCATGAGCATTGCGCATAATGTCAAGGAGTGAACCCTCTGGAGTCTGTAGAGCAAGCAAGGAGCATTTTTGAAGCATGATTCAGAAAAAAAAAAATCAGCTGTTACGTTACTGCTGCAAATTCTGTAACATTGGTACAACACAAAATTGAAAATACTAGATGAATATAATGGTTCCAGAAGGATCTGAAGTTATATTGTTATGCTATTATCAACGCAAATATCCTTTGAGTGGATAACTGGATACTATTAACACAATTTGTCTCCAAAAGAAATCGTGTCAGCAATTTCATATCTGTAAGAAAATGGGCTAAGGCATCCAACTGCAAGTGCAGAATGAATGTCATTCCAATAAGGCCTGTATGCTGCATTTAGAAAGGAGGTCATGAGCATTGCGCATAATGTCAAGGAGTGAACCCTCTGGAGTCTGTAGAGCAAGCAAGGAGCATTTTTGAAGCATGATTCAGAAAAAAAAAAATCAGCTGTTACGTTACTGCTGCAAATTCTGTAACATTGGTACAACACAAAATTGAAAATACTAGATGAATATAATGGTTCCAGAAGGATCTGAAGTTATATTGTTATGCTATTATCAACGCAAATATCCTTTGAGTGGATAACTGGATATTATTAACACAATTTGTCTCCAAAAGAAATCGTGTCAGCAATTTCATATCTGTAAGAAAATGGGCTAAGGCATCCAACTGCAAGTGCAGAATGAATGTCATTCCAATAAGGCCTGGTAGACCAGCTGAGGCCACCAAACTCATTAGTCAAGACCAGCATATCAGACCACATGCTGGTCTACCAAAAACCAGCGAACTACTGAACTACTGGACTGAACTCAGGAACACCAAGTAACTAACAAAACACGACCAAACTTCACTTTTACTGTTTTACAGTCTGTATAAAAAGCAAGTTTGTGTGATTCACTGGTTTTTGGTTTGACTTTTACTCTGTTAAGACTAAATCCAGATTTCCAAACGAATTATAAATGTACGCCAACACAAGGATGTCCAAAAAAAAAGTTTATCATAAATCATATACATTAACCAGCATCTCTAATCTGCAATTCTGCAAATTAGAGGTTACAACAAGCCAGATAGAAGCCAGCATCTCTAATCTGCAGTTCTACACGGGATAGCATGTGACTGTGATGCATTGCTCACAGAGTAAGACATTAACCTGGTGCAATGATCTGTCTTCTGATTTCGGCTTCTTTTTGGCTGATGAAGTGACTCTTTTCCTTTCATTGTATACAATGAAGGTGTCAAGCTCACCTGATAAATAGGAAATATCTTAAACTCAACATAACAAAGGGAACAAGTAGTTGCACAGAGACATCAATAAATTGATTACCAAACATATAACTACTTACATACTTTCTATTCCTTTGCTGCATTTGTAGTTATACGTGTTCATAAAATTATCTGCAATATTTTGCATCGTGCACTCTAGCCTACCTCCAGCAGCACTGTGACAAACAAAAAATAATCAGAAAGAATAAGATGTAGAATCATAATAAATTACTTAAAATGATAAGCAGTAGAATCATATGATTGAACATAGTTGCATATATCTAACAGTTTATGCTCACTCACAAGTCAGATATTTTACACAAGAAAACATGACATTAATACTCAGCACAACGCAATAACAAAAAAAGTCTACACCACTAAATCATCAATCAGAAGCATGTTTTAGAATAGATCAATTTGTCAAGATCAACAGTGGATAATAAAAGGTTTATTGTGGATTCCTTGATTATCTAAAGCAGGAGAGGCATGATCTTCAAAATCATAGAATCGAGACCATCAAATCTTAATGTCAAACTGGGTCTTTGAATGTGTATAGGCTAACAGTAGTTGTGCGTGGCAAGAAAGAAGACCCAGAAATGTTTAGGAAAACGTGAATCAAGTAAACTGCATAAGTTATAGTTCATAAAGCAAAAGAGTTGAGCAGTTGATCTGCACCAAACAATTAACAATCACTGGAGATTTTGGATTATATGACATGCGATATATCTTACAGCAAATAAGAACCAGGTCACGCATGTTCAGGGGTCTACGTCTACCTATAATTTGCCAGAAATAGCAATAGCTACCTCAGTGCAGTTGTTAAATTACTGCAGGTTTTCTTGCTACTCACACATAAGCGACAAAGCAATATGCAATGATTTTAGGCCAAAATATCAAACAGGTCTTCTACAAATAAAACAAATGATGCAACAACATGTTAATGAGCAGCCATGCTGACTTCAGAAATTATCGTGCGATGAGCCTAAGCCTAAGCATGCAGTACTGAAAACTCAACAGTTGCCAGTGGGCATATAAGAGATTGGATGTTTAAGATGAATTACTGAAAAGGAAGTACCTACACTCAAAGCCCAGATGGTCCACGTAAGATACTGCCTTTTTCAAATTCAGCACCATCCCTGGCAAGCAACTAGCATTTTTGCGGGATCCAACTTCCTCTACTGCTTGCAGATCAACATAGAGAATGTTTGTATTTGCTGGATAGCTAGCCTGCGAACTAAATTTAGAGAACAGATGATAAATAACTGATAAGATATTGCCCATTTGTATTACTGATATCTATAAAACAAACTGACTGATTTATAGTTCATTCAGTTTTCTGTTCCACTCCAAGTGGTATTTTGCTAAGGCCACATAACCATCATTGTCCCATACTTCTCAAAGTCAACATTACATTATCTTTATTTCTGCTTGCAGTTCGGAATGGTCTAAAGAAACATTACCTGCCAGTAGTTACTGTAGGTTCTGGGATGCCATATTTTTCAAACTCAGTGTACTCAATGCAAGTGATACCATATGACCATAGTCCCTCAAGGTTTTGTTTCTCAATAAGGACGTTCACCCCTTCAGTAGCACCCGGTCTTCGCTCACAAGATGCAAAACCTAATTTCTGAAGCATGACATGTCAGAACTCAAAAGGTTGGAAAACAATGCACTAAAAGAATTTGATGGTGCAAAAATAGGCATTGTACTTCAGATAAATATCAGCCACGATTGGAGCCATCCAGAATAGAATAACACTTGTCCAATGTTTACTTTACCTTGTTGCATCGAAGGCCTATTCCTGCCAATGCCATCATGGTCAAATCAGTTGCAGCAACAACATTGCTAGAAATGGCAAACAATATCCACAGTTATTACCCTTCAAAATGATTTGATTGACAACAGGAAAAAAAATAATTATTGACACAAACCTGACTTGGCGTACAGTTGCACCTTTTCTGCCACGCTGTTGTAACCATTGGAATATACCTCTATCATATGCAAGTTTCCAGATAGCACCATGACCACCAGGTTTACCAACAGGGAAAAGTGATTTGCTGATTAACCATTTACCATCCTCGGCATTTACTACAGGTACCAATGGCTACAAAAACCATTGAAGAAATTCAGATTCTACGGGCTAAAAAGGAACACTCTAATGAAAGGAACGGATATTAGTTGTATACCTGTTCAAACAACCGGAAATTGTCACGGCCTCGGCCAAACCAATCTAGTTTTTCACATATCGTAATTATATGCTCATGGTTATTCTTCACTGAACTTGTCATGATTGCAACTGGAGTTATACATTGATCTCCAAAGATCTTGAAGTGGAGGAACTCTCTAGCCTGTCAAACAAAGTAGTGCTCCACATAAGTATACTAAATTTAAACTTTTATGAACTTGTAGTCCAAAAATATCATGACACTTTCACAAACCAAAAAGGAATTGGAAAACTAGCTGCTACAGTACTCTCTCTCTCTCTCTCTCTCTCTCTAAAAGGGTACAGTAGAGAAAACACCAATTTACTACAATATGTTGATGCCACAAGTCGGTGGTAGAAAAGAAACTATATGCAAAAAGAAGTTTCATGTGCAAATCAATAGTACCTGCAGATCCCTTATCAGCCCTTCCAATAGAGATCTCCCGCAGTAAGGAAGCAATGCAGCAGGAAGGGATTCACCAGTATCTGAGTCCACTAAACCAAGACGATCACCCGCACCACCAATCGGATAAATTTCACCTAATTCTGGCAAACCCTAGAAAAGATTATATTTCAGTTTGCAACTTATGAGAGAATACAGATGTCTTAATTAATCTGCACTTGAAATAAGAATATCAAAGCTAATGCAAATAAATAATGATATCCTGATCATCAACTTTTAGTCAATGTGGTATGCGAAATAACCTCGATTCCCCACAGAGCTGCTTGAGATGCATACTCTGTATCCTCCAATAGATTAAGTCCACTGGGAACATGGAAATCAACAAACTTGTCTTTGTTATGTCGGTGCATGTGGTCCTTTGAGGCTGAAAGGAGCTCCAATGCCATAATTTGATAGCTGAAGCGAAAAAAAAGGAATATCAATACTATCAGTACTATATTTGCAGATATAACTGTCAGATAAATGGAATGGCTCGAGCACGATAAGTTTGGGCAATCAGGTTACTGCTCCAAGGCCTTGTTGTTTCAAAACATGACCCCGAATGGCCGAATGATTGTACTTCCAGTGAGATGCCTTAACTCATAAAAGGTTGTTACTACTTTACAGTTACTAACTTCCGATTTCAGCCGGACCACATTTGGCAACTTGTGCAGCTTCGTCGTTTACTAAGTCTCCAACTCCTGTAATGCAACCAAACAAGCAATGCTCACCCGATGATGCCCCCAATGCAGTCGTAGAACTCCTCGATGTCGCCGAGGAACTTGAGCAGCTTCTGGAGCACCTCCATCTCTCCGCTCCCCTTCTCGCCGCCCATCACTCCCTCCGAACTCCAGTTCCCGACCAAGCTGGCCAGGCTATACAGTGCCTCCCGCAGCGCGCTCCCGCCGCTGGCCCCGTTGCGGTGGTGGTGCTCGTGATGGTCGCCGCCGCCGCCGCCGTACCAATCGAGCTCATCGCCGAGCACGTGCTCCTGCCCCGCCGCGACGAGGCATTTCAGCAGGAGCACCTCGCAGGGCTCGAGCGCGCCCAGTACCCCGCGGCTGGAATCCTCGCCGAAGAACGCCGCGACCCGGGGCTCGGCGTCGAGCGCGCGGAGCTTGTCGCCGAGCGTGCGCGCCGCGCGGAGCCGGGAGCGCGCGGCGGTGAGGCGGGCGATCTCCGCGGCGAGCGCCGGGTTCCCGCGCGGCGGATGCTCGGGGGAGGGCGAGGGCGCGGGCGCGGGCGCGGGGCCGGGGTCGCGGTCGAGCGGCGGCACGGTGGAGACGCGCTGCGAGCGCGAGGGCGGCGAAGGGGACGGGGACGGGAGCGCGGAGAGGAGGCGGCTGCGTCCGGCGCGGCACCGCGGAGCGCGCGGCGGGGAGAAGAGCGGCGCCGCGTGGAGGCGCGGGCGGAGGTGCGCGAGCGGGGGCGGAGGAGGAGGCTGCGCGCGAGAGGCCATGATGGCTGGCTGATGGTGGCCAGCTGGGACCTGGGAGGGGAGGGAACGGGCGGGCCGGCGGGTGTAGCCGTAGAGAGGCGAGAGAGCGGGAGTGGGGAGGGGATAAGAGGAGCACGCCGTGAGAGCGAAAGCCCGTGGCCGTGGGGCGGACAAGCATATGCTCTGGGGCGATACGGTAGCAGCGTCTGGAACTCTGGATTCTCGCTCGGATGCCCTCTGTGCGCGCGGCCAGCCGGCCACACGGCACGGGTCGGCAGGTCGCGGCGGAGCCGAGACGGCAAAAGAGGGGACACGACGGGCGATGGTGGACGGTTGACGGCTGGGCGCATCGGTCGTTTGCGTTTTTTTGATTGGGCACGTGCATGTGGGCCGTTTCTCAAAGGTTTGGGCTTTGTGTCCTGTTGGGCTTGACATATATGCTTGGAAAGATTTTGCAGAGGGGAAAGAAGGCCCAAGCTTTTCAAAGGATTGTGCTGTGGCCTGGCATCATAAAACAAGTCTCGCAATGATCGGCTTCCCCAGGCGAGTTAACCATGCAATGTTCTTTTGCAGCCACTCTTACTAGGGCTGGTCAGTATCGATACTGGTCCACCATGTACATTTCACTGGTCCAAAGTTACAGGTACTGCTAGCAAGAGACAAAGATAAGCGCTTGGCACTCGAGATATAAAGATAAGTTATAGACAGAGCTAGCAGAGATATAAAGATAGATTGCTAGCGCTGGACACTGTTGATAGCAGAGACAGAGATAAACAATGACCTTGCTTCATACTCTTTGGTTTCCGTCAAAAACTTCAGCTCAAACTCTGCTCCCCGACCGAAAAACAGGGGCAACTCCGAACGTGTGAGTGCTGGGCACTCGAGCCGAACCACCTCCCTGCGTGTAAGCGTGTTCGCTGTCCCAATTCCGACGGACTCCCAAGTCTCCGGCCATCCACCATGTCCCAATGCACAACGACACCGCCTCTCCCGCTCAGACTATATAATCTCACAAAACGCCTTGCCCCACCAAAACCTCATCGCCCATCGCCTGCACGCAGCAATGGCGCGAGCCTTACCCGCCGTCGCGCTCCTCCTCGCCGTCTCCGCCCTCCTCTTCGCCGCCTCGCCTCTCGCCGCGCACGACATCCCGGCCGTGTTCGCGTTCGGCGACTCGACGCTGGACCCTGGCAACAACAACGGCATGCTGGCGACGATGGTGCGCGCGGACCACGCGCCGTACGGCCGGGACTTCCCTGGCGGCGCTGCGACGGGCAGGTTCTCTGACGGGAAGCTGATCACCGACTACATCGTGGAGTCGCTGGGCATCAAGGTGCTCCTGCCTGCGCACCACGACACGGGCGCCGACGTGGAGGAGCAGGCCACGGGGGCCAGCTTCGCGTCGGGTGGGTCGGGGATCGACGACCTCACCGCGCAGACCGCCCTGGTGTCCCCGTTCAGCTCCCAGATCAGCGACTTCAGGGGGCTCCTCCTCAGGATCGGCTCGCCCAGGGCCAACGAGATCGCCAACAAGTCGCTCTACGTCATCTCCGCCGGCACCAATGACGTCACCATGAACTACTTCGTCCTGCCCACACGGACCGGGACCTACCCCACTATCGACCAGTACAGCGACTTCCTCATCGGCAGGCTCCAGGGTTACATTCAGGTGCGTCGGAAGATATGATTAACTGATCTATTCTTTGAGAAAATCTGTTGAGAGATACTACTAGATTAGATTGGTCGAGTAACTGAATTTGATCGCTGACGATGATGCCGTACTAAATTAATGTATGCAGAACCTGTACGACCTGGGAGCACGGAAGTTCATGGTGGCCGGGCTTCCGCCGGTGGGTTGCCTCCCGGTGACGAAGACCCTCAACCAGCTGGGCGGGGCCAGAGACTGCATCCCCGACCAGAACGCGGCGGCGGGGCGGTACAACGCGGCGCTGCAGGAGATGCTGGCCAAGCTGGAGGCGGCGTCCCCCGGCGCGACGCTGGCGTACGTGGACGTGTACACCCCGCTCAAGGACATGGTCGACCAGCCACAGAAATACGGTGAGCGATCGATAGCAGATTGATACATACAGTATATAGCCTGCAGAACCAAACTGATTGCGCCTGCCACGAGGCATCTGCTGATTCCTTTTTTGCCGTGTCGCAGGATTCACGGAGACGGGCCGAGGCTGCTGCGGGAACGGGCTGCCAGCGATGGGGATACTGTGCACCAGCATTCTGCCGCAATGCCTGTCGCCGGAGCAGTACATGTTCTTCGACTCGGTGCACCCGACGCAGGCCACCTACAAGGCGCTCGCCGACCAAATAGTCCAATCTCATCTCCCCAAGTTCATCTAGTGATGATAGATAGGTTGGGTTTTGTAAGAACTGGCATTGTATATGAAGCTGGTTCGGTGTTTATAAGAGATTTTAGCTATAGATAAGTTCTGTTAGGTAGTCAAGGGATGACTGGATACGAAAGTTTGTTAATTTACTGTTTACTAGCAAATGTGTCCGTGCGTTGCTACGGGCTAGGCGAAAGCAATATGTATATATTATCCCATATAGCACTAAACAATGTTGCTTTTATAAATCCCTGTGGTTATTTTACATGTTTTGCACTTTTTCTTAAGCCCGTGTTTAGTTCGTGAAAACTTTTCGGTGAAAAGATTTCGGGTTTCCATTTTACCAATTTAGGATTAGTAAATGTAGACGAAAAAGGTGAAAAGTTATATGGATAGGTTGGAAATCTCGAGACCAATCTAACGATGGTAATTAGAGGGTAATTAATCCATAATTAGCGTAGCATTACTATTGCAAATCATGGATTAAGTGGGCTCATTAGATTCGTCTCGCGATTTACAGCCTATCTATATAACTTTTCACCTTTTTCGTCTACATTTAATGCTCCATGCATCTAAGATTCTCCTTCGATGTGATGGGTGAAAAGATTTCGTTTTAGAACTAAACAAGGGCTAAGCTGACTTTGGCTAGCTGTTTTTCTAGAACCAAACTATAAAAATAACATATCTATATCTGGTCCACTAACTGTGAAAACTCCAATAATGAGCCATACAAATTGTATTGTTAACTTCAACTAAGACTGTAAAAAAACTACAAGATTACCAAACACATAATTAAATTCCATATACCATACTTGCATTTGATCGCTATTGCGGTTGCTACAAAAACCATCACCGATACATGGAAGTCACACGATCTTCACCACGAGGCAAGGAAGCGGCAGCATCTCCTCTCCAATCAGCTCCATCCAGGCGGTCTGCCGAACCCTGGCGGACGGCGCCGCCCACCCCCAATCCACCCCTGTCCTTCGAGCAGATTCCTAGGACCCCCCACCCTCTTAGCAAATTCCTACGATCCTTGCGCCGCAACTCCAGGTCCACTCTCTTCCCGACGTCGTATCCAGATCTGGATCTTGTCTGCGCTCCGGTGTGTGTCCCCTCCAACTCCACGACGGCACCGAGAACCAAGGTAAACTATCCCTTTCGTTCTTGTGGATATACAAGTGCAGCGTGTAGGAAAATTAGTGATTTTTACGAATCATTTTGGGAATCATCATCTATATTCAGAATCAGTGATCCAATATATCATTCCACAGGCGGAATAGCAGAGACTGGTTGAAGATGGACAAGTGCCGGCAGTACGTGTGTCTTGTGGTGAACAATTTGGCTGGAGCATTCCCTCTTCGCCGCATAGATGCATCCAGTTTATTCTACCCAATGAATCAAGCGGTGAATCAAGTGAGGTTCGCTTTGCCACCAGATGAACTGCCGCTGCCTCCCCCCTGCATCAGTTTCAGCCCTTCACGCTCTAGCTTCGGAAAGGGAATCCTGGAATTCTTTGGTCTTTTCGGCCACGGCCAGAAGAAAACCCTTTTGGCTGCCATGGACTACCATGGTGTTTCCCTCATGTATGATGTTGATGACTGCATCATCACTGACATCGACACGCCTAAGGTGCCCAAGCTCTGTGAGCCCATCTCCGTTGCTCTCGGCGATGCCCTCTATGTCATGGACAGTAAGCTGATTCCAGGCAGACGTAGCTGCTTTGATGCTCTCATCCTCGGCCCTTCCAAGGACTTGCTGTGCACCAGATCACAATGGAACTGGTGTAGCCTCCAGCCACCTCCTTTCATATTTGAGCCCGGCTACAAGACGACCAGAATTGGTGCCTACACAGTGTTTGGTCCCTCTAGCATCTTGATATCCATGCCAAACATTGGTACCTACTCCTTTGACACGGTTAGTAGCTCATGGAACAAGGCTGGTGACTGGGAGCTGCCCTTCCATGGCCGCGCTGACTTCATCCCGGAGTACGGTGTATGGCTTGGCTTCTCTGCTGAAGGGAACCAGCTCTGCTACTTTTCGGACCTCAGAGCTTCTATGCAGCAGCAACGAGCATTGGACACTGTTTGGGATGACCCTAACATGCAGCTGTTTCTAAATAATCCTACCCCGCTGAGGTATACGCGTATTCTCAGTTCACAACTTGTGTATCTGGGGTCTGGCAAGTTCTGTGTTGCCAAATTGTTTGAGAGGGTGGAAAATGAGGTGATCGAGGAAGGATACTTGCCACGACATGAGTCATTTGTTGTGCTAACTGGACTGGTGGCGAAGCCCGGCAAGTTGGCCAGGGGAATCGAGATGATACCGCACAAGTCTCTACTCTACAGGTTTGGGGGAATCGCAAACTGTTGGGCATTTTGAATTCGCTTTTCATCCACTGGACAGGTATCTCCTTTTTAGTAAGGCCTTTTATTGCACTATTTCTGACTTGATTGGTCATCTAAATCTGTTTTCCCTGTTTTGTACTATTTTGCTGTTGTTTTTGAGCTACTACTAAAGATTGGCTACTCTACTCATTTATTGGATATCATGAATGATGCACTGCACTCCAATTTTCTTTTAGGAGAGAAGGGTGTGGCTTTGGAAGATATCTTTGAAGCAAGGGACTATGAAGTGGAAGATGTGAAATGGGTGAGGTTTCCTCCAAACAACTATGGATCACATTTTAAGGAATATCCTTGTGTGAAGTTTATAGCAGTTATCGTGAATCTTCTTGTATCCATGATTAGCATATTCCTAGAAATAATCAAATGACTAGAAGTGATAATGCCTTGCATGGCCAGAAAACTTGATCAGTGTCTGTTGCTGCAATGTTTTGCTGAAAATACCAGTACCTGTATTAGTGACTTTCATGATAAAAAAAACCTTTTGTCTGGCCAGCGGAACCTGTTGTTGCTCATTGTTAAACAGCTGTGTATTTTTCAATATTTCAATGCTAGATTATATCCGGCATCTCTGTCAAATGGAATGAAGTTGCCCTTGAGGATGCAATCGTTCGCTCATCAGTCAGACATATTCCGTTGCCAATTGGGGGTCGTGCTTGCTTGCTTGTTCACTTGTAACGGCTTGTCCATCTGTCCCGGGTCAAGCAGCAAACTTGTTATTTCTGTTCTTTCCCCTCCCCCCAAAATTCACATGTGCATGGTGCATCTCATCCCTGTACTGTTGATCCACTTGACAAAACGTCAACGCTCGACGAAACTCTTTGGGCGTTTCTGGTTCCTGTTATTATACAAGTATAATCATAATCTACCATAGCTCTAGTTAATTTAGTTTAAAAATATATAGTATTTTAGTCTCGATCCTTAAAATTGTTAGACTCCTTTACCACCTCTAAACACGCACGGGGGTTCTGCCTTGGTTTTGATGTGGTATGTTTAGGGCAATTCCAAGTCTTTTACCTGTATTTCATTATGAAAGTTGGTCATTATTTGTCTGCTAAAAAGGATGCATGTGTGCCATCGTGCAAACTCCATTTCTTAACCATGACAGGTGGGACCCACTAATGGAATGGTCCATTGTGCCCCTGTCTACTACTACATCTGTGCATCCCCATATGGTATAGAGATGAGATATCTGACTGAGGATTCATATGTGATTTTGTTGATCTTATTGAGCCAATTTTCAAAGCATACTTTACAATTTGGAGCATGGTTTGACTATGAATTAGAGGCACAGTTATTTGTCGTGGAACTAATTTCTTAACAATTTTCACTTTGTATTTAATGATTTTTACTTCTATTATATTGTGTTCACACAAATATTTCGTATGATACTATTATTTGGGTACTTAATCCGTTTTATTTATTTTGAGGCATTCATTCAACAGCCAAGATTGATACCGGAGAATGAGCCAATGATTAATGATTATGTTCTTAATTCTTGGAGCATGCTTCAATAGCTTAACGCCACTTTAATCTCTGTGATCTCTGTGTGTTAGTACAAAGGGCCTGTTTAAATGTGGTGAAAGGGTAAAAAGTGGTAAAAACTTTTTGCATTGGGTCGCGTGCACAGAGAGAAGAAATAAATTGACATGGTTCTCTAGGTGGAAAACTTTTTACAAAATTTGCTAAGTTGCCGGATTTAAACACGCCCAAAGTTTTGTTATCCCCATAGCAATGCCGGGCACGATACTTGAGTATAACATACCTTGTTTTAAGGTTTTGTGAACTTATTCGTAGGAGTATACAATAGAGTTGGTGAGCCTGCGACTTCGCACTCACTGTGACTGTAGTTTCATGAATTTTCATTTTTGGGGATTAAATGTCTCTTCAGCGTCGATGTTTAATTTTATGGTATTGTTATCTTGTCATGCGATCCGTGTATTTTTATTATAAAATTTTACAGTCCCTGCTACCTAGAATATAATATAAGGTGAAAAGGCAGTCTCATCGTCCGAAGACAGACCTACTATCAGCGTGACAAGTTTCCCGCCAAAATGCTTTGGTTCTTGGGCCTTGTTTAGTTTCGAAATGTGAAAAGATTTCATTCACCCAACCAGCTAAACACGGCCTTGGGTCTGAGAATCCACAACGTTGGTCATGGGCTATAACATCCACCCACTTCAGGGCCAATTTACTGCATCATGTTCTACTGATGATTATTGATCCAGTGATTTCAAACAAGTTCATACACAGATTAACAGAGAAGATGGAAAACTTGCTAGACTTAGTATAACACACAGATATTGCCATCGAACACTTGGATTCAGTTTGAACCGGAAAATGTACTGCAGTGAACAACCAAGCTAGATAAGATGACACACAAACACAATGAAGCAG
Source organism: Urochloa ruziziensis (assembly GCA_015476505.1). Lineage (NCBI taxonomy): Eukaryota > Viridiplantae > Streptophyta > Magnoliopsida > Poales > Poaceae > Urochloa > Urochloa ruziziensis. The sequence continues at coordinate 66,385,079 of CM027120.1, read as the reverse complement.
CAAGACTTGTGTCTTGTCTTGCACTCCCAGCAGAAAAGTGGCGCTGCGTCTATTCTTGACTACTGTTACATGTCGACAGAACTGAAGCATGATTCTACCAGACAGTTTTTCCAATGTCAGCAGAGCCCAAATTCTTACAAACATCCCAACGCAGCTCAGTAAAAGTGGATCAGAAAAAGCTAAATGCCCAAACTTTCAGCCACACAATATACCCAAAAGGGAGCTCAAGATTATACCAACATCAACCACTTGCATCGTCTCTGAGAAAACCTTTTTATGATCCATCACGACATCTTTCCCTGTTAATTTTAAAAAGAAATATGAAAAGTAAACAGTGAACATTAGGGATATTTGAATAATGGTACAGATAGAATTAGTAATATGAAGAAGCGATACATTTTCTTGGCTCGGCATAAGCACAAGCGAAAACAAGCTAGTTCTACATCTGATTCCAAATATATAAGTCCACTAGAACATCCACACCATCTCCAATATAACATTTTGACTACTAAGTAATATCTATATATTATTTAAATTGAAATAGATATATAATGATGGTCAGCAATAAAAACATTAGACTTAGGACAATCACCCTTATGCGGAGAAAACTTATAACAGGCACTTGTCAGCAACAGGAAACAATACAAGTTTAGCTCATCCTTACTCTTAATTAGTATCCAGATAATTTAAGGAACAAGAAACAATACGATGAAAAGGCTAGACATCTTTTAGTTTTAGATTTCCATACTTGGTAATTTTATTGGCCCAGTTAAAAGTTTGTAAGTAAGCGGTGCCTGGTCCTGCACGGTGGATTCTAAAGTGCTAATACAGGACTCTAAAAAATAAGCATTGTTCAGGTAGCATGCTTAACTGGACTAGCCTGTAAACTGATCTGTCATGATCTAGAGCTAACGGTTTAAATACGACACCAGCACATCTCGGCAGTGGCAAGTAACTAGACAAGAAAGCAATACCCTTAACATCGACTAAACAAGGAGAATTAGATAAAGAAATAATGGAATGATGAATATGCTACTTCATCTTGCGTCAGCAGAAGTATGTTGGCCAAAAGTCACACTCTTGATAAAAAGTCTCACTCTTGACAGTTGTGTTGTTACTTGAAATAGTTCCTTCAATCATACAAAGAATGAATTCAGCAATTAAATAATAGAACAATATAAATGTGTAAGAGATTTATATGACCTGCTACATAAAACATATACCTCACTCTACTAGTAAAAAATTCCAGCCACAATGCTCACAAAGTTTCCTTTAACTTTCCTACACTGGATTTCTATTCATGATTACTTCTAATAAGCAACATGCATCTTAAAGACATGTCAAAGGTAATCACCTGCATTAGGTATCCGGCTTAACTCAAGCCACGGCGGGAGCACACACGGTTTCATAATGAAAGCTGAAATGAATCCTCCTGGGCCTCCACTACCTTCAGCTATCATTACGCGGTCAAGCACATTGCCCATGTCCATGTCTACGGCGAGAAGATGGTTACCGATGATGACACACATGGAGCTTGCGTTCAGTGGATCAATAACCCCAATCCGTGGTGTGCCCTCTTGTTTTCCTGCATCGGGAAAGACTCTGCTTAGTGCCACCTGCAGGCCCGGCCCTGTAGTAGTAGCACCCGGGGCGGCCGCCCAGGGCCCCCCAAATTCCATGGGCCCCCGACCATGTATACTTCAAGTGTATACACTAAGGCTCAATACTTGTAAAGTTGATGCAAACATGTCTGAGTGTAGGAACAAATGATAAAATCAGCTAAACTTGAAAGAAGCAAGCGGCAGTCTACATTCTCTCCTTCGCATACGAGCATATTGTGGAAGCCATCTCTGAAACGCTAGTTAAACAAGGGCCCCCTATTTGAGTTTTGCCCTAGGCCTCTCAAAACTCAGGACCGGCCCACCTGGTGCTCCAGCGTCCAGCCATCACCGTCGTGGTCGAGGGTATGCGAGCTGATCATGAGCACGAAAGGCTCCTTCTGGGACACCTGACGTAGCGCATCCTCCCCTCACTGACCCCCATGCGCCGGTACATGCCTTGCGACGGGAATTTGGTGGTGCCAGCAGCCACCGGGCACACGCTGAAGCTGAACCTCGGCAGCTCGACAAAGCGGAGGTCTGGCCGGTCGCTGAACGGGTCGGTGGAGACGGCGCCACAAGTCAGATCGACCCACCACAGCTGCCCATCGAAGGCAAGTACCTCGTGGTCGGCGTGCATCCCCCGCGGCCGCGGGAACGGGGAAGGCAAATCCACCAGCTTCTCCCACTCCCCTGTCCCCGAGAAGAAGCGCCGCATGACGAAGCTCCCCTTACCCCCTTCATCCGCGCTGAGCTCGGCGACGGCGTACCTGTCGGGCGGCCCGTGCCCGCGCGCGGATCGGCTGAGGATGCCTTGCGGGTGCCAGGCACGGACCTTCTTGGTGCCATCCATGTCGGGGAGGCGGAACATCTCGCCGGTGACGGGGTTGCAGACGAAGCGCATGCTGTCGGGGTCGATTTCGTCGAGGCGGACCGATTCGGCCTCGGCGCCCCGAGCGCGAGCAGCGCGGAGCCTGGCGGCGGCGGCTGGCGTGGCGGGGCCATCCACGAACTCGAGGAGGAGGAGGCCGTCGCCGCTCGTGCCCCGGAGCATGCCGCGGAGGATGCCCTTGCTCTCGGGGTCGGAGCCGATGCGGGGCAGGGGGCCGATGAAGTGGTCGGGGACGAACAGGATGGAGCCGCTCGGGGGCTTGGTTTGCAGGAACTGCGGGCTCGGGTCCGCCGATTTGACCAGCGCGATTTGGTGGATCAGCGCCCACGGAGGGCGCGGGGGCGGCGCGGCCGTGGAGAGACCGCGGCGGAGGAGGTTCGCGGACGCGGCGGCGGAGAGGGCGCGGCGGAGCTGCATTTTGGGGAGGGGAGAAGCCCGGTTGTGGTGGGGGCCAGCTCCGGAGAGAGTGGCGAGGGTTTTGGGCGACAGGGCAAGCCAGACCCGAATTGGGGTGGCGTCTGGGTGGAGCCTGGGAAGAAGGGAAAGCAGAGCAGGCGAGGGTGGTGGTGGGTTTGTTTCACAGGGCGGAGCTACTCATCCAGTCCTGATTCCTGAATCCTGAGGCCTAACCTAACGCAATCTCTAGGCTACTAGCATCCAATCATCCTGATGAGCCCTAAAGTAAACAGCAAGCTCATAGGCTACTACGTAGTACTTCATCCTAACGCAAGCTGAAGCCTCAAGGTCATCAACTTGACTACTTCGTCCACGTCTATACCGCATTCTGATTTTGCAGTCATCAGGCAGTGAAAATCCGCTCTGATTTCTAAGATGTTCATCACAAACAAGCTCATAGGCTTTCGATATGGATATGAGGTGCAAATCAGAACGACGCTCTCATAAAAAAAAAAGAACAAGTCTTTCCCAGTCTGTCAATCTTGAAAGCTTCAGATTGAACTATCGAATGGGCTGGTAATTGAAGTTGTAAATTTTCAAGACAGTACAAGTTTTTTGTCTGGTTCAAACAGGATGAGCCCCAGCATACAGAACAAGCATAGGATTACACCACATTTGGCATGGACTCAAAAGTAACAGCAATAGATGTTTTATGTTCATATAAATGAGAAACAGTCATGAATCATCCAGCAATACGCAAGGTCTCATAATCCAGCACCTTACAATAGACATCCAGCAGTGTTGATTCAACAGAACAATCCAGCAATGTTCACAAGGTTTACTAGAAGAGAGAGAGAGAGGATGTGTCTTTCAATCAGTAGCTGGATCAGCAAGACTGAACAAGTTGAAACTAGTTAAGTGGCTGTTGAGTAACCTCAAAGATAATATTTTTCCAAATCATATAATGTCTAAGAGGTGCAGATATTAGTAATGCAGTAGTTTGGAAGTGGAAGGAACAATACTGGATATACAACTAATAGTGGATCAGAGAGTGCCCAAACATAACCTCGTAGACTTCAGCTCTCCTAGTTTCTGCCTGAACGAACCAGAACGTCTGCCAAAGTCCTGTTTCCAGCACCTTCCCTCTTGCCTGAAATAGATCTATTCAATCATTTGTGCAACAATAAATGATCGATATATTTGGTGCAGCACTAACACGATACAAGCTATAGCAAAATGGAATTCCATGCATATAAAATTTGAGCTAGCAATCAAACTGATTACACATATCAGGTTATAATTAATTTAATTTGGCACAGCAAATTTAAATACAAGGTCATGTTTAAAAAGAAGTCTTGTATGATTTGATCAACATATATACCAGATCAAAAAGGACGTTAGTATGGTGATATTTGGTCCAAGGTTACACTCTTAACAAATGTAATACTTGGAAAAAAAACAAACTCGACCAAAGGAAGAGATGTCCCTCTGTTTTCATCTTAAACAAGGGGTTCCATCGCTCTACGATTGCTCTGTGAGAAGCTTTGTTAACAAATGCAATATATATTTGACTTTGACTGCCCAGATAAATATAGAAGTGCAGAGAAATGCTTAGAACATGTCATCTGCAATAATGGTAGTCTATGAAAACCAAATTGTAAAAAAGAATAAAAGATGGAAATAGAATGTAGATCATCTAGTGTAACTTGAAATTCACAAACAGCAGACAATTATACCAGATTTTAGAATGGAGCATGTATGAGTAAGTTCCATTCCAACAAATCATCAAACTAACATGTAAGGCTTTGAACAATTATACTGAACAACTACCACAGAATAACAATCGAGATATGTGTAGTATGTTGCTAGCTGAGTTGCTAAATATAACAATTAGCAAAGATGTTAGGCATGTGAAAGATAATCACCTGTAGAAGGGATCCGACTCGATCCTATCCACAGGACCACAGAGGGAGCACACAGGATGTAAGGTAAGTACAGAGCATTGTCCGAGGCTGGTATTCACATTCATCACCCATGTTTGCACAACGCAGCACCTTCCCCTTGGCCATGTCTATGGTGAGAACATGGTCGCCAACGATGACACACACAACGCTTCCATTCAGTGGGTCAATAACTCCAATCCATGGCTTGCCTCCCCCATTCGCCAAGAGTCGGCCAACCGCAACCTGGTGCTCCAGCGTCCAGCTGCTGCAGTCATCATCAAGCGCAAACAAACTGAGAATGAAAGGCTCTTTCTGAGACATCTCGACATAGTACAGCCTTCCCTTGCTGACCCCCATCCGCCGGTACATGCCGTTCTCCACCAGTGCCGCCGTGAACTCTGCGGACGTGTTGCCGTGCACTGGCAGCACGCTGCCCCTCGGAAGCTCAACAAAGCAGAGCTCTGGTCGATCGCTGAACGGGTTAGCAGAGATGGCGCCCCAGCTCAGATCGACCCACCACAGCCGCCCGGCGAAGGCCAGCACCTCGTGATGTGAATGTACGGAAATCCGCCGATCCAGTGGGAGCGGGGACGGCAATCCCACCGGCTTGTCCCACTCCCCCGTTTGCGAGAAGAACCGCCGCATGACGAAGCTCGGCTCCTTCCCACCGCGATCCTCGAGGAGAGCAGCGGCGGCATACCTGTCAGGGGGCCCGTGCCCGCGCGCCGACTGGGTGAGGAGGCCCATTCGGTTCCATGCCAATGTCCTCTTGGTGCCGTCGATGTCAGGGAGGCGGAACAGCTCGCCGCTGATCGGGTTGCAGACGAAGCGCGTGACGTTGGGTTCGGGCTCGGTGTACTCGATGATCTTGCGCTGCTGAGTGGTGGCGTCCATGGCAACGATGGGAGCCGTGACGTGGCATTCGACGAAGTCGAGGAGGAGGAGGCCGTCGCCGCTCGTGGCCGTCGTCGAGACGCAAATCTCGGCTATGTGGTCGCCGTAGGGGTCGTAGCTTGGAGGGGGGTCGACGAGGTGCTCGGGGATGCGGAGGTTGGAGACGCGCGGGGGCTCGGCGAGCTAGAACCACGAGTGCTGCCGCTGGGCCGGAGATATGGATGCAAGTGGGGCGGGTTGCGGCTGCCCGCCCCGCGTCCGCACGAGCCGCAAGCTCTCACGCGGGCACATGCGGCGGCCCGCATGGTGCCGCAACTTTTATGCGGACTTTGCGGCAGCCCGCACATCCCGCCGCGAGAAGGCCGTCGGCGTTGGCGTCCGCGTTCGCTTGCTAGCTAGCCGCGCGTTCGTGGCTTCATGCCTGCAGCTTCGTTTGTGCGTTCGTGCGTCCGCGTAGAAGTGGTTCCATCAAATTTTCTTGGGAGTCTAACGAACTATAAAATGTCTACAGCTTTGTTTGTTTGGCAAGTTCTACAACCTTTTGAATTGCAGTCTAACAAACTATAAAATGTTAAAATCAATAGTAACCTTAGGGAGCTTAAAACAAAGCGAGCAATTCACTGCTACTATCAACCCTGTCACTAGGATAGCATCATCTTGAGCGATAATCTGAATTCGTAAGAATCATTGCAGACTGAAGGCTATTACTCAAGCATGACTGTTAGAAAATTCATCAATTCATCTTGAACAGTAAGCATGACTGAACGCAGCACAGCACGAACAAGCATGACTCAACGCACGAATCACTGCATGGCTATTACTCAGCTGAAGGCGCACCTCACTTCAAAACTTCATTAGGCGTTTCAGGATAACTGGAACTGAAGATCCAATCAGCCAAGTATAATGCTTTAATAAAAGTGAATTAGTATTAGTAGTGAATAAACAAAAGTATTAAGTGTACGGTGCTAACGAATGTTTTAAGTGGATTAAGGGATGCCGTATTTGATTCAGGAATAGATTGATTCTAGGTGCTAATTCCATCATATAAGATTGCTTCTTGGCGAATTCTCTTTCTACGGCGCGGCTGTGACGTGACGACTATCCTGTAATGTAGCAGCACTTAATAATCAAATAGAGCGATGAAAAGAGCAAACAAATCAAAACACGAATCAGAGAGGGAATGATGAGATCTGCCTGGGCGGATGGATCAGAGCGCGGAGAACGAATCCTGTTTCATCGCATCAGCGATTGGGACTTGGGAGGCCAGTCTTCCCGGATTGGAGAGATGAGTTCTTCGCTGCCGCTGCTCGGGAGCGCGGGCTCGCGGCGCCGCTGGGCAGTGCGGGCAGACCCGCATGGACCGCTCCAGATACGCGGGTTTGCGGCGCCGATTAGGCGGGTTCGTGGCGCGGGCTTGCCCAGCGGGTTTGCGGCAAGGCCCGCCCCGCTTGCATCCCTAGCCGGAGATCTGGCCACCGACGTGTACTGGATCAGCGCCCACGGCGGGTGCGAGGCGGCCGTGGAGAGGCCGCGCCGGAAGCGGCCGGAGAGGGCGGCGGAGAGGCCAAGGATTCGCCGGAGTGGCATCTCGGAGTCGGAGGAGCCGCCGCGAAAAGGGGATTGGTTTCTGCGGCCGACGCTGGAGATTGGAGAACAGTGGAAGTGGGATTTGGTGGGTTTTGCGAGCGGAAAGGCCAGTGCACGCCGCTCCGACAGCGTTTGCGGCGAAGTGAAAAGGAGTGTGAGATTGTGCCACCAGATTTCCTGACGCCAGGTTTTCTTTGGGCCCAGTTGCAGTGTAATTGGTCCAGTAGAGTAAGTCTAGGAACTTCATGGAAGCTACGGGTGAAAAGTTCGGCACCATCCCCCTCGCCTCGCTCATTTTGAACTCGGCGTTGTGATTGGTTGCTGCGCCGGTCCACGTCACTAGTTTCCCGCCAAAATGCTCTGGCCCTTGGCTGCTTGGACTTGGGGAGTCGCGCGTGGACATGGGCTGCCATGCGCTGACCATGACGCCCAAGCCCAATTAAGCCAGAACAACTGAAGGACTCGAGTGAATTCGTCAAGCTTCTGCTGTTCCGGCCGCTTCCAAAAATCACAATAGCGCTGCCCCTGAAAAAAAAATAGCGCTAATTCAAAAAAAAAAACCCAAGAACTTGTTAGGAAAAAAACGTAATGCGCAAGTTTTCCCCAAGCGACAAACCATCACAGCCCACGGAAACTTCATGAACCATTTAATGAGGCTTGGCATTGATTCTCACAATATGAAGCATGAATCAAGCCAAAAAGGAGCAAAAAAGTTCATAAAATTAAATTACAAATTTATCAACAGCAACCAGAAAGTCACGATAAACCTGTGCCGTCTGACACAAAACGACATCAAAGAGTTGCTCATATAAGCTGACCACAACAGGCGAAATTGTAGCATAATGTAGCTAGTTCGATATGGTCCAGCTCAGTATACAAAAAAAAACAGAATTGGACGATATTATGGCCACAAGAATACCGACATATGAAAGCAGGGAGTGCATTTATTTTGAAATTTCAATTGAAGCTTCGAAAAAGAAATGAATTCGCTGACAGCGCAAATAGCACAAATTGGTGACACGAGTGGCCAAGGGCTGAAGTTACAGCCAAGATGTTTGCTTGCTGTTACTACTTACTCCTTGAACAAGAATACCGACATATGAGTACTTCTTGAACAGAAAATAAAAGGGCTCATATACAAACAACAAAACCCATCCCTTTTTTGTTTTTAGAAGTGAACGGCAAGAGATTTGCCGACTTTTTATTAGAAGGATAAAAGAAACAAAACAAGTGCAAACAACCGGTTACAAACCAACTCAGACAACCAACTCAACTACTGAACACTCCACCCGGACACACAGACTAAGCGAGGTGACCCAGGAGTAGCAAGACCCAAACAAGCAAAAGACAGCAGAAAACAAACTCTAGCTGTTTTGTAGACGATTTGATGAGGCTGCTAAGCCAACTTGCTGAATGTCTTCCTTGATTAGGAAAGCAACTTCATCTGTCGACTTGGATTCTTGATTAAAGGTCCTTCTGTTTCGTTCCTTCCATACGTTCCACCAAAAATGGATGATGAGGCCATCAAGGTGGCTCCTGTCTTTGGTCGGGATCATACGTCTGCATTTTCTCCACCAACCTAGTATCGAAGCTGATGAGTCAAGGAGTGGGAGATTTTGTAGGTTCATCCACGAAGTCAGTGTGTTCCAGACATTTCGCGTAAACGGGCAGTCCTTGCAAAGGTGTGTTGGCGTCTCTGGATCCGAGTTACACAACTTGCATTGCGGGTCATGCTGCCATCCTCGTTTTGCCAAATTGTTGGCCGTGAGGATCTTCCTGTGAAGGAGGAGCCATGCGAAGAAGCGACACTTAGGTTGTGCTTTGGCTTTCCATATGGGTCCAATATTGAGGCTTTTTGTCCGTCCTTGGAATTGAATTCGGTATGCACTCTGCGCTGTGTATTCTCCGTTGGCAGTCCATCTCCATTTGATTGAGTCGTCTTCCTCAGAGTTTCTGCCTTGTAGTTGAAGTTGGATTTCTCCCCACAGTTGGACGTATTCTCTAATCTCTTCTCCAGTTAGTATTGGACAAATTTGGTCGATCCAGTAGTTGTCTTGTAAAGCTCTCTTAACTGTAAAATTTTTTCTTCTTGATTTTCTGAAGAGGGATGGTGCAAGATTTTTTGGCGAGGATCCATTTAGCCAGCTCGAATGCCAAAAGGTAGCCTTTCTCCCGTTGCCCACCTTGACTATTGTGGAAGCGTGGAAGAGCTCTTTGTCCGCTTTGTCGCATGGTATCTCCATTTCGGCCCATGGTCGATCCTCACTCTTCCACTTGAACCAGCACCACCTTAGTCTAAGTGCTCTTGCCAGTCGTTCTAGATCTAACACTCCAAGGCCTCCTAGCTCCTTCGGTGTGCACACTGTTGGCCAATTGACCAGGCAATGACCTCCACTTACTTTTTCCGGTTCCTCTCCCTTCCAAAGGAAACTTCTTCTCATTCGGTCGATTTGTTTGATAAGCCATTTCTGGGCCGGAAAAACCGTCAAGTGATATATCGGCTGTGAAGAGAGGACGCTCTTGACTAGAGTTTCCCTTCCGGCTGATGACATGAATTTTCCTTTCCAGCCCGGTAGTCTGGCGCCGATCTTGTCTAGGAGAGGTTGGACTTCCACACGTCTTAGTGCCCGTGTGTGCAGCGGTAGTCCCAAATATTTTCCAGGGAAGGCCACAATTTCCAGGGAAGTCTAGGAGAGCTTCTGTAGTCAATTCATTGGTGCAGCGGATAGGGAAGATCTCGGTCTTGTTCATGTTAACATGTAAGCCGGAGCATTGGCCAAAGATCCGAAGTAACTCTTTGATGTTCCTTAATTCCGAACGGTCTGGGTTAGCAAATATTGCTGCGTCATCAGCATAGAGAGAGCATCTCATCCTTGCAGCCCTTGGAAGTATCGGCTTGATAATGTTTCGACTAGCTGCTAGCTCAATGATCTTGTGAAGTGGGTCGATGGCCAAAATGAAAAGCATTGGTGATAGGGGGTCCCCTTGGCGTACTCCTCGCGCATGTTTGAATTTTTTTCCGGGTAAACCGTTAAGGAGCACTCGAGAGGAAGACGTCGCCAGTAGGGTAGAGATCCAGTCTCGCCACCGTTGTCCAAACCCGAGTGCTTTCATGACCTCTAGCAGAAAAACCCAACTAAGTGAGTCGAATGCCTTGGAGATATCCAATTTGATGAAGAACGCTGGTCTTTTGGATTTATGCAGTGCTTTGATCACGCTCTGTACATACACGAAATTGTCATGGATGCAGCGTTTTTTGATGTAAGCATTTTGGCAACCCGAGACTAGCTCATTCAGTTTTTGTGCCAGTCTATCCGCTAGTATCTTGGTGATGATTTTAGCCAAACTGTTTATGAGGCTTATTGGTCGGAAGTCTGCTAAAGTGATGGCGTCATTTTTCTTAGGGATGAGGACAATGTTTGCTTCGTTGATGAGTTCTAGTCGTCTTGTTTTAGGGAGTGGAAAGCTTGCAACGCGGCTATGAGGTCAGCACCCACAATTGACCAACACTTCGTATAGAAGAGTCCAATGAAGCCGTCTGGTCCCGGCGCTTTCTCTGTTGGTAGGTGCATGATGACTTGCTTTATTTCTTCAGACCCAAAGGGAACTTCAAGCTCATGTAGGTCGTGCGGCTGGTATCCCAAGTGATCCCAATTTAAACTGAGAGTTCGCTCTTGCGTTTGTCCCAAAAGGCCCACAAAATGGTCATAGATAGCTTCCTCCTTTTGTTGATGACTAGAGAGAATACCATGTGCAGTTGCAAGGGCTGGAATGTGAAGCTTTCGTTTTCTGTTATTTGCGTGTAGCATGAACAGCCGTGTACAAGCATCGCCTTTGCGTATCCAGGTTAATCGTGAGTGTTGTCTTGCACGAGCCCGTTGAATTGCTGCGAGGCCGACCGATTTGGCTTTCAAGTATTTGCGAAAATCTAACTCCTCTGGCGTCAGTGCTCGTTGTTCCTGTGCCGCGTCTAGGAACCTTAGTACCTCATTCGCTATTGCCAACCTTAATTCAATGTTACCCATATTTTGGCGTTTCCACAATTTGAGAGCTTTTGCTGTGCGTATGAGCTTTACATGTAGTCGTAGGATGGCGTCTTGTGTATTAACTGGTTGGTTCCATGTTTCCTGGACGGTTTCTGTAAACCCCGGCATCGTTGTCCAATATGATTCAAAACGGAAGCCTCTGTAATGTTGTCTCGTTATATCTCCAGTGAGGAACAATGGGCAGTGATCGGATCCCATGGTCGACAGCGCTTGGAGGTCCAAGTTGGGGAATAATGCATGCCACTCTGCGGAGGCAAAAAATCTATCGATTCTTGTGAAAGTCGGATTATCTTGCTCATTGCTCCAGGTGAACCGTCTTCCCTTCAGGTCCACCTCCATCAATTGGTTCTCGTCGATGACTCGCTTGAAGTTGTTCATCATGCGTCTATCTAATATGTTGTTACTTTTATCCTCTGCCTTGTATATGAGATTAAAGTCACCTATAACAAGCCATTTATCAAGGGCCTGGTCCTTTGCAATTCTAAGCTCATCTAGGAACGCTAACTTGTCTTGATCAGCTTGGGGCCCATAAACTCCCGTGAGGGTCCATGACGTGTTGTCCGCCTTCATCGTCACTGTTGTTGATATCATGTAATTGTGTATGACGTCATTGTGTAGGTGAAAATGGTTATCTGTTGCCGCAATTAGGATGCCTCCTCTAGTGCCAATGGCTGGAAGTGCAGCAAAGTTGTTTGAGAAGTTTTGTCCTAAGGTGTCAGCCACCAACCGTGATGTCCAGTGAGCGATTTTGGTTTCCTGTAGGCACACAATGGTTGCCCCAGTTGAGCGTACGGTGTTGCGGACGCTGGCTCTACTAGCAGCCGCGTTGAGTCCTCTAACATTCCAACAAAGAATTTTGCAATCTTTTTGTGACATTATGAAACAAAGCACCACTTAAATTACTGGGAGGACTGACTGAATATTCAGGGTGGATGGCACGTCCGGTCTGGGCGCTGCGGCCAAGTACAAAGACCGAGGGGTGGTGACCATCGTAAACAATTGTTCGCGCCGGGGGATTGGCGAGCTTCGTGGACGCCGGTGCTCGGCCAACAGAGGCCGAAGAACCGCTGAAGCCGCGGGCCCAAATTGCTGGCCCAATAACCCTTACAACCCAATACAAGTTCCATCGTCTCTTGCATAACATGATTAAAAAAAGATAGTGCAACTAGGGTAACTGATGGGATGGCCCATCTTCAGTTCTTCTGGCGAGCTTCAGGTCTCCTGGGCCGCGACTGGTGCCGGCCCAACCTTGTTTCTCTTCTTGCTCCTAGGCTGGTTGCCATGCTCCATCAGAGTCTTGATTGCAGACATGTCTGTGCCCGTCAGTGGCTGCGGCAGATGCTGCGCAAGATTAGCAAAGTCAGAAGGCGTTTGTGTCCTTGCCGTTGGGGATAAAATCCCTAGCTTATTGATCAAAACTTGCTGCGCTAACTGAGTACTATCAAAGCCGGGGTTTAGCTTAGCTTTGTCTGCTAATCTCATACTTTTTCTTTGGGTTGAAGTTGCCTCAGGCTGAAAAACTGGTTGCGGCATTGGGTTGGCTCTTGGTGGGCTGTTAAGGATGGGAGGAGGGGGTGTGTGTGAGATAAACTCGATGAAGGCTGTGAAATCATCTGGGCGGCCGCCTATTGTAGAATTGTTGTTTTGGTCTATCGATGCAGGGAGATGTGCATTAACTAGGTTGCTGTTGCTCTGTTCTGAAGTGCCGGCTCCTGGGCAATGGTTTTGTTGGTGCGGGGTACCTTGTGCACTACTTCCCTGATACAAAGTGAAAGGTGGGTTTGCATCTTGAGGCGAAATGTTTGGAGTGGGTAAAAGGTTTTCAGATTCAGGAACTCTTCCCCCTAAATTCACATGTTCTTGTTGTTGCAAATCTATGGTTTGCTGGAGCTCTACTTGCTGCTCGTTGGGCACTTCTACATTCTGGTTGTGCTCATAAAGTACAGTGGGTGAATCAGAAGTTACTGGCATGACTACTTCAGCCCACGCAAATGGACATTCACCATCAAATTGAGGAGGATAAAAATCTGCTTCAGTGCAAACCTGCCCATGTTGTTGGGGAGAAGGGGGCATGTTGGTGATGTCCGTGGCCGAGTTCAGCATGTCCATGAGGCGCCTCTCCAAGGTGGGTTGGCCTGCAGCAATACAAGGGATTAACAACTCTTCCCTCATGGGGTCTGTTTTATCGGCATGCCTATCATTGCAGTATGAAGGTGTGGCTATCAATCTGATGCTTGGGTCTATCGGAAGTGGATTCTCACCCATGATCTGCACCAGTGGGTCAGCGAAGGAGACTTTCTTGCCGGTGTCAGTCTTCCTACACCAGCGGGTCTGGCCACCTGTCGGGGCCAAGGCACGGCTGCGGTGGCTGGAATTGCCCCCGCGGTAGCGGGTGGTGCTGTAGCAGTCGTCGATCACGCCGCGACAGCGTGTCATCCGACCCCAAGAGGACTGGCTGCGGTGGCGCCGCAAGCCGCGGTGGAAGTTGTCATCATGGTCATCTCCATCCCTCCGTGGATGGTAGACACGGTTGGCACGGTCGTCATGTCCCTGGCCCCCACGAGTCCGCCGCTCCGTAGTTCCATAAGAACTCACGGCGTGGCCTCCTGTTGTTGTAGCCTCCTCCCCCGCCTCTGCCATGGAGGAAGGAGAGGTCCTCCACGACATCGAGGTGGAGGTGTAGCTTGTAGTCGAATGCCCCCTTGAGGCCACGTGGTGGGTCGTGGATGAGCTCGTTGCTGTCGTTGTCGGCTTGTTCCCTGTCTGGGTCAGTGATGGTTAGCAACACCTTCTTAGGGATCTTACTGGGGTTATCAGACCACGCCCACAGATCAAACGTCCGCGTGCGGTCTCGACGACGAGAGGGGCCCTCGATGTAGTGGATGGAGCAGTGTTGGCCGATGACCTGTGCGGCCACCTCCCTGGACCAGGCGTGCACCGGCATTCCCTCGATGTGTAGGCGCACGCGAAACTCCAGCTTGTTCTCCACGGCGTTGCGACGTTCCGTCCACGGTGCAAAGGTGAACGTCCTTCCCCTATGCCTGACGCCGTGGTGGTGCTGCAGGGCGCGCTGGTAGGCTCTGGAGTCGGTGAAGAAGACCAGGTACTGCTTGGGGTAGTGCTTGACAACCTTGATGTCGCGGGGGTCGATGCGGAGTTGGGCATCAAGAGCCTCCACGACGTGGTGTGTGCCTGACTCATGGCTGTTGCCATTGAGGCTGCACACAGCCGCCTTACCGATCAGTGAGTCCCGCTTGCGCTTGATGGAGCCAGTGGCAGCGATGGCACACATCGCCAGCTCGGGCCTCGCCCGAGGGTCGCCAGGGTACGTCGCCATGGCCGCCGGTTCGCCCTTGGCCGCCTGGAGGTAGGACCGTCCGGCTGAACGGACGGCCGGAGTTGCAGCTGCTGGGGAAGCTTGGGTGGGAGGTGGTGTGGAGTGCCGATGGTGTTGAGCTGCTGGGGGCTTCTTATGTTGGTCCATCCAGAAGGGGCAGGAGAGAGCTATGTGTCCCGAGTGCAGGCATTTCCAGCATTTAGTTCTGCCTCTGCAATCTGCAACCTTGTGCTCTGTAGAGAGGCAGTTAAGGCATTTCCCCCTAACGAGCGCCATGTACTTCTTCTTCCTCTGTTCTTTCTCCTCAGGTTGGTGGACGGGAGGTTCCCCTCTTGAATGTTTGCCCTGCTTGCGCCACCAGTAGGCCGGCTTGACAGTTTGAAATCCATGCTCATCAATCTCTGCTGGCCAACATTTGTCATCCTGGGTGGAGCGTCCGGTGCCACCTTGCTGGTTTGTGTGAGGATACGGTCGCCGAGGTTGGAGCTCGTCGTTCCAAGGTCTGGATGTGGCTGGATTCGACGGAAATTGAAGTCCTCTCGATCTGCTGCCCCCTTGCTGGTTTGTGTGAGGATACGGTCGCCGAGGTCGGAGCTCGTCGTTCCAAGGTCTGGATGTGGCTGGATTCGACGGAAATTGAAGTCCTCTCGATCTGCTTGCCCTTGAGCTTTCACCTTGCAATAACTGTCGGCTCTGCGCTGAGCTGCTTCCCCTTGCCACCGTCGATGGATTTGAAGGTTGTCCTTGTGGGAACGCAGCAACCTGCTTTCCTTTCTCAGCATAGGAGAGCTTCTTTTTCTCTGTCTTCTGAACCTGGCTGGTTGAGCAAGGAGTGAATGCTTCTGCGGCTGGCGGATCCGACGGGATCACGCGGTTGGTGATGCGGTGAATGAGGTCGGAGACCAGCGGGTCCTCTCCGACCTCGGCGGCATCGAGCTCCGGGTCGCTCTGCTGTGACTTCAACGCTGCACTGAAGTGTATCTCTTGAGCAAGATCCGGAAGGATGATCTCTGATCTGGCTTGGGGAGTCGTCGGTTGAGCTGCATTAGTGGGATTTCGCTTCTCTGCAGGTGGTGGTCCGTCCTCCACCGTCATCGCGCCGGCGATGTGAAGGACAGGGGCTGGATCTTGGGTCTTCTCGATCTCCTTCGTGGCTGGCTCAATCTGGACTTGAGGACGGTTGATGTGTAGATCTTCTGCTGTTATCCTTGAATCCGTAGCAGCCGGGGCATCGGGAGCGGAGGTGGTGGTGGATCTAGGGGGGATTAGGTGGGTGGTTTGGTCGCCATGGGAGTCGCCTCCTGTTTCTCCTTCAGCGGCCTCGTGGTTCCGGCAAACGGTGGGCTAGGTGACTACTAATAAAAAAAAAAAAAAAAAAAAAAAACATCCCTTTGAGGTTTGTATAAACTAAAAAGTAATGATTAGAGATAAAACCACCATACAAACCAGATCATAGTGCTATGCACAAGCTTCCAACAACATTTCGGTGAGCTCATGCACATTGGATGCTAAAGTGTTACTCCAAGATTGGAGAATACTAACTGCTATTCAAGTAACATACTTAACTGAAGGATCCATTTTTGTAAACTGATATCATCAGCCATGATCAGGAATACACATTTCTAAAAACAGTGACACCAGCATATTGGTAGTGTGTAAAGTAACGAGACAAGATTGGTAATGCAACAAAGCAATAAGCTGAATTTATCACTCAACAAGTAACCATAGAATATTAATACGTTGAGACAATCCCGATAATATATGAATATATCTCTTACTGCAGAGAGCAAGTAAATAGAGATACCAAAATAATTAAAGTTGGAGCCAAATTGTTAAAAAAAAAACTATACAACCTTTTCATATGAAATGATCAATGTATTTGTATTGGCTTGCAAGTAAATATAGCGTGTAATATGTTACTTGTGATGATCTCATAACATGCTAATTTAAATTTGACATAGTAAATACTGGAGTGCTCTCCATTAGTGTGCATGCAAAAATCCAAACAGAACAAGCTGAAACATCTTCCAGGTTTTTCCAAAAAGAGGACAAATTTGTA
The DNA here is from genome assembly GCA_015476505.1 of Urochloa ruziziensis. Lineage (NCBI taxonomy): Eukaryota > Viridiplantae > Streptophyta > Magnoliopsida > Poales > Poaceae > Urochloa > Urochloa ruziziensis. Next base: position 66,368,327 of record CM027120.1, on the reverse strand, counting down.
ATCACCAACCCCTACAACCCCAAACTTCTCCCAAAGTTTCTCCTAAATTAAAGCTTTGGTAGACTATTACAATCAGCTTCCTAATTGATTAAAATAGCACTATCAGTTGACTTTTCCATGAGACCTGAAAATTAGAATGCAGAATATTACGGATGTGTTTGAATAATCATATAAAGAGAACAGTGAACAGGTAATATCAGAAACAACAATTTTCTGGTTTTAGCATAAAACTGACTAAACGATGGTGCCATTATAGTCCATCTAGTCACTCCAGTAATGGATTGCGGAGGCTAATATTGTTCATGTTTTGTCCATATTTTAGTTGCAGCCATGATCCTTATTACGAACTGGCAAGCTTCTTCTCAGGATTAATAAGAAGAAGACGACAATGTTTTAAACAAAAGTAAGACTATCTCCACATGATGATAAGGCCGGGCATCATTCAATTTCCTTAACATTATGACTGACACTTATGGTTTGCACTTAATCATGTTTGCTGGTTCAGAAAATAGAGAAAAGACAGGATGAACTGCCCACCCTTGAACAAAAAGTGAGCATGTGAAAGAATGGGAATAACTAGGGGACAACTGAGTTCACCTCGGTTCCTTGATTCTTTGGAAGTGATCAACAATAATTTGAGTACAAGCCTAACCAGTGACAAACACTAGCATAAACAGCCTGGAACTTACTTTCACTCTAACACCAACATGGCTACAAAACTTTGGATTTTGAAACAAGAGGAGAATGAGGTGTCTATTTAGCCTCAGCATGTCTACTTGTGACAACTGATAAGCCTTGTAACTTTTAAATTCCATGCTTATCTTTAATAAATGATTTCTCTTCCTGGTCATTTCAAAGAAGGAAAAACAACACACAAGAAAGAGGAACCAGAATCTTCAATTAAAAGGAAAACAAGACTTCAACACATGAAACATTCCCAACACGCTGATATTAGACAGTAGAAATTGGACAAGTTGAAACTAGAAACTGGTGGCTGAATACCCTCAAAAATAATATTTTTCCAAGTCACATATTGTCTAACAGGTGCACATATAAGTAGCTCAGCAGACTGTTACTGGAAGGAACGATACTTGATATATAACGTATAGTGGATTAGACAAGAAGCATTAGCGAAGGGAGAGATTGCCAAAGATAACCTGGTAGACTTCATCTCTCCTAGTCTTCACCTGAACGAACCGGACGTCTGCCAAACTCATGTTTCCAGCCCATTCTTTCTTGCCTGAAATAGGTTCATTCAATCAATGCAGATTGCACAAGCACGGCAATAAACGAGATATAGTTGGAGAAGTACTAGCACAAAACAAGCTATAGCAAAACGGAATTCCCAAATAAACTGAGTACGGAGTACCCCCACTAAAAGTATTAATACCCTACTAAGTACTCAAAAGAGATATGTCGATTACCGTACTAAGTAGTAATACCACATTTCCATTCTGATTTCTTTCAAGGAAATATTCTGAAACTTTATGCAATATTACACTACTAACATTCACAGATTGCAGTATAGTAGTTTGATATGGCTAGATTATTGGATGATGAACACTTGAGCAGATTGATAAACAACCTGCTCGCCCTCCCTTGGAGGCTCTGAGCTTGAGGTTTATCTTCTTCTGCTTGATCCTAACAAACCGAGACTATATGTTTATATAGAGCTTTTAGCTCAACTACCTTATTCCTGAAATCTAGGCCGGTGATCCTATCGCCAACAAACTAACAAACTAATCCTCCTGAGCCGCCGGCGCCTGAGTCTTCTTCTTCTTCTTCTTGCTATAGAACTTCTTGCCAAAGAAAGTGTCCACAACATAGTTCAACACAGTTACCTCTTATCTGCCAAGGCTCTTTAACACATACCCACTTTAATTCCCACATTGCAATTCCCATAGTCTAAGGTTTGTACAGTGTAATGATGATACAAGTGATGATGGTAATAATCATACAAGCCCCTAACCACATGATATAAATTCAGATGAGACATGAACTGCAAAATGTATTGAATCCAACAATTTTCATTTTATCACAAACTTCAGTAAATATGAATTTTCTGAACCTCTGTAGGTAAAAACAGGCTTATAATATGCTTAATTAACCATATTAAAGAAACCTGGTGAATGAACGATCACCTGCAACAGGAATGTAGCTCGATCCAAGCCACTGTGGGAGCACACATGGTTTAAGGAAAAAGGGTGGAAACTGATTGTGGGCCTTCACTTTCATGCATGAACGAGCAGCCAAGCACCGATCGCGGACCTTCACCTTTGCCTATAAGCGAACACCCAAGCACCTCCCCTCTGTCCATGTCTACGACAAGAGCACGGGTGCCGATTGTGAGATGCATGACCTTTGCATTCAATGTGAGGACCCAGTGTGTCCGAGGACCGGTGGATGGTCGCTTCCTGGTGTGATGAGTGATTGACAACGTGGTGTGGATTGACGTTTCCCTTGGCTTAAGTATTGCAGGTGTAGAATGCGGCTTGGTTGCATTGGTGCAGGTGAAGAACAGGCGCGAAAGGTCTTAGCCATGGCGGCCTCCGAGGAGCGGAGAGACAAGTAGGCTTGGTTCGAGGGACCCGATGGCCGGTGGATCAAGTGCGGTTCACATGCTGGCAAGAACGAGCAAGGGGACGTGGTTCCGGTGCGAGGTAGCGGCTCACAACCGAAGCTCGTACGCGGACGAGAAGCCGGCGCAAGGTGGCGGCTAACAACCGAAGTTTGCGCGCGGGGTTTGGTGATTTGGCCACAAAATCATCGGTGGACGGTTTCCCTTGGTTTGGGCCTCAAAACCAAGGACCGAGGACTCGACGAGGCGGACTTGGGCAGCTGGGCCTGGCTGGGCTGTCAGGGGCGGTTTAACCGCCCCCCAGGGCCGGTTTAACCGTCCCCCCCTGGGCTGGCCCAAAACCGGCGTCGAGGAGCTTCGATCCGGAGGACACGCGGCGTGACTGCAAGGCTTGCGTCGGAGGGAAGCTAGCTTGCAGTGGAAGGTGCCCGAGCCGGAAAATATCTGAAGACCAAATGTCAAATTTGCCCCTGAGGGGTATGTATCACTTAGGGGTAGTTTAGTCTTTAGGACACCACCACTTGGACTACTAATAGGCCCCTTCAGGGCTGGTGGCTGTCATCTCTCTAGTTATCTCTTTAGGTTTTACTTTGAACTTGTTTTCCCCTTCATCCCCTCCACCTAGAACTACTTCGAATCATTCCTAGTTTGTATAGGTGAATTCATGGTTATGTGATTGAGTTTGTGCTGCTCATCTTTGTGCCATGATTTGATTTCCCGAGCTCCCTTTTCTTTTTCTATTTTCGTGGGTATTTTCGGAGCTATTTTTGGGGGATTTTCGTTCTTCTTGTTCCCGAGCGTTTTCTCTCGGATTTCTTTGGGGGATTCACGTATGAGTGCCTTGTGCCTCTTTTGCTGGTGATCCTTTGCCCCCAAACGCCGAGAATCGCTCTGGATTTGAGATTTTCGGGATGAACTCAAGCTCATGGTGTTCTTCACGAGATCTGCGATTCCGGGAGTTGTACTGAGTTAGAGGCCGAGATCTTTTGGGAAAACACTCCACTGGAGGTCTAGATCATCTGACCAAAATCTCGCCTCAAGAGCTCAAGCGGTTTGGGAGATCCACTTTTGTTTTGACTTTTTCCCGAGGCTCCCAGGCCCGGGCGGTTTAACCGCCCCCCTGGCCGGTTTAACCGCCCCCCCTGGGTGTGTTAGATCGAGCCGAGTTTCGGGTCGTTTTGGTGTTCGATTCGATTGGTTTGAGTTCCGCTGCTCGTTTCTTGTTCCTAGGGTCAGTAGCTTGACAGTGGCTACGTGATCTTGGCAAGATTGTTCTCGGAGGTTTCGGAGTTGTTTTGGGAGAATAGCCGGATTGTTTGGAAAGATTTTTTATCGGCTCCCATTCACTCCCCCCCTCTCTGGTCGCCGTTTCGGTCCTTCAATTGGTATCAGAGCAGGTTACGGGTCTTTGCGACTCTAACCAGTCTAAGATCCAAAGATGGCGTACCAAGATCGGGGTTCCGGGCCTCCGCACTTCGATGGGAAGAACTACCCGAACTGGGTTGCGCGTATGGGCGCTTTCTTGCGAGGCAAAGGAAAGTTGCTGTGGGATGTGACGAAAGATGAAAACTATGTCAATCCCACCAACTTAGATGCCCAGGATGCAAAGGAGAGATTTGAGGCGAATGCCCGAGCTGTCGACTACTTGTTCCGTTCTTTGTCTGCCGAGGAGTTCGAGCGTGTTTTGGGCGAGGACCTAGCTTGCCAGATCTGGCAAAAGCTCAAGGTAGCCCACGGTGGTGATAGCCATGTCAAGGCTAGGCTGTTCTCGATGTACAGGAGAGAGTATGAGAACTTTGCTCATTTGCCAGGAGAGTCTGTTGATGCTTTGTTTCAGCGTTTCACTTCTATTGTCAACAACATGAAAGCCAACATTACCGTGCTCCCATACTCGGATCATGACCGAGCTATCAAGCTCCTGCAAGCACTTGATAGATCCGTGTGGGGTGCCAAGGTTGAGGCGATCATGGAGTCGGCAAACTATGAGACTCTTTCTGTTGATGAGCTTTTCTCGAAGTTGAAGTCTTCTGAGGTTGACAGGCAGTTGCTTGCCAAGGCTAAGAGTCCGACTGATCCCCATAGTCTGGCTCTAGTCGGTGGCTCTGGATATGGACATGCTAACACTCCTAGACACTTTGCTTTGTCTTCTCTTGTGTCCCTTCCAGATGAAGAGTATGAGGTGCTGAGCGAGGAGGATCTCGCGTTGCTCACGAGGAGGTTCGAGAGGATGTACCAGAAGCGCAAGGGTTCGAGGCGCGCCGGGAGTACGTGCTACAGATGCGGGAAGATGGGCCACTTCATCGCCGAGTGCCCCGAGGAGATCAAGAACGACTACAACCGCAAGCACCGCCCGCGAGACGACCACAAGCACCGTCCCAAGGACGAGTACCGCGCCAAGAACAAGAACAAGGAAGAGAGAAGATCCAAGAACAAGCACGGTGGACACAAGAAGAACAGATCTCGAGCGATGGTGGCTGATGCGAGCGACATCGACACAAGCTCCACCAACACGTCGTCAAGCTCAAGCAGTGAAGATGAAGACCGCGGCCGCCGCAAGGAGAAGAAGAGCTTGAACCGCAACTTCAACGGCATCTCCTTCGCCGCCGTCGATTACTGCACCATGGCGCACGACTCCGTGAAGGGCAAGGACGACTCCGACTCCGACTCCGAGGATGAGGTATTGACAGATCCCACCTCTTTGCGTCAGGAGATTGCTAGGTTAGAGCAGTTGGTCGATAATCGTGATGATGTGCTTAGGAAGACCAACAAAGAGAAGAGGGAGTTTAGGTCCTTGCTAGGAGAGTCTAAGGATAGAGTGGCTGAGCTTGAGACCTTGCTTTCTGAGACTGGAAAGAAGGCCATGGAGTTTGAGTCTTTGCTTTGCGAGTCCAGGGAGAGAGCAGCTTCGCTTGAGTCTGAGATTGCTGTGTTGAAAGATGCTCCTCTTGTGTCTGATGAGGTAGAGTGCTCGTTCTGTGATGTGCATATTGCTGATCTTGTTGTGCTCAAGGAAAAACACATGAACTGCTTGGATGAACTAGAGAGTGCTAGAGTTGAGCTTGCTGAGTTGAAGTCTAGGTCATCTTTGCTAGGTGCTTGTACTTCTTGTCCTGCTTTGCATGCACAGTTGCTTGAATCACGCACCATGATTAGTTCACTTGAAGCACAACTTAAATCACCCATTGCGAATTCCTGTTCTGCTTGTGATGTTGTTGCTTTAAAGAATGTTGAGCTAGAACAGTGTGTGAATAGATTGGAAAGTGAGAACGATGAGCTGAGACAGTGTTTGGGTTGGTTGTCTGGTCGTGAGCCTCAGCTCAAGATGTTGATTGCGAGTTTCAAGAGAGCTGATGGTTGTGGGCTTGGTTCTGAGAAGGTTGGTGAGAGTAGTGGTGAGAGAGAGAGAGATCCAGAGAGCTCCACCGCAAATATTCCCACAAACCCACCAAAAACCATTCTCAAGAACACCTTTACACCCAAACCAAACCACCTGCTGAACAAGCTTGACACCACTCCAGATCCTCCCAAGTTTCCACCTAAGTCAGAGAACTTTCAGAGGAGAGTGACCTTTGTGAGGGGTAGGGTTTACCAGCCGAGAGAGAGGGCACAGTCGAGAGAAACCCCAAAGCCAAAGCCAGTCCGCTTCCATTGTAAGCATTGTGGAAGGGATGGTCACCTTGAGGAGTTTTGTTGGAGGAAGAAGAGGGAGGTGAGAAGAGAGAAGGAGGTGGGGAACAGGGACAGGTACTACTCTTCTCGTAGTGTGCCTGTGTCTCGTTCACCCTGGCCGAGAGGCGACGCGTTTGTGCGTACAGTTCCTGCAGTTGCTAGTCGTGTTGTTCCTGTTGTTCGTGAGTTTGCTAGGCGGCCTCCGTTTCGCGGTCAGTTTGGTTCAGGGAGGTTCGACCGTAGCTTTGAGGCTAGGAGAGAGTCTAGGCCACGTTTTCCCCCGCGTGGTGCTAGAGGTCCGATGGTGAGAGACGAGAGGGTGTCACGCGGTAGAGCTGATTTTGCTAACCCTTCTTTTGAGCAGATGGCCCGACACTGGTTTGACTCGTTCTGTGCTAACCCCAGTGTCGAGTCATTTGCTCATTCTCGTTCTCGGTTCTGATTGTGCAGGTGGGAGGCTTGGAGAACTTTTGGTTGATGGATTCTGGCTGCTCGAGACACATGACAGGAAATGGTAAGTGGTTCTCCAGTCTCACCCCGGTGGTGTCCAGGCAGTACATCACTTTCGGGGATAAGGGTAGAGGTAGAGTTTTGTCAGAGGGTGCTATTCAGGTGAGTGACACTTTCATGTTGAAGCGAGTTGCTCTTGTCAAGAATCTTGGTTTCAATTTGCTCTCAGTTTCTCAGCTTCTTGATGAGGGTTATGAGGTTCGCTTTAAACGTGGTGATTCGAAAATTCTTGATTCTCGAGGTGACCTTGTGTGTATGATCATTCCTGAGGGACAGATTTTTCGTGCTGATTTTTCTCGATCTTTTGGTCCTTCACGGTGTTTGATCGCTGGTACTTCTTCTGAGCTTTGGAAGTGGCATAGGAGATTGGGTCATGTGAGCTTTGATTTACTCACACGCTTGAGTGCTCTTGACCTTATCCGAGGATTGCCCAAGCTCAAGTTCGAGAAAGATTTGGTTTGTGCACCTTGTAGGCATGGTAAAATGGTTGCTGCTTCTCACCCACCTTTGACAGATGTTATGACTGAGCGTCCAGGGGAGCTTTTGCACATGGATTTGGTTGGCCCCGCTCGAGTTCGTTCAGTTGGTGGGAAGTGGTATGTTCTTGTGGTTGTTGATGACTTTTCTCGGTATGCGTGGGTGTTCTTTCTGGCGTCGAAGGATGAGACTTTTGATTTTGTTCGAGATCTGATTTTGAGGTTGAAAAACGAGAGTAATGGTGGTGCCATGAGAGCTATTCGTAGCGACAATGGTACGGAATTTAAGAACACTCGTTTTGATGCCTTCTGTCGTGATCTTGGTCTTGAACATCAATACTCGTCGCCATATGTTGCTTGTCAGAATGGTGTTGTTGAAAGAAAGAATAGAACACTTTGTGAGATGGCTAGGACGATGCTAGATGAGCATAGGACTCCTAGGAAGTATTGGGCAGAAGCGGTGAACACGGCTTGCTATGTGTCAAATCGGATTTTCCTTCGTGCTTTCAAGAAGAAAACTTGCTATGAGCTTTTTCATGGTCGTTCCCCCCGTGTGAGTCACTTTCGGGTTTTTGGTTGCAAGTGTTTCATCTTGAAGAAAGGAAATTTGGACAAGTTTGAGTCTCGTTCGATGGATGGAATTTTTCTTGGTTATGCTAATCATTCTCGAGCATATCGTGTGCTCAATCTTGAAACTAACCAAATCATGGAGACTTGCGAAGTCACCTTCGACGAGACCATTCCGTGTAGCTCTTCTGCTTTTGAGTGTGCAGGTGATGATGACTTGGGACAGCCCATCTTTGAGGAAGAACAGCCTGATGATGAAGATGATGAAGAATTTCAGGCACCGTGTGGAGATCGTGTACCTTCTACTTCCACTACTACCACGACGTTCGACGACGGCCCTTCTGCTACACCTTCGTCGAGTCGCGCACCAGATCAAGTTCAAGTGGAAGCTGATGTTGAGGGGGAGGCAATCTCGAGGCGAGAAGCTCCCCGGCTGGTACAGAGGGATCATCCACCTTCGAAGATCATCGGAAACTTGGATGAACGCACTACACGGTCGAGGTCACAGAACATCTCTCATTATGCTCATTCTGCTTTTGTCGCGTCTTTTGAGCCCAAAAATGTTGGACACGCTTTATCTGATTTCGATTGGGTCAATGCCATGCATGAAGAGCTAGAAAACTTTGAGAGAAACCAGGTGTGGAAGTTAGTAGAACCACCTCCAAATTGCCATCCCATAGGAACCAAGTGGGTGTTTAAGAACAAGAGGGATGAGAGTGGTGAGATTGTGAGAAACAAAGCGAGGTTGGTTGCTCAGGGGTTTTCGCAGCAGGAGGGGATAGATTATGAGGAGACATTTGCTCCTGTTGCCCGTTTGGAGGCAATTCGGATCCTTCTAGCATTTGCAGTTGCTAAAGGGTTCAAATTGTACCAGATGGATGTGAAGAGTGCCTTCTTGAATGGGGTGATCGAGAAAGAAGTGTATGTAAGGCAGCCCCCGGGTTTTGAGAGTGAGAGATACCCACACCGAGTGTACAAACTCCACCGAGCTTTATATGGCCTAAAGCAAGCACCCAGAGCGTGGTATGGTAGATTGAGAGGGTTCTTGCTTAGCAAGGGGTTTGTGATGGGGAAGGTTGATAAGACGCTCTTCTTGCTGAGAAATGGCAAAGATCTTTTAATCGTTCAGATTTACGTGGATGATATCATTTTTGGTGGCTCTTCTCATGATCTTGTTGCCAAGTTTGCAGACGATATGAGCAGGGAATTTGAGATGTCGATGATGGGAGAGTTGCAGTTCTTTCTCGGGCTGCAGATCAAGCAAACCAAGGATGGGACATTTGTGCACCAAAGCAAGTACACCAAGGACATTCTCAAGAAATTCGACATGAGCGACTCCAAGCCGATGACTACGCCGATGAGTACGACTACAGCTTTGGATGCGGATGAGGACGGAGAACCAGTGGACCAGAAGGAGTACCGGAGCATGATCGGCTCCCTCCTCTACTTGACGGCGACGAGGCCAGACATACAGTTCAGCGTGTGTCTGTGCGCTCGTTTTCAGGCTTCACCAAGGACGTCACATCGTCAGGCCGTCAAGAGGATTTTCAGGTATCTCAAGTTTACTCCTGAGCTGGGTCTTTGGTATTCTGCCGATTCCACTCTGGCACTTCATGGATTTTCTGATGCCGATTTTGCTGGATGTCGTGTTGATCGCAAGTCTACTTCTGGTCAGTGTCAGTTTCTTGGTTCGTCTCTTGTGTCTTGGTCTTCTCGCAAGCAGTCTAGCGTAGCCCAATCCACCACTGAAGCCGAGTATGTTGCTGCTGCTAGCTGTTGTTCTCAGTTGCTTTGGATCACATACACCTTGAGAGACTTTGGCTTAGACATGTCCCATGTTCCACTTCTTTGTGATAGCACCAGTGCCATAAGCGTAGCCAAAAATCCAGTGCTTCATTCCAAAACCAAACACATAGAAGTGAGGTACCACTTTCTGAGAGATCATGTGGAGAAAGGAGATATAGAGCTTGCCCACGTTTCTACCCAAAACCAGCTTGCAGACATTTTCACTAAGCCACTTGACCAAGTTACCTTCACCCGCTTGCGAGGGGAACTTGGTGTGTGTGCGGTTTTCTGAGCTGAGTTTTGGAGGCTTCTCTTGTAGCATATGTATAATTGTGTACCATCTTTGTATCTTGATGTGTATTTTTTTCTTGCTTTTGTATCTTGATTTCACCTTTTGTATCATATCTTAGGATGAGCTTCTCCTATATGCAGTGATTTGTACAACTTGCTACATTTTAGAGTTTAGGCAGGCTGGCTAGGGATTGATTGGATGGCTATGCTCTTGATGGTCTTGATATATATTCTGTTGAGATAGCTTCTTTTCGAACTAAAATGATAAACTGAACTTAATTCCTACACCCATGAGTAAATGCCTTTGCATGTCTTGTTTGAGCCGAAATGGCTATATCTTGCTTAAGATCATGTTAGGGTGTGATATTCTTTTCAATTGGGTCAAAGACCTTTGTCATTATAAATGTTTAGCCCATGCTTTATCTTGTGGAGGAGCATAAGCTTCTTTCTGTCGCAAAGACATTTCATGTACCATGCTTAATTTGAAAAACTTGAAAAATGAGATGTCTATGCTTGAAAGAAGAAAGTTGGGAAAAAGAAATATTTGCAGAAATTATGCTCATGTCTCTATGATTTCACCATTGCACACACTTGCACACATGGGTGCTAAGCGGTTGCATGTTGTTTGCCGGAGAAGTCTCCCATGAGAAGTGAACACATGGCTCCGTGCTTTGACATGACATGAGGTAGAACTTGGGCGTTTATGATGATCTTTTGTCAAGAATGCTTGTCCTCTCATGATTTTGGTGAGATGAAGTTAATTTTTGCTTAAACAATCCATGGTTAGGACTTTGCTCATGTGGTGACATTTTTGATAAAAATCCACAATTTGCTCATGGCTTTGTCAATTGGATATATGTCTTCACCTTCTTGATGGCAATGCCCGTGTGACATGATGAACTAGCTTGTATGCCTCTTCTCTAACTTGTAGCATTTTGTATTGCTCATTGTATATTTGAGAAGCTTGTAGTTGCATTTTGTATTTTTTTTGCCTTGATGTGTGCATTGTCAACAAGGGGGAGAATTTCTGGAGCATTTGGCAAGGGGGAGTCGCTGCTGAACTTAGAAGAAAGAATTCCGCTCTAGATTTTGTCGAAATTGTGTGAGAGGTTGAAGTTTTTGCCCAAATGAGGTTTTCTGAAAATTTGCAAAGGTTCTGAGAGTTTGATCATTGGAATATCTTGCTGGGCATATTTGGAAGGTTTTCAAGTTGGAACGACATCGTTGTGAGTTGGTTTGTGCAATTTTGGGATTTTGCACTTTGGTCATCTGCCAGGGGCGGTTTAACCGCCCCCCCTGGGCGGTTTAACCGCCCCTGTGCTGAGAGCACAAGGTTTGTGATGGTTTGAGCCTTTTTCGAGTGATTTTCGCACGCACAAGTTCACTTGTTCAGGGGGAGTTGCATCTTTGCAGGGGGAGTGCTTTGAGAGTCCTGAAAAGTGAGTTGGAGGAATTGAAGTTTGTGATTTGTGCTTTGTGCTTTTGCTCTTTTGCCGATGGTGTTGAGCCCTTTCGCTTCTTCTTGAAGGGTCGGCGTTTCTGGAGCTTTCTCTTGCTAAGTGACTTTTGATTTGGCTTGTTCTTGCTTTTAGTCACTTGCTTGAGTCTTATTTTCGATTTCTTTTACATTTTCTTTATATCATTGGTTACTATGTGTGTGTTGTCAATGCACTCATCAAGGGGGAGATTGAGGACCCAGTGTGTCCGAGGACCGGTGGATGGTCGCTTCCTGGTGTGATGAGTGATTGACAACGTGGTGTGGATTGACGTTTCCCTTGGCTTAAGTATTGCAGGTGTAGAATGCGGCTTGGTTGCATTGGTGCAGGTGAAGAACAGGCGCGAAAGGTCTTAGCCATGGCGGCCTCCGAGGAGCGGAGAGACAAGTAGGCTTGGTTCGAGGGACCCGATGGCCGGTGGATCAAGTGCGGTTCACATGCTGGCAAGAACGAGCAAGGGGACGTGGTTCCGGTGCGAGGTAGCGGCTCACAACCGAAGCTCGTACGCGGACGAGAAGCCGGCGCAAGGTGGCGGCTAACAACCGAAGTTTGCGCGCGGGGTTTGGTGATTTGGCCACAAAATCATCGGTGGACGGTTTCCCTTGGTTTGGGCCTCAAAACCAAGGACCGAGGACTCGACGAGGCGGACTTGGGCAGCTGGGCCTGGCTGGGCTGTCAGGGGCGGTTTAACCGCCCCCCAGGGCCGGTTTAACCGTCCCCCCCTGGGCTGGCCCAAAACCGGCGTCGAGGAGCTTCGATCCGGAGGACACGCGGCGTGACTGCAAGGCTTGCGTCGGAGGGAAGCTAGCTTGCAGTGGAAGGTGCCCGAGCCGGAAAATATCTGAAGACCAAATGTCAAATTTGCCCCTGAGGGGTATGTATCACTTAGGGGTAGTTTAGTCTTTAGGACACCACCACTTGGACTACTAATAGGCCCCTTCAGGGCTGGTGGCTGTCATCTCTCTAGTTATCTCTTTAGGTTTTACTTTGAACTTGTTTTCCCCTTCATCCCCTCCACCTAGAACTACTTCGAATCATTCCTAGTTTGTATAGGTGAATTCATGGTTATGTGATTGAGTTTGTGCTGCTCATCTTTGTGCCATGATTTGATTTCCCGAGCTCCCTTTTCTTTTTCTATTTTCGTGGGTATTTTCGGAGCTATTTTTGGGGGATTTTCGTTCTTCTTGTTCCCGAGCGTTTTCTCTCGGATTTCTTTGGGGGATTCACGTATGAGTGCCTTGTGCCTCTTTTGCTGGTGATCCTTTGCCCCCAAACGCCGAGAATCGCTCTGGATTTGAGATTTTCGGGATGAACTCAAGCTCATGGTGTTCTTCACGAGATCTGCGATTCCGGGAGTTGTACTGAGTTAGAGGCCGAGATCTTTTGGGAAAACACTCCACTGGAGGTCTAGATCATCTGACCAAAATCTCGCCTCAAGAGCTCAAGCGGTTTGGGAGATCCACTTTTGTTTTGACTTTTTCCCGAGGCTCCCAGGCCCGGGCGGTTTAACCGCCCCCCTGGCCGGTTTAACCGCCCCCCCTGGGTGTGTTAGATCGAGCCGAGTTTCGGGTCGTTTTGGTGTTCGATTCGATTGGTTTGAGTTCCGCTGCTCGTTTCTTGTTCCTAGGGTCAGTAGCTTGACAGTGGCTACGTGATCTTGGCAAGATTGTTCTCGGAGGTTTCGGAGTTGTTTTGGGAGAATAGCCGGATTGTTTGGAAAGATTTTTTATCGGCTCCCATTCACTCCCCCCTCTCTGGTCGCCGTTTCGGTCCTTCACAATGGATCAATAACGGCAATCCGTCGGATATCCTCCTCACACGATTTGCTTCCATGCGCCCAGAGTCGGCCAAGAGCCACCTGGTGCTCCAGTGTCCAGCAGCTGTTATCGTCATTAAGAGCAAACAAGCGAAGCAAGAAAGGCTCTTCCTAACACCTCAACATAGCACAGCCTCCCCTCACTGACCCCCATACGCCGGTACATGCCCTGCATCCTGTGTGCCTCAAGAAACTCTGCCGCCGAGCGGGGCACCGGCAACACGCTACCACTCGGCAGCTCAACAAAGCGAACCTCTGGACGGTCACTGAACGGGTCAGCGGAGACGGCTCCCCAGCTCAGATCAACCCACCACAGCCGTCCGGCGAAGGCAATCCCCTCGTGGTATATGTTCATCAGCAGCAGCCGCGCGAGGGGGAGCAGGGGCGGCAAGCCCACCAGCTTCTCCCAATCCCCGGTTTGCGCTGCATGACGAAGGTTGGTTCCTTCCCGTTGCGGTGCACACTGAGCTTGGCAACAGTGTACCTGTCAGGCGGCCCGTGCTCAGATGCGGAGCCGGTGAGGAGGCCGACATGGTTGCAGGATGAGGTCTTCTTCGTGTCGTCGATGTCCGGGAGGCGGACCATGTGGCCGCTGAGCGGGTTGCAGACGAAGCGCGTGATGTCGGGCTCGTCGACTTCGATCAATTGGCGTTCCCGAGTGGCGCCGCGCACGGCGACGACGGGTGCCGTGGCGCGGGCATTCAGGAAATCGAGGAGGAGGCCGTCGCCGCTCGTGGCGCTCGCCATGCCGCCGTATGCGCCCACGGTGTCGCTCTCGGGGTTGGGGCAGGGCAGGCGGTCGAGGAGGTGGTCGGGAACAAAGAGGTGGGAGGCGCACGGGGGCTCAGGCGCTCGGCAAGACGGCAAGCTGGAAAGACACGAGGCGCGCCGGAGATCTGACCGGAGTGACGTGGTAGATCATCGCCCAAGGGGGGTGCGCGGCGGCCGTGGAGACGCCGCGGCGGAGGCGGCCGGAGACGGCGGGGGGGGAGGCAGAGGATGCGCCGGAGCGGCATCTCCGAGGAGCCGCCGCGGCGCCGTGAAAGGGATTGGGTGCTTTTTTTTTTAAGGGCGGATTGGGTGCTGGCATTGGACATTGCCTTATAAGCTTTTTTTTTTCCTCGAACGCCAGGTTGTCGACTGGCATTGGACATTGCCTTATAAGCTTTTTTTTTTTTAATACACAGTACTACAGACGCTCACAACACGCGCGCACACTCACCCCTATGAACACACGAACGCAAATCCTACCCCTATGAGCACCTTCGAAGGACTGACAGATCTGAAAATTCCCGAAGTCACTATTGGCGCCTCGTTGTCGACGAGAACGCCGCTTACCGCTTAACACATAACGCCGATAAATCCTGAAAAAACCTCAGAAAAAGATGCGAGCATCAGGATTTAAATTCTGGTGGGTAGCGTCCCTCTAGACCGTGCTTACAAGGTGCATGTCCAACGCCATTAGTTTCCCACCAAAATGTTGCGTCATAGATTGTTTGGGTCTATAAAATCCCACTCGCCTTAAGACCCAAGTGAACAATGCCCTAAAAGAAGGCCCAAGTGAACAATTGAGTGACACTGCCCTAAAAACCGATAAGTGACACTTATAAAATTCGGGAAAAAAAACAAGTCATGCATAGTTTTCTAACTCTCTGACACTGCTTGCGCATTACATGAACCATTAGTAAGCTTACCATTGATTCTCACAAACTCAAAACACGAATCACACAACCACAAGGCGTCAAACACTTGATCAAAATTACAACTGTCAGACAATAAAGGTATCCACATACAAAGACGAACACTATTTGAACAAATTAGACAAGAAAACCAACATCTATAAGAAAGCAGGACTACGATTTTGAATTTCAATGGACAGGAAGCTTGGACAAAAGAACTTGTACCTGCTGCCAATAAACAGAGTGAATGGCTTAGATTGGCCCACGAGTGGCCAAGGGCTGAAGTTACAGCATAGGGGCTTCCATGCTGCTACTTCCAGAACAGAAAATAAAAGGGAGACGCTCCATCTATGTTCTGGCAATATCCCACAAAAATGTCCCAGTGAACTATGATAATTGCATCAGCAAAGCTCAACAAAACCCAAAGCTCAGTTCATCCCACATTTGTCAAAATGAAGGCTTCAGGGCTGTAGCTATACTGACATCCTAATATACGTCTCCTCAAAAAGAAAGGTAACTCCTAATCCATCAGCAAACGACCTGTTAAATTTCAGAAAATAAAATGTAAACATTATGGGCATGTCATTGGTCATGTGAAAGGAATGGGAGATATGAGGTACTGATTTTCATTGTCCATTGCGATCAGAAGTAAACAGAAATGGTGATAATCCCACACATCTGCATTTTGTTTAATGTCCATTTTGTGTTTACATTTATATACAATTTCTTTAATATGGCAGAAACTTTGACAGTATCACAAGTCCAGAAATAGGAAGAAATGTAAGCAATAACCCACGGACAACAAGACTCTAGGCTTTATATAAGTTTCTATAATTCATAAGATCTATCTACTGGATCCAATGGGAGGTTTTTATTAAGTGATAATTGGCAGTTCAAACCACAACTACAATCTGTACTGTACTGTACAGCTACAATGCAAAATCTAGAGTAAAATACAACAGCAATCATTATTAGTGTACTAAATGAATTTGAAAGTCATATTATAAAATTGCAGAATAGTAAGTAATCATTTAAAGCTTAAAATTGAATTGGCTGTTTCTTTTTTAAAATGAATCTCTGCCATGATCTGGGTTATTACACTTCACAGATGACGACACTGACATATATGGACAGCAAAAGGTAGTCACAACCTTAGCTTCCAAAACACAGGGAAGAACAAATAATCTGATGGATTAAACAACATTAGCTCAAGAAAGTGCCAATGAATTTGCTTGTACACCTCAATTCTTGTCCTTGCCCGCACGAACCAGTATGAAGTCTTGCCTTTGACGTTGAGAGTACCTTCAATTGAAGAGTTTGAACCAGTATGTGTCGATGATGGATCTGAACAAATGTAATGCCTGAATGTTATCTGTATGTGATTTTACTGAACCATGCTATGCATGCCGCATGCTGCTATAGCATGCTTCATTGGACACTGCAGACGTGTTTTGGTGATTCGCGTCTTTGAACAGAAAGTCTAATTGCAGACGCGTTTTGCTAAAACGCGTCACCAATAAAGGTCCATCGGCGACGCGTTTCAGAGCAGAAGTGTCACTGACCAACGCCTGTCGGTGACGCGTTTGAGTGAAGAAGTGTCACTGATCAAGCTCTATCGGTGGCGCGTTTGAGTGAACAAGCGTCACTGATCGAGCTCTATCGGTGGCGCGTTTGAGTAAAGAAACGTCACTGATCAGGGTATATCAGTGGCGCGGCTGAGTCTGGACGCATCAACGAGTTTGTACATCAGTGACGCGTAAAAATCGCGTCACCGAGCCATCTCCGATAGGTGACGCGGAAAAACCGCGTCACTGATCACGTTTGATCGGTGACGAAAAAAAGGAGACGAAAAAAAATTTCGTCTCCGATGAGACTTGAGCCGCGTCTCTGATGACCCTGTGTTACATAGTGACAGATCTTATCACAGATTAGTATCAAGAGCAGTGAATAACGTATAAATTAAATATTTATTCACCGTTTTAAACTAGCGGAGAGCGGCGGGCACTCATTTCTCCATTGGAGTGAGCTGCAGCACCTCGTCGCCCTGGAGACCTAAACCTGTGTGACAATGAAAGCAAGAGTGAGTATTCAGAGTTGAATACCCAGCAAATCCCACAAATTCAATAATATAATTATTAAAATAAAATAAATACAAAGGTTGGGCCTGGAGGGACATTTCCTCCCTGCCAGTCCCGATATTAAATCCAGAACCCAGTCATCGGCACTCCTGCCGTCCGGGTTCCCCATGCAATAAAGGAAATCTAATCAATTGGGGCTTTGACTATATCAGCTCTATGCCGAGAGCTGCGGCTATCCAGATAGATTTTACACTCTGCAGAGGTTGTACTTATCTACCACGCATCCGGTCAGCCCATACCCTCCGGTAAGGCGGTACGGACCTACGAGACTCGTACCCACTGGCGTCTATTTCTAGACAGCCAATCACTAGCTCTGTTCACAGGTGCTGCTGGGGCCTAAGCAGGTATCGCATATCTATCCACAAAAGGACCTTCCCGGGGTAATGCATGCAATAAGGATGGCAATCCTGCCATCAGGCCCTACCAGCCCAGTCACATGTGACTCGTGCCGGCCAGTCCCAGCCCTCTATCTGGGGCTGTCTCCAGCATACCCGTTGCCCGCCGTGGCCCCTTGGGACAGTTTACTAGTGCTAGCTAGTGGGGTGTGAGTCAAGGCCTCACATAAATAGGTATTCCCGAAGGCCATACCTTTTTGGCATGCGTGGTTGTACGGGGCATTAGAAAGACTCTCCCATGAACCGGTCCTTAGCTGGATCAGAGTGGCTTTTAGGATAGAATTCTCTCCTTGGGATCATCCTTCCACTCCCAATCTTAAAGCATCCTATATCTACAGCGGAGCCGGGCATTCACTCACGCGATGCCTCCTCATAGCTTAAACTACAGGAATGGTAAACTTTAGTGATTTGGGTGATATTATTGGTGAGACTTGCCTTCATTGTTGGTCCTTAGACGTTCTTTACGCAGGCGTATACCGTATGTTGACCCGGGCGGGGCTTCGGGCCTTCTGGAGCTTCGGCATCTCGTCAGGGCCCGGTCATGCTATCGATAAAACACAGGAAAATAATAATCAGTATAACAGTACACCAATCAATTCGTAAAAGGGAAAAGAAGAATGGAAAGGAAGGCGGGGATTCTAATGGCTAGGGGTTGAATTGATAATCCATTAATTATATAGAATAATTAATGGATTAAAGGATGGGAATTTGGAAGACAACTATTAAATAATTCCCTGGAAGATGGCTGGAATGATGATTATCGGTATTTTGGGAATTACATGGATTTCTAATGACTAAATCCCGAATAACTGATATGGATTTCTAGAGAATCCTTATCTATTCTTTGGGCAGAAAGACGGCTAGGGTTTTATTGACTTCTACGGGTTTGCGGACGGTTGGTGCGATGACGGGGGTTTCGACGGGGCTAGGGTTTACACGGGTGGCGTAACGGCGGGGTTTCAGGCATTATAATGGCTAGGCTAGGTTTAGGATATAAATATTAGGGAACTAAGCACATGGAAGTGCTTAGAATAACTCCTAGTATTTATGGAAATTTTCTGAGGATTTATGGGGCTAAGACATGGAAAACGGAATTTTCTGGGTACACTAATGGAGGCCTCCTATTGGTTATAACCCAGCATAATTGGATTTAGACTCTATTGAGTTGCTAAAAAGGATTGGATGGCACTAATAGGCTTAGAAATATTCCTAGTATTTTTAGGAAATTTTTAGAAGTGAGGAAGGGCTCTAACTAAAGGTTTGTGTACACTTACCGGGGTGCACGTAGCAATTTCGGGGCGGCTGATGCAACGGGTGGGGACCAGCCATGGTTACTGTTCCGCGGACCAGAACCATGGACGCGGTGGACCGGGGCTGTATCGCTCTTAGTCTTGGTGGACCAAGTCCACCCGACGCACGGATGGCGGGGTGCCGTGAAGCCGGTTCGTGGACCGGGGCTCCGCGCGCCTGCGGTCCATGTGGACCGAGCTCATGCGGGCGGGACGGCACCCGGCCTTGCATGTCAGCCAGCAGGTGGAGGGAGGATGACAGACCCAAAGGGGTCATCTTCCTCCTCTGGCCTGGGCGCCATGGGAAGGGGCGGGGGAGCTTGGAGCTCGCCCGGATCTTGGCACTCCGGCTACCGCGGTCTGTGGAGAAGGCACGGGCGTGGAGAGGAGGACGAGGCGGCTCCATTTCGGGTGCCAGCTCAGGGGTAGAGGGAGGGTGGAGGGGCGGCCATGGGAGGTGAGCGGCTCGGCTCGGTTCAAAATGTGGCGAGGGAAGGGAGGGGTGCTCCTCCTTTTATAGGCGGATGAGAGGCCTGCGGAGGTTGCCACGTCGCGGTGGAGGGTGTGCCCGGCGAAGCTCCTGCTCGGGAGGTCGGCGCCAGCTCGCCGCGGCGGCCGGCGGTGGTGACACGCGGCAGGCCCGAGCTTTGGGGCCTCATCACGGCCATGGGGTGCGCATCGGGCGGCTGTGGTGAGCTTGTAGGGGGGCCAAGCCTACGGCATCATAGGGGCATCGCGAGGGGCGGAGGTATGGGTGCCGGCATGGACACCCCGGGCGCCATTAATGGCGCTCAGGTCCCCCGTGGTGGCAGGGGAAGTGAAGGAAGGGAGGGGGCGCGTGGCGCTTGGTCGCGCGGTGTGACTGGCGCCCGCGCAGGGCGGTGGGGTAGGCGCTGGCGGGCGGCGGAGCTTGGCCGGCGACGGCCAAGAGCAGCGGCGGCGCGCGCGTAGGCGGCGGCGGCGGCGCTAGGGCAGGGTGGATTAAGGTGGGAAGGCAGGCCGCGTAGGCCGTGTGGGCTGCGCTGTCTGGGAAGGGGCGGCGTGGGCCGCGGCCTACTGGGCCGAGCGGGGAAGTCGCGTGGCCCAGAGGCAAGGGAGGCGGCTGGGCCGCGGGCCGCGTGTGGGGTGGGGAGAAGGCGGACAGAGTGGAGGATTCAGGGGGGTTTTGTGGACTTCACGACGGGTTTGAAAGGAAGGTTGGGCTGAAAACAGAGCTCCGGCCCAATTAACGTTTAGGTAGTTCTTCCATTTATTTGAATAGGTTTTTGAATTCAAATTTAAACCTAACCTTTTCTAGTTTTATTCTAGGGTTTTAGAGACTTATTTTGGTCCTAGTCGAGCACTCGAGTTAAGAGCATCCCTTTTATTTTCTCCATAATTATTTATAGTTTCTTACCCACTTTCTTTTAAGTCTATATTTACTTTAATAAATCTAGTGATTAATCCTAAATTAATTCTACTTAATTTTGAGTGTGTTACAGATCTACCCCACTTAAGGAAATCTCGTCCCGAGATTTAGGGCTAGAAAGAAGATCTAGGATTTTCTTCTAGTATTTCTCTAATTTACGACGTCGATGAGGATTTCCAATATTTATTAAAAAGGAATTTCTTCTTCCTTTTAATTTTAGAAATTCTTTCCCTTTGTAACTACTTGTCTCTTATTTCCATGTATGGGAGTATTGTCGTTGACACTTACTTCTGTTACTCCCGAATGCATCCAACTATTTTTTGTCGTACCTGGGGTGTACTTGATGTAATGCTTTTCCTGAGTGGTTTTAATCCTCAAGTTCTTGAGGTCAAGTACCTTTTTTTTCATTTGGGTTACTACCCCACTTAAGAGGATCGACTCAGGATTTCCTTGACCTTAATCCGAGATTTTCTTTTTTTTCCGAATGGATTTCTCAAATTTCTTTTTGAAATGAAGACCTCGGATTTCCATATCCTCTCAGGGTTTCCGTCCAAACTTCTTATCCAAGTTTTTCCTTTGCCTGGCCTTACTACTCCTTCAAGTGTCCTATTCTTGATCATAGGGATGGTCTTTACCTGGGTTTTCTTTTTGGTTAACTCTCAAAAAAAATTCATCTTTGAGAGTATTAGTTCTGATCCAGTTTTCCCTTTATTTTGAAGCATGTGCAACTACTGGGTATCTAATTTCCCGATTGTGAGCGTCGCCTCTTCTTTGTCCTTCATTTTGATGCCTTTATCTTTCTACGCTCGGGAAAAGTTTTGATGGCCGTTAGAGTTGCTGCTGCTCCGGCCTTTCCTGAAAGGAATTTTAAAAATTCCGGGGTTACCGAGCGGGACAAGGTATCCAAGAGTGATAAACTTGGGTGACCACTTCTCACCAGAAAATTTGGTATGGTGATTCTTCTAGGTACTTCGAGAAGTGTCTCCTTCCAGGATGGCGGGTTAGGGTCCATTGGTCGGAGGGTTCGCTAACCATGTCTTAGTGGAGTTTGGTTTCCGAATTTTGGGTGGTGATTCTTCTGCCACATCACCCAGTTATTCCACCAAGATTTATTCCTTATGTTTCTTTCATCTAGAACGGGTTGTCTCGAATTCCCTAGGGAAATAGCTAGGGCTGGGTGGTTCAGGATTCTTCAGTTGGTAAGTCTACTGATTATGGAATTTGGGTGGCTACATGGCGGTTGATCCTGATCATATCCTTGGATCATGGTTGCTTACCCGGGGTTGCTGGTGACTTCAATTTTCCCAAATCTTGGTACGAGGATTCCTAAATCACCCATTTATTCCATTCCTGAGTCAAGATCCATTCTTGTGTCATGATCATTTCTTATATCATTTCTTGGATCTATCACCATGGATTTTTCCATAGGAGGGTGGCGGGAGGGTTTCTTGCAAGGTGGGAGGTAGGATGGTCGGCCTGGGGTTATGAACTTGATTGGTCATTTCTTTGTATGACCCGGTGTGAGGATGCGGTTAGGCAAGGAAAGTTGGGATTAACTTTGAGCGGGAACTAATTCGGGAATAGAATTTGGTAGCCATTGTTATTGGTCGGAAGTGGGAGTGATTATCACTAACAAAAGGTACGTGCCCATGCGTTGCTACGGGACATCAAAACTTTTGTACAATAACAAAAGAAAGTGGGCAGATATGTATTTTGAGTACAAAAGTTTTGATGTCCCGTAGCAACGCACGGGCACGTACCACTTGAACTAGATTTATTAAAAGAAGGGAGGGGATGCGTGGCGCTTGGTTGCGCGGTGTGACTGGCGCCCGCGCAGGGCGGTGGGGTAGGCGCCGGCAGGCGGCGGAGCTTGGCCGGCGACGGCCAAGAGCAGCGGCGGTGGAGATAGGCGGCGGCGGCGCTAGGGCAGGGTGGAGGAAGGAGGGAAGGCGGGTCGCGTAGGCCGTGTGGGCCGCGCTGCCTGGGAAGGGGCGGCGTGGGCCACAGCCTATTGGGCCGAGCGGGGAAGTCGCGTGGCCCAGGGGCAAGGGAGGCGGCTGGGCCGCGGGCCGCGTGTGGGGAGGGGAGAGGGCGGACGGAGTGGAGGATTCAGGGGGGTTTTGTGGACTTCACGACAGGTTTGAAAGGAAGGTTGGGCTGAAAACCTCCGACCCGATTAACGTTTAAGTAGTTCTTCCATTTATTTGAATAGGTTTTTGAATTCAAATTTAAACCTAACCTTTTCTAGTTTTATTCTAGGGTTTTAAAGACTTATTTTGGTCCTAGTCGAGCACTCGAGTTAAGAGCATCCCTTTTATTTTCCCATAATTATTTATAGTTTGTTACCCACTTTCTTTTAAGTCTATATTTACTTTAATAAATCTAGTGATTAATCCTAAATAAATTCTAAATTAGTTCTACTTAATTTTGAGTGTGTTACACCATGGGCTGCTTGGACTGGAGATATGGGCTACCATCCCCTAAACCTCAAGGCCCATCCGTCATCCAACTCATTAATTGGATTCTTTATTTACCTCTCGCCTGCAAAAAAAATAAAATCTTTTTCAAAAGAAAAACGCAATCCAAAAATATCTGAAGTGACGAGGCGTTAAAGGGAAATACAAAAGACAGAGTTTTTTCAGATGTTGCAGGGTATGCAAACTGCACGAATCGCACGGCCAAACCGTGTCAATTGTCAAACGCATCAACATATGTTAACAGACAAAGCTGTGAATCTTCCAAAAAAAAAGAAAAAAGAAACAGCAACCAACAGTAATGCGTTTACAAGATTCCTCTTAAACGGATACTCTTACAATCTGCTGCATTTGAGAACCCGCAGCTCAAAATCACCTGGTGACTGTCTGCACAGCTGGTTTAGAGGTTCAGGTGTCCGTAAAACATCAGCAAAGAACAAACTCAGTGTTCAGCCAACCAGGCCAACGTTTTCCCAAAATGAGAATTCCACTCACAGAGTTAAAAGAAAAAACCTCCTGATCCATCAAAAGTTCAGAACAGCTTTCGCCTGTTAAATTCCAAAATCCTGGAAAGCAAATTGTAAACGTTAGGGACATCTCATTGATGATGAGAAGGGAGTGATGAATGATATGGGAAAGAACTGAATTTTCTTTATTCAATAAAAACACAACTACACAAACAAGCAGAAATAAAAGTAAGGCCCATATACCTATTTGCATTTGTAATAGAAATGAGCATTGCATGTTCTTTTACTATATACCATTTCTTTGTTGCAGCAAAAACTCATGGCAGGACAACTTGCACAAGAAACAGGAAGCAGTATAGACAAAAACTAAAGATGTTAACAGGACTAGCACAATGGCACGTGCCGGCACGTGTTTTAAGAATAATATAGCGTGAGAAAAAAAGTCGTAGTGGCTGTTGTGTAGCATGAGAAAGAGTCCTGGACGCTCACGTACATGACCCTTGAGCCCACCTGTCGGACCCATGGGTCCACTTGTCGGATTTGACGAAACAAAATTCTTTCGCTCTTTTTAGTATGGATTATAGGCTCTATTTCCAGATTTTCAGACTTGATAAATTTCAGTTCAGTGGACCAATATGTTGTTTGTATCAAGTCATAAATAGAAGTTCAAACTTCAAGCCACAACAGCTAATCTGTGCAGCAACTGATACAAGGTCTAGAGTAAAACAAGAAAGAGATAATTGTTAGCATACTCCTGAACAGTGAATTCAAAACTGCAACTACAAGATAGTCACTCACTGATTGCGCCAAAACTGAAGTAGTCATTTTGCTATACTAATTAATGTGCCTTAGTTTGCAGTATAACTTCAGAAATGATATACAACCATATATTAGAAGCAAAAGTTGACTATTCAATTATTCATGAAACAGATGAGGAATTAACAACAATAGAAAAAGAAAGTACCTAATGACACGGAGCCTCAGCACCTCAATTTTTGCTGCACCTATCAACACGTACTAATATGTCCGACAAAGTCTTGCTTTTGAAATTTGGTTTGGTGCTTGCACGAGTTCCTACATAAAGGGAGTGTAACAATCAACGAAAATTATAAGTACATTCTCTAAATTGCATAGCAAGAGCACAACCTCCTCATATCTAACATTCAAAAGAGATAAAGCCATGTTTCTACTTTGAATAGCATTCAACCTAGTCGATTGAAAATACATATATTTATTTCTTCATCCTTTTGCGGTCTTGCCCCATTGGATTAGCAGAGATCAGTATACCACAGATCACACAGCGTGCTCATTTAGAAACAAAATCAAATGGCTTTGCGCATTGACCAAAATTAGAGGACTTAAGGCACGTGAAAATTAGCATTCCTTTTCCTTTTTGCAAGATCCAACATTCCTATCTAAATTTCCAGATTACAACCACAAATTGTACACCAGAGATGATTCATAGAGCGGATCATACTACTATAAACAAGCTTCTAACCACATAGTGAAATTACAAAGGACATGTAAAAGAAAATGTGCAGTCTAACAAGTATAATATGCATAGTCACAAGTTCACAACACGTATGTCAAACATACAGCTCAAAGAAAACATGAGAAAGACAGTCACCTGCGGAAGGGATGAGGGTTGATCCAAGCCACGGTGGGAGAACACATGGTTTAAGGAAACCATTGAAATGTGGAAGTGGGTCTTCACCACCACGTCCACGCAACAGTGAACAACCAAGTGCCTTGCCCCTGTCCATGTCAACAGAAACAGCATGACTGCCATTGCCGATTGTGAGAATCATGACGCTTGCGTTGAGTGGATGAATAACGCCAATATGGGGTGCTTCCTCCAGCCCTGGGTAGCCACCATCCGCCCAGCCCCCGATTCTTTCAAGCACCACCCGGTGCTCCAGCGTCCAGCAGCTGCCGCCGTCTTGAAGGGCGAAGGAACTGAGCACGAAAGGCTTCTTCTCGGACACCTCCGCGTAACGCATCCTCCCCTGGCTGACCCCCATGCGGCGGTACCTCCCCAGCGTCGGCAGCCCCTGCACGGGCTCCGTCCATGGTACAAAATAGCGGGCTAAGGCATTTAGCGGTAGACCTCTAAAAACAGCTAATAGTGGGTTAAATGGAGCTATAGCGTCAAATAGCGGCTAAATTGCACGTAAAAGCAAATAGCGGCACCTCTTTAAAATCAGCTATAGCGGGAGATAGCGGAACTATAGCCCGGCTATTTTGTACTATGGCTCCGTCACGCTTCCCCTCGGCAGCTCGACAAAGCGAAGCTCTGGTCTGTCGCTGAATGGGTCGACAGAGACGGCACCCCAGCTCACGTCGACCCACCACAGCCGGCCGGCGAAGGCCACCACCTCCTGGCTCATGAACATCTTCCGCGCGAGCGGGAGCGGGGACGGCAAACCCACCAGCTCGTCATCCCACTCCCCTTTTTGGGAGAGAAACCGTCGCATGACGAAGCTCCCCTCCACAGCCCCGTCGTCGTCGCTGAGCCAAGCAACGGCGTACCTGTCCGGCGGCCTGTTCGGGCTGTCGGATTGAGTGAGGATGCCGAGGAATTGGTATTTGGAGGTCTTCTTGGTGCCGTCGATGTCAGGGAGGCGGAGCAGCTGGCCGCTGAGGGGGTTGCAGACGAAGCGCGTCCTGTCGGGGTCCATCTCGAAGGCCTCGATTTGTCGCGCCCAGCCGGCGCCGACCCTGCCGACGATGGGAGCCGTGGCGTGCTCGTCCATGAAGTCGAGGAGGAGGAGGCCGTCGGCGCTCGCGGCGCGGACGCCGCCGCCGATGAGGGGCAAGATGTCGCCGTTGGGGTCGGGGCGGGGCCGCGGGTTGATGAGGTTCTCGGGGACGCGGAGGTGGGAGGCGCAGGGGGGCTCGGCGAGCTGGAACGATGCGCGCAGCCCCGGCGACCTGACCGGCTCCTCCGCGTCGTAGATCATCGCCCACGGAGGGCGGGAGGTGGAGGCGGAGAGGGCGCGGCCGAGGCGGCCGGAGGCGGACGCGGCGGCGGAGAGGGAGCGGCGGAGGAGGACCCGCATTCTGGCGGATGCCGGTGGTGGAGAGAGAAGGGGGCTTGCGGCGGAAGACGGGGAGGACGAGAGAGGTGGTGCCTGCCGGAGAAGCCGAGGAGTGGGTGGGTTGGTCCACGAGGACTCGTTCACGTGGAGGCGTGGAGCTGGCAGAAGTGGCAGAGGGCAAAGGGCCATCCGTCCGTGGGCGTGGTCTACTGGTGCTCGGTCTTGTGCGACGTTTGGGTTTTCGAATTGCGAGACCTGGTGCACGAAGACTAGGTTCACGCAGCTCCGATGACGCTGGCAGCCAGTCGCGGAGGAGGAAAGCACGAAGCAGAGCGGGCTGGTTCCACCGTACTCCCTCCGTTCCAAAACAGATGACGTCATGGGATGCGTGCCGGTCAAACTTTCTCAATTTTGACTAGATTTATAGAAAAAACGTGCAACATTTTCATCTCCAAATAAATTTGTTAAAAAACTAGACTTAAAGATCTTTCCAATGATACTAATTACTTAGCATAAATATTTATATATTTTAATATATAATTGCCGGTATTTTGAAAATGTTGACTTCTCGGGAAGCGAGAATGACATCTATTTTGGAACGGAGGGAGTAGTGTTCAGGCCTACTAGGTCCCAGGGTCCACAAGTCAGGGCGTTGATCTGTCTTTGACGACGCTTGATGCCTTGACCTGTCGTCTGCTGTGGACTGTGGTCGGTCGTTGAACGGCGGTCGGCCGAAGGCAAGAACCTTATCGTAAGTCCAGTTTGATTTCTCAAATGTTCATGCAAACGGAATAGAGCTGTGGTGTCAAAAAAAAAAGTTAACAAACGTATGAGGTGCACATGAAAATGATGTTCTCCTCGAAGCAACGCTTTCCCACATTATATTTTCCCCAATCGAACGATCTTGAAAAAAATACATATTGAATCAAGAGGGAAGAGTACCAAGCTAGTAACGAAAAACTTCTAAAAAAAGAGTTATGCCATCTTTTTTTTCTCTCGTTCAAGGTGAAGGATGAGCACCAACATATAGAAGAAGCAAATACTTTCATTGTTCAAAATTACTGAGCGTGACGATTAGCATGAACCAGTGCCAGATGTGGCAAAGACGAGTAACAGCATAGGCATAGCTATTTCCTGTTTCCATTTTCATAAATCATAAAAATCATTGCATGCTAGAGTCATGCCGATTCAACTGAATCATCCAGCAATTTCCAAAAACCTCCTAACCCATCATCTTAGACATCCAGCAATGCCAATAATTCAACACTGAACAATCCAGTAATATTCATCTAGTTTAGAAGAATTAAAGCAAACAAGAAAAAAAAATGATATCTCCCAATCAGTAGCTGGATCAGCGATACTCCACAAAATAAAATTTAATCCAACATTTTCCCCAAACTGAGTAATAACATTCTAATTTAACTTAGGTCAATAATGGAGTGCTCTCCGTAAGTGTGCATGCAAAAGCCCAAACGGAAAAAAAAAAAACAGAAACACCTTCCAGGCTTTTTCCAACAAGAACACGAAGCTTGTAACCACCAACCCATTAAAACCCCCAAACTTCCAGAGTTTCTCCAAAATGAAAGCTTTGGCAAACTATCATAATCAACCTCCCGATTGATTAAAACATCACTACCAGTTAACTTTTCCATCAGACCTGAAATATAGAATGTGGAATATTAGGGATGTGCTTGAATAATTGTAAAGAGAATGAAAAAAGGTAAAACGGGGAAACAACAATTTTCTGAGTTCAGCATAATGCCAACTAAATTATGACTATTACAGTCTGCCTAGTCACTTTACTACTTAACTGTGGAAGATAATATACTCGTGTTCTGTTTATATCTCGGTTGAATCATGATCTTTATCATGAAATAGCAAGCTTCATCCCAGGCTTGATCACAAGATGATGATGTTCTACACAAAAGTAAGATGGTGTCTCCACGTGATGAGAAATTGAGGCTGGGCATCTTTCAGTTTTTTAATATTATGATTGGCACCATTTGTGGTTTGCACTTGGTCATGTTTGCTGGTCCAGAAAATTGAAAAACATGGGGATTAAATGCCCACCCTTGATCACAAAATATGAGAATTCTCCTAGGCACCAGTCTGTCACTATGTCAAGACTGTAATGGGTAGGAGGGAAGGCGAACAAAAATGACAATAACTAGGGGAACTATCTATCTTTCCATTAAGAATAAAAACGCACCCTAAGCACCTCCCAACAACTGAGTTCGCCTCAGTTCCTTAGAAGTTGGAACAATAAGCAGCATGCAACTTTGGAAGTGATCACTTAGCAGACATGAGGTGTGTATTTATGTCCATTTCTATTGACAGAGAATAGTTTTGACAAGCGATGTCACTTTGAATTCCATGCCTATCTTTAATGAATGATTTGAGCTCCTCCTGATCACACAAGATGATCTGTAACTTCAATTAAAAGGAAAGCAGGACTTGACAAATGACCATAAATATATGATTGTTCCCAAGAAGCCAATAATATTGGACACAGCAGGAATAGAACCAATTCAAACCAGTTAACTGGCAGCTGAGTGCCCTCAAAAGATAATTCTTTTCCAAATCAAATATTGTCTAAGAGGTGCAGATAAGAGTAATGCAGTAGGCGGCAACTGGAAGGAAGAACACTGGATATATAACTTATATACAGTGGATCAGACAAGAAGCATTGGTGGAGGAAGAGAGTGTCCAAAGATAACCTGGTAGACTTCATCTCTCCTAACTTCTGCCTGAACGAACCAGAACGTCTGCCAAAGTCTTGTTTCCAGCACCTTCCTTCTTGCCTGAAATAGGTTCATTCAATCATCATCCAATTGGCGTAACACCAACACAAAACAAGCTATACCAAAATGGAGTTCCGTGCATTTGAATATTGGATTTGAGCTAGCAATCAAACTGATCGCAATCACATAGATCAGGTTATAATGAATTTAATTTAGCACAGAAAAATTATACCTGACATTAATTAAAGGAATATAACTGTTTTCAATAGCATTTAAACAGACAGCGGCATGTGACGCAATTAACATATACATACCAGAACCAGATTGCTGCGAACAAGTTCATATGATGATATTTGCTTCAAATTTACACTCTAATAAATGTAGTACTTGACTTGACTGGCCAGACAAACATACAAGTGCAGAAATGCTTGAATGAACATATCATTTGTAATAATGGTAGTTTATGAAAAACAAAACAAAAAAAAAAGATGGAAATGGAATGTAGATCATGTAGTGTAATTTGAAAGACCAAACAGCATATTATTCTATCAAATTCTATAATGAATATTTTCTACTTCCAAGCCCCACCAAATCCTGAAACATTCATATATATAAGGGTTCAAAAGTATGCTTTACAACATAAATGGCTGAAATATGTATATAATATATATATATATACACTAACCAAGCTGCTATATCATACTGCCAGGCACAAGCCTCTTTTACCACATTGATGTAAATGGAAAAATGTTTGAAATATATAACAATTCTAATATGCCTAACTACATCTCATGAATCAAGCATGTCAAAGATAATACCTGAATAAGGGATCCGGCTTGATTCAAGCCAGGGCGGGAGCACACATGGTCTGAGCAATGTGGTGTCGACAACAGATCCTGGTTCATCTATTTGCACGCCAAGCACCATCTCCATCTCCATGTCTAAGGCCCAAGAATGGTTGCCGAGTGTGATAATCATGAATTTTGCATTCAGTGGGTGAACAGCGCCAATCTGTGGGGTGTGTTCCTCAGGAGGTGCATCTGCACGCTCCCACCAGAATCGACCAAGCTCCACCTCATGCTCTAGCGTCCAGCAATTGGTGTCTTCATCAAGGACAAATGTGCTGAGCAGGAAAGGCATCTTCCGGGACAGCTCGACATAGCGCAGCCTCCCCTCACTGACCCCCATGCGCCGGAACACTCCCTCCACCTGCTGTGCCGCCAAACGCTCTGGAATCGTGTTGGGCATCGGCAGCACGCTGGCACTTGGAAGCTCGACAAAGCGGAGCTCAGGCCGGTCGCTGAACGGGTCGGCGGAGACGGCGCCCCAGCTCAGATCAACCCACCACAGCCGTCCGGCGAAGGCAAGCACCTCGTAGTATGTGTCCATCCGCCGCGCGGGCGGGAGCGGGGACGGCAAGTCCACCAGCTTCTCCCACTCCCCAGTTTGGGAGAGAAACCGCCGCATGACGAAGCTCCGCTTCTCCGCGTAGATGTCCTGACTCAGCTCGGCGACAGCGTACCTGTCGGGCGGACCCTGCCCGCGTGCGGACTGGGTGAGGAGACCGATGTTGCGGCAGAACGCGGTCTTCTTCGTGCCGTCGATGTCGGGGAGGCGGAACAGCTGGCCAGTGAGCGGGTTGCAGACGAAGCGCGTGACCTCGGGGTCAAGGTCGAGTCCAATTACCCTGCGCCCCCGCCTGCCGTCGGGCGTCTCGACGATGGGTGCCGTGGCGCTGCCGTCCCTGAAATCGAGGAGGAGGAGGCCGTCGCCGCTCGTGGTGGCTACCGTGCCGCCTTGGAGGGGTATGATGTCGCTGCTGGGGTCGGGGTGGCGCCGCAGCTTGACGAGGTGGTCGGGGACGAAGAGGGTGGAGGCGCGCGGGGGCACGCCAAGCCGGAACGAAGTGGCCGGAGCAGGAGATCTGACCACCTCGATGGTGTAGATCATCGCCCACGGGGGATGGCATGCGGCCGTGGAGAGGGCGCGGCGGAGGCGGCCGGAGACGGCGGCGGAGAGGCCAGGGATGCGCCGGAACGGCATCTCGGGGAAGCCGATGCGGCGCTGTGTAAGAGCGGCGGTGAGTTGGTGACTGCCGAGAGGGGTGAAACTGCGCACGCAACTATAGTACTGTAGCTCTGATAGCGAAGAGAGAATAGCGTGGAACTGTTCCACCGGGCGATGAGGTCTACTGTTGCGCTGGACCCGGAAGCAGCCTGGTGGTCTACTGAACTTAGTCCATGAACAGAGTAACAGCTAACCGATGAGATTTTTGCTACCCACCCTCGTTCCAGAAGGTTCACCTTGAACGCTACGTTTTGATTGGCCGATCTACCGCACCACGTCACCAACATTTTCCCTCCAAAATGTTCAGGCCATGGGCTGCTTGGGCTTGGGGAATCAAAAGTCTATGGGCCGACGGACATCCAACTCGCTAATAAAACTCATGGTTTTTTTTTTTTTCAAGTCTTGACAGAGTATGCAAACTGCACGAATCACACCATCCGAAAGGTATCAAACACGAAAAATATTACCAGTTGCCATACCGTAATCAGAAAATGGCATCCAGAATGCTACGTTAACCGGCAAAGGTATGAATCTTCCAAAAAAAAAAACAGCATCAAAGAGTTTTGCTCCTAACAACATCCAAGACAGGGCCTTTTATGTTTTACCACATTCCTGCCAAGTGGAGACTTTTAACAGTCTGCTGCAGCTGGGAACCCGCAGCACAAATTCACCTGCTGGCTGCGGTAACTCTCTACTCAGCTGGTTTTTAAAGTTCAGGTATGTTCAAAAACCATCAGCAAAGCTCAAACTTCAGTGTTCGGCCAACAGGCGTGCAAGCGAAGCCCTCACCCTTGAAAACAGACAGAAAAAAAACCCCTCTTTTCAGACATTTCCGAGAACAAGATAGAATCCCTAAAACTGTAGGGGATCAATAAAACCCACACTCCTCCAGGCGTACTTCTACCAAAATGGGAGGTCGGGAAGCTACCATCCATCAGCTTTCTAATTCATTGAAACACCTGTCAGATGTATCTTACGAAACCTGAATAAAACAGGAAAGTTAGACAAATTTGAATAGCTATATGAAGAGTATGAATGCCATGGAAAAAAACAATTTATTACGTTTAGCATAAACATAACAGGAAACAGTGACAGCCCATCTAGTCCTACCAAATTTGAAAGATAGGTGTTCATGTTTTATCCATGTCTTGATTTAGCAGACCTGCAGATGATACACCATGATCCTTGTGATGTAACAGCAAGCTTCTCAAGCTTGATCGTTACATGGGCGATAAAACAAATGGAATGGATCAACATGGAAAGGCTGATCATGCTATAAGCTCTGATAAACAATGTTCTACTTGCCCACTAAAAACGCAAGCAAACAAGAAAAACTACTCCCTCTGTTTCAAAATGTAGTCCATTTTGGATTTTCTATATTCATAAGTATTGCTATGCACCTTAATATTTATGAACCTAGAAAATCCAAAACGGCCGACATTTTGGATCGGAGGGAGTATCATAGCCCTATATACCTCCTGGTATCTTCTTTTTTACTAACTTTTAAAGATTAATTGTACCATATTTTTATTTTCCATCATATTTGTTTCCTTGAATATGCAGGGAAGGTGCATATTGTTGCATTATGTAGAAGAACAGTACAAAGAAAGGGTGGTCTCAAAACCAAATGCCAGCCGCTGTACAACATTAGTACGGATGTAAAAGGAAGAAAATTACATCCTGACAACTGGTGCTCCATATTTTATCAAATTCTTGATTCAGGCAAATAAAAGTACAATAGGAATATAGGATCAAACGTCAATAAACTGGAAGGAACATATTTCAGCTCAATATATAACTCTTAGTTAGTCCTACTAGTATTATAAGAGACAAAAAAATACAATGATAACAAGACTAAGCATCTTCAAACTTTTCACTCTAGTTATTTTATTGTCCCAATTTAATTAGAGTTTGTAAATTGTGCAAGGCCTTCCAAAACAATGATACGCACAGCTGGTGAAAGGTCAAGAGCAGAATCCGATAGTGATAAATTGCAGGCATGCTCTAAAGTGCAGAGTTAATTCTGAAGTGCTACAAGATTACAGGAAGAAGCAATTTTGTCTCGAGTATCATGCTTAACTGAAATATTTGGAATGTTCAGAAATAAAGGCATCAAAGCAGTAAACCAGTCTCTAAGATGGAAAAGAATGAATAAGAGTTAGCTTAAGGGTTTACCAAAGCAAGTGCCTTGTTCGCTATTTCGTCCCAATCTTCCTATCTGTGTCCACACGAACCAAAATATCTGAAAGAGTATTCCTTCTAGCATTGACCTTCTTGCTCAAAGAAGTTCCTTCAAGTAAACATAGAATGCCTTGTGAACAATTATACGACAGAAAAATGATTCAATTATGTGTTTCCCTACAATCCGTATAACAGCTGAAGTGTCAAAAGGCTGAGACGACATTGAACAAGAGAATGGCCAATCAATCTACTAATACCAAATTTCTATGCCAGATTTTTTATTCAATGCTCACTACTAGTAATCAGAACTATGGATTGGCAAAATTATCAGCCAATTACACGAGGATTCTCCCTGTTCTTCAGAGACCGGGTGGTGGTGGTGTGGAGCACAAATTTCAGACTGTGTTGGCAAAATTATCAGCCAATGCCTATAACATTCCTAACTGAATTTCAGTATGGTTATGAGAAACCTGCAAACATGAAACATATATCCATGTATCAAATATGTGTCTCAAAGCAACCATGTCAGAGATTACCTGCAGGAGGGATCAGGCCTGATTCAAGCCATGGAGGAAGCACAGATGGTATAAGGAAACCAGTGACACATGTCATTGGGCGTGAAGTGCAATGTATCAGCGATTGACTAAGCACCTTACCCGTGGCCATGTCTACGGAGATAGAATGGTACCCAATTGTCAGATAGATGATACTTGCATTCAGTGGGTCTTCCCCTTGCACCTTACCCGTGGCCATGTCTACGGAGAGGCAGCGAACATGGCTGCAGCTCTAGGGTGTGAAGTCTCTGCCTTCCTACAGACATACTTGGGACTTCCCCTTTCACCATACAAATTGAGAGCCTCCGACTACACATCTCTGATACAGAGTTTTGACCGCTACCTCTCTGGCTGGAAAGCAAAGCTCCTTAGCAAGGGTGGTCGTCTCATTCTGATAAACGCAGTTCTTGGGGGTCTTACGATCTACTACATGTCCTCTCTACTCCTCCCAAAAACGGTGCGAGAACTCCTCGATGCACGGTGCCGAGCCTTTCTATGGACTGGGGAAGAAAAATGCAATGGCGCTCAGTGCCTAATAAAGTGGGAGCGGGTCTGTGTTGCAAAGGACTGTGGAGGGCTAGGAATTAAGAACTTAGAGGACCAAAATCATTGCCTTCTCATGAAATTCGTACACAAGTTACATGATCCTTCTCCTCTGCCTTGGAAAGAATGGTTCCATGGACAATTCTCTGATGACGACTCCTTCTTGGGACGGGTGGTTAACACTGAGATACAACGGTACCGCGCGTTGACTGCTGTTCGAATTGGAAATGGGAGGACCGCTTCTTTCTGGCATGACCGTTGGTTGCTGAGCACATCTCTGGCTAACACCTTTCCTGTTCTTTTCTCGCATTGCACTCGCCCAGATACTACTGTCCACTCTGCGATGCTTGCTCCTCTCTCAGACCAACTCCGACCGCGCTTGACAAATGTGGCATCGACTGAAAAGGATGTACTACTGAGCTGTCTGCAAATGGTTTCCCTTGGTGCTGATCCTGATCGTCGACATCTAGTCGACCAACAGAGCTCTACCTTCACCACCCGGGGTGCCTACATCACTCTTCACCAAGATGATGAGACAGTGCCTGACGCTTCACACATCTGGAAGACAAAGCTGCCTACAAAAGTGAGGTTCTTTGGTTGGCTCCTGTACTTTGGCCGCCTCAATACCAGAGCAAACCTGCACTACAAAAATATCAGGGCACTTGAGGAATCGTACTGCGAGTTCTGCCACGGTGTCCTCGAAACAGACGAGCACATCTTCACTCTCTGTCCGCGAGCTACTGACGTTTGGGGATGGCTGGGAATCATAGTAAGACAGGGTGAACACAAAACACCCTGGATGGTTGGTTGCAGTCTACATTTGCCCTGGCATGTTCAAACTGATGTTATGCTCTTAATCCTTTGGCACATCTGGAAAGCGAGGAACGCAAAGATCTTTGAACAACAAGACATCTCTTCTTCAATTGTTCTACGCAGGGCTGTCCACGATCTTGAGCTCTGGAGCTGCCGTTACAAGAAGCTACTGCCCCAACTCCAAACTTGGAAGGATTATATCTCATCTTGTTCTTAGCGACCTCTCTGTCTACTATCTCATGTAATTTCTCCCTGGAATGCCAGGATGCACATGCTGTAACAAAGCACTTCGATCAATGATAAATGTAGGTGGGGATTTCCCCCCCGAAGTTGTTCGAAAAAAAAAATAACACCAATCCGCGGTGTGTCCTCCTGCAGCACTGGGTGGCCTCCATCTGCCAAAAGTTTGCTGAGCGCCACACGGTGCTCCAGCGTCCAGCTGCTGCCGCCGTCGTCAAGGGCAAAGGAGCTGAGCACGAAAGGCTTCTTCTGGGACACCTCGACGTAGCGCATCCTCCCCTCGCTGACCCCCATGCGGCGGTACCTCCCCAGCACCCTCAGCCCTTCCAGACCCCTCAGCGCTTCCAGCCCCGCCACGGGCTTGCGCTCCGTCACGCTGCCCCTCGGCAGCTCCACAAAGCGAAGCTCAGGCTGTTCGCTGAACGGGTCGAGTGAGACAGCGCCCCAGCTCACGTCAACCCACCACAGCCGGCCGGCGAAGGCCACCACTGTAAGAATAAACCACGCCATGGAGTCCATGGCCAGGGCGTGCTCGTGTGTTAAGTCCAGGACGTCGGTATGGCCAGGTTCTGTTTAGGTTGTTAGGATATGCGTGCGTGTGTGTCTGCATCATGAACGTCTTGTGTGTGTGCACGCGTTCATGGTAGCTAGTCGTGTAGGTCTGGACGTTGTGTGCGTGCACACGTTCTGGCAAGGTGGTGCAGCAGGAGCACGAGCGTGAGGTGTTGTGCAACGTCGTGCACGAGTATGTGCTCGTGTTGGTGCGAGTTGCAGGTCCAGTCGGACGGCGCGTGCGTGGGCTCGTCTTGTGTCCGTTCACGTCGTGCAGTTTGTCAAGTTGTTAGAGTCTGTAGCTGCAGGGATGGCCAAGTCGTTGGGCAGGGCGTCATAAGCGGAAGGAATCACGTTCAGGTGGACGAGTGAAGATGGAGACCGAGTACTGCAGGAAGTTCGTGGCTTTCACGCAGGAGAGGCCGGGTCTATCGGAGTTGATGCGTTCGTGCGCGCTGAACTCGTCGTGGTGGTTCGTGTGGGCGCTGCGACGCTGTGGCTATATATGGCCTTGTAATCCTTGTGTATGGTTTGAGTCCATTTAGTCAATACAAAGCCAACATATAGGCCGTTCGAGCGGCCGGGGCGTTCGTCGCCATTGTTGCCACTGGTACTGTTCTTCTTCCTCCTTCGTCCGGCGCGAGAGCAAGAGTGATTTGAGGGCTTGAACTCCATCAACCACCTCGTGGTCTATGTCCATCCGCCGCTCGAGAGGGAGCGGGGACGGCAAGCCCACCAGTTTGTCCCACTTGCCTGTTTCGGAGAGAAATCGCCGCATCAGGATGATCCCCCCTTCCAACTCGTGGCGGCCATCGCTTAGCCAGGCGACCGCGTACTTGTCCGGCGGCCCGTCCGGGCGTTCGGATTTGGTGAGGATGCCTTGAATTTGGTGGTAGGGCGTCTTCTTCGTGCCGTCGATGTCAGGGAGGCGGAACAGCTGGCCGCTGACGGGGTTGCAGACGAACCGCGTCATGTCGGGGTCCAGGTGGACGTCGAGCAATTGGCGTTCTCGGTCGGCGCCGTGCTTGCCGACGATGGGAGCCGTGGCGCGGGCGTCGAAGTAGTCGAGGAGGAGGAGGCCATCGCCGCTCGCGCCGCGGACGCCGCCGCCGAGGAGGGAGACGATGTCGCTGTCGGGGTCAGGCTTGGGCCGGGGGTCGACGAGGTGCTCGGGGACGGTGAAGTGGGAGGCGCTGGGGGGCTCGGCGAGCTGGAACGACGCGCGCCGCGCCGGCGACCGGACCAGCTCCCCCAGGTTGTGGATCATCGCCCACGGAGGGCGCGAGGCGGCCGTGGAGAGCGCGCGGCCGAGGCGGCCAGAGGCGGCAGCGGACGCGGCGGCGGAGAGGGAGCGGCGGAGCAGGAGCCGCATTTTGGCGGAGGCGGGTGGGGGAAAGAGGGGGGGGGGAGGGAGGGGGCTTGCGACTGTGGGCGGAGAGAGACGGTGCGCCGCCGGTGCGGGTGCCTGCCGGAGAACGGAGAAGCCGAGGAGTGGGTTGGTTGGTCCTCGCCTCACGTGGAGGCGCGGAGCTGACAGAGGTGGCAGAGAACAAGGACTAGTACGTGCGCTTGGTCCATCAGTGCTTCGGCTCTGTGCGGCGTCGGGTTTTGAAATGGTCTGACCCGGTGCACGTAGACTACGCTCGCGCCGCTCCGACGATTCTGGCAGGCACAGACGCACAGTCGCGAAGGATGGAAAGCGTGGACGTGAAGTGAAATGGGGCTTTGGGGTGTTTGGACGTGTGAAATGAAAAAAATAAAAATGTAAAAAGCTTTTCATTGTGTCACCTACATATAGAGAAAAAAATAAACTGATATGTTTTTTAAATGAAAATATTTTGGGCTTTCTATGGAACTAAACACGCTCAAATTGTTTCACTTTCCATTCCATCCCACGCTCCGTCGGGGTCCACATTTCAGACGGTTGACCAGTTGGCTTCAAAGTTCAAAGTGACGTGGGCAGCTCCAGCGCTGCGCCGTCCGCTGCACTAAGGCCTCCTTTAGTCCAAAATCTAAAATCCAAAATGAATGTTGTATGGCGTACTAAATATAGGTAAAAAACAAATCGCATTATATAGATGGACTGGAATTTGCGAGACGAATCCAATGAGTCTAATTAGGACGTGATTAGACACTAAATTGCTACAGTAATGCTACAATAATATATGTGCTAATGACAGATTAATTAGGTTCATTAGGTTCGTCTCGCGAATTCCAAACGTAATCTGCAATTAGTTTTTTAATTAATCTATGTTTAATACTTCAAATGTGAAAAGATTCTCTTGCAAAATCTTTTCACCGCGGAACTAAACACGGCCTAAGTCGAACAAAATTTTTGGCCATGTTTAAATTTATGAAAAGTGTTCTCTTTCTACGAAAAGTTATTCATAAAAAACTGTATCAGTTTATTTTTATTTTTATGTACACTTTTATAAAACCGTATTTTTAGTACTTTTTACCTTTTTCTCGGTCAAAACACGTCTTCGTTCGGTAGCTGCAACGTTCTGTTCGGTTGGTAGGACCCGCGTTGTAAAAAAAAAAAAATCACCTCTGGTCCGTTACCGCTGAGCGCTGAGAAGGAAATCATCGGAAAGAATTTTTTATCCGCTCGCATCGACCCTCCCAGTGTGCAAAGATCGATTTCCATGGTCCATGGTTGCACTGGAGCTGGCACTCAAGGAGAAGTTCGGTGCCTTTTTCAAGCTTGAACGTCCAGCTGGCTGCTGTTCATTGACTGTTTTGCGTAATCAGAGCAGTCTCAACCCAGACTCTACACATAGAGTCAATATGTTCAAGAGTCTATTATAAGAAACCATAAACTCCAATGCAGATTTTGTATCTTGAAGTCTATCCAATCCCATGGCCCACTTGTCTCTCTCACATATGATCTTGATTTGCGTGAAGACTTGGTTTCTTAGTTAGACTTGGTTTCTTTATTTTTTCTCCTCTCTCTTCAATAAATATTCTGCCACATCAGCATTTTGCTTACATGCCAGCATAATTAATGACTTTAGACTCTACGGTCGAGTCGACTGCCCTCGCGTCGCTAATCTCCCGCCAAACAAAACGCTCTTGTTTGTCCCTGGGTCTGCGGAGCATTCACCAATCCCGAGTTCTGTCAGGTACGAGTAGGAATTATAGGATAGACACCAACCAATGAAACGCAAACACGCTGCTCGCTAGTGTATCCAGTGCGAGTATTCAATGGACTTCTGACACTTCAGAGTCGTTTTATGCTTCAAATGAGAGATTTCTTGTAGTCCCTCCGTCTCACAATATAAACATTTTTCAAAAATTTTATAAATATCTTAATTATTTTATTATGACTTGTTTTATCATTAGGTATATTTTAGGTATGACTTATTTGTTTTTATATTTTGTTAAATTTTTTGAATAAGATGGATGGTCAAATGTGATGTCTAAAAGTCAACAAATGCTTATATTTTGAGACGGATGGAGTACCTTGCTTAATTCTATAACTAGCATGGAGATTGCTTTACTAGTTCTTTACCCATCAGCAAGCAAATGTGGGGAATCACAGATCTCCAAACAACGAATCAGCAGAGACGCATAGGAGATGCCAAAAATGATATTTCTAGTTAAAAAAAAACGAATCGAACGCCACTCATTTCCGTTGAAAAACCCCCGAAAAGCAAAGAACAATCTGTAGTGGACTAGTGGTTTAACCTGCCAGAAGATACAGGAGTTGAAGATCAGGACCGAAACTGCAAGCTTTTTCTGAACCTGAACCGTTGAACTTGATTCCAAGTTGTCCAGTTCAGAAAACAAGCCAACCCCCTGAAGAAGCAGCAGCTAGTGATACAAAGTTTTCAGCAAACAGCTGTTACAAAAAATATAAACTGCAGAACATATAAACCTTCAGGTGCATTCTCTGCATCATGCTGTTCATCTTCTCCCAAGTTTGGTGCTGTCAGGCAGCATGATCGTCACATGAGTACATGGGCATTCATCAGCCATCGCCCATCGCCATGGTACACAGCTTGGAGAAGAGCACTATGTATAGACCTTTTCCATGAATAATAATGTGTATAGTCTTGCAGCTAATAATCTTATGTGACAGCCATAATAAGCTGACTCAAAGCATTCATTCTACCAGATTTCTCAATATGCGTGCAAGTAAAGCTCCCAACTCCTTCAAAAAAGAAAAACCCAAATTCCAAGGGCCAATGAATCCAAACTGTCTCCGGAGTTTCCCTACGAGAAGAGTTCTGCAAGCTGCCCCCATCACCTTCCTAAGTTGAAAAGGAACCTGTCAGTTGATTTTGATGGAACCTGAATCAAATGAGAAACATCAGGACATGGTTGAATAATTATACTAGGAGTGGCGTGGAAAAATCCTTATAGTATTCTAGGAAACGA
Organism: Urochloa ruziziensis; assembly: GCA_015476505.1. Classification (NCBI taxonomy): domain Eukaryota; kingdom Viridiplantae; phylum Streptophyta; class Magnoliopsida; order Poales; family Poaceae; genus Urochloa; species Urochloa ruziziensis. Next base: position 66,328,180 of record CM027120.1, on the reverse strand, counting down.
TAAATCATAAAGATGTTACATCTTATAGGCTGCTGTAATTCACACTTAGCTACCTGGAATGTTATTGGCACAATTTAAATTTAGTAATAAGTTGTGCCAAGCTGTTAAAACATATAGTATAATCACTCTGCCACTATGGTGAAAATGTTTGGTGTGCACTACCCTTAACATAACGTTTAATGTGCTTCTGCAAAGAAAAACAGTAACTGCTAAGGCATCATCCTTAACCAGAAATTGCTATATTGCAAACTAGTCAATCATTTTTTTAAAACGAAAAACTAGTCAGTCATGGACTTATGACTTGGTGTGCACATTTCAGAAACGACAATCCTTACACACTGACTGATAAAACAACAATTTGTTAGGTTCATCAATCAGCACAAACATTAGATAACCCGTCTAGTCCTACTCTTGAAATTGAAAAGTCAGCATTTTTTTGTGTTGTATCTATGTCTTGATTCAGACAACTGTAATATACAAAAGCTGATGCAAAATCCAGAGTAAAACACAATAGTGATAATATTTAGTGTACTCTAACTAAACAAAACCTTTTTGTGTCTGCACACAGTTAATCCTAAAGTTCTAAATCCTTATACAAGGATGTGCAAACAGTAATTGCTCATGTATCATGCTTGGCCAAACTGGTCTGCCATTAGTCAGAATATAATGATGGCACCAACATATATAGGCAATGAAATGTAACCCATTAACATGGAAAAGAATGAAGTAGATAATAGACAGAACAAGAAGAATTAGCTTAAGTGAGTACCAAGTGTCCTATTTGCTTCTTCATCTCAATTCTTCCTGTCCTTGTCTACACGAACCAAAATGTCAGATAAAGTCTTGCTTCTAGCATTCTCCTTGCCTGAAATAGTTCATTAAATTGTAAACAGAAGGTGTGGTAAACAATTGTACCGCAGAAAAACCATTGAAGTATATGTTTCCTTAAATTGCATATAAACAGTTTAGATTCTAGACAAACTCGAGACATTGAAAAAGAGTGTACCCAATTAATCTAGCAACACAGAGTTTCTACTCTGAATTTTTGTTCAACGATGCTAAAAATCACTTCCAAAATACAAGTTTATAGAGAAATTCTTATATTGAATGGCATAACAAATTAAGGGCAGAATCAAATCTAAAATCCATGTTATTCTTAATTGTTATGTTACAGATAAACCTAACCAAAACTTAGAAAGGAGCAGTGTCACTTTCCCCCAAAGATCAGGTTGTTTTTACTGGAACAGAAACTATGGGTTAGTGAAATCATCAGCCAATGCATTTAATTGTTTATGAGAAACTTGCAAACGATTATATATAGATAAGTACATAATTAAGCCCATGTATTAAACATGTATCTCAAAGAAACCATGTGAAAAGTAATCTAAAAAAAAGAAACCATGTGAAAGATTACCAGCAGAGGGGATCCTACACGATCCAAGCCATTGTGGGAGGACACATGGTTTTAGGAAACCAAAGAGTCTGTCTGGGCCATCACAACATGTCGTTGAGAACCCAAGTGCCTTCTCCTTGTCCATGTCTACAGCAAGCACCAGGTTGCGGATTGTGATATGCATGACGCTTGCGTTCAGCGGGTCAATAACACCAATTCGCGGGATCTCCTGGCACGGAAGGCATTCTCCAACCCAGAGCCCACTGAGCGCCACCTGGTGCTCCAGCGTCCAGCCGTTGCCGCCGTCGTCAAGGACGAACGAGCTGAGCAGGTAAGGCTCCTGCTGGGACACCTCGGCGTAACGCAGCCTCCCTTCGCTGACCCCAATGCGACGGTACCTGCTCAGGCCCAGCGTACTCTCCATGGGCTCTGTCACGCTCTCTCTAGGCAGCTCGACGAAGCTGAGGTCCGGTCGGTCGCTGAACGGGTCGGCGGAGATAGCGCCCCAGCTGACGTCGACCCACCACAGCCGGCCAGCGAAGGCCACCGGCTCCTGGTTTATCTCCATCTGGTGCCCGAGCGGGAGCGGGGACGGCAAAGCCACCACCTTCTCCCACTTGCCAGTTTCCGAGAGAAACCGCCGCATCACGAACATCCGCCGCCCCGAGTCGTCGTCCTTGTTGAGCACAGAGACGGCGTACCTGTCAGGTGGCCGGTGCGGGCGTTCGGATTGGGTGAGGATGCCGAAGACCGAGCAGCGGAGGGTATTGGTCGTGCCGTCGATGTCCGGGAGGCGGACCATCTTGCCGCTGAGCGGGTTGAGGACGAACAGCGTGATGTCGGGCTCCATGTGGGCGCCGGCGAGCGCGAGCGCGCGTGCCGTGTCGAAGCCGTGCCTGGTGACGAAGGGGACCGTGCCGCGGAGATCCGAGAAGCGGAGGAGGAGGAGGCCGTCGGCGCTCGCGGCGCGGAGCATGAAGCCGTAACCCAGGCGCACGGTGTCGCTGCCGGGGGCGGGGAGGGGCGGGGCGTCGACGAGGTGGGCGGGGACGAGGACGTGGGAGGCGCACGGGGGCGCGGCGAGCTGGAGGGATGCGCGCGGCGCCGGCGAATCGACCAGCTCGGTGTGGTGGATCATCGCCCACGGGTGGTGCGCCGCGGCCGTGGAGAGGCCGCGGCGGAGGCGGCCGGAGACGGCGGCGGAGAAGCCCACGAGACGCCGGAGCGGCATTGGTGGGGCCGAGGGGTCGCTGGGGCTGGTGCCTGGTGGTGATTGGCTGGTTGGTTGCCACAGCCAGGGGAGTGGGGCTTTCTGAAGCGGGGATTTGGTGACTGGGAATGCTAGACATGAGTGCAGCATGGACTTGTTCCACTGGGTGTCTGCCCGTGAAGATTCTTCCGGGCCCAGTTACAGTCCGTGCGGTCTACTGGGTTCGGTTTCCCAAGGATGTCGGCTGGGAGTCGCCGTACGAACTCGATGGCGTGTGGCCGTTTCCTGCAGAAGGCAAACTGCTCAGTTTTCGTCTGCAATTAGGTATTAAACATAGACTAATTAAAAAACTAATTGCAGATTACGTTTGGAATTCGCGAGACGAACCTAATGAACCTAATTAATCTGTCATTAGCATATGTTTACTGTAGCATTATTGTAGCAATTTAGTGTCTAATCACGTCCTAATTAGACTCATTGGATTCGTCTCGCAAATTCCAGTCCATCTATATAATGCGATTTGTTTTTTACCTACATTTAGTACGCCATACATGTGTCTAAACATTCATTTTGGATTTTGGAACTAAACAAGACCTAAACAAACTGTTTGTTTTTGCCCCCCAAGGATTTTTCCTTTCTGAAATACTAATGGCGGACTATGAAGATTCAAATGGCATCGGACGAATCTATGTTGTTGGATACAGGAGAATACGGATAAGAGAGAGTGACTCGATTCAAAAGAACCCTGACTGTTTTATTCCCAAAAAAAAAAAAATGACTCAGCAGTTATTTCTGCTTCATACTCGTGCAAGCAAAGCATGGAGATCGTTTTAGCCCTCTAATCAACAGCAAGCAAAATAAATTGCTTAATCACCTGAACAACGGCGTCACGGAGGTATCTCCAGAAATTGAATAAACTGAGGAGGTGCACAAATTAAATTTCTGGCAAGTTATAGTAACAGGGATCGGCCATTATATTTTCATGGGAAATATTGAGGCCACTGACTTGCAAGGTACACAGCGTGGATAGTGTTATGAGGTGGCAGTAACATGCCGATTAAACTGAGTCATCTACTGCAATTTTCTGAATACGCATGCAAGCAAAGCTTCTCGTCCACTAAAAAAAGAACCCGACAAAACCAAAACCTCTTCCAAACTTTTCTCAAAAAAGATAAATAGCTAAACTGCAAGGGCGAATAGACCCAACTTCTCCTGAGTCCTGAGTTCCCCAGTTGAAAGTTATGCAAGCTGCCATCCATCACCTTCCTGGTTTGTTAAAACACCTCTATCAGTTGATTTCTATGGAACCTCGATCAAATGGAAAATATTAACCATATGAAAGAGAACGAGCAGTATAAAAACAACAATGACAGTCCATGTAGCCCTTTTCTTCAAGAAAATGGGAAGATAGCATGTTTGTTCTTTATCCATGCCTTGATTCAGCAGTACACCATGATCTTAATTACCAAATAGAAAAGCCTCATTTCAGGCTTGACGTGTAGGTGATATTATTTTAGGTTCTAGGAAAAAGGAATTGCAGTGCGCCTCACCATGATGGCAGTACCTCTTACACATTACTGTGTTCTATATATAGAATTTCTTGTTTTCACTTAACCATGTATGATGATAAAAATATACGGAACCTAACAGAAATACTTGCACAAGCCCATGTACTTCTTTGTTCTTTGTAGCTTTTTCAAAAGCAATCTACACGTTATGCTTACTTTCTATCACCTTTTTTATCCATAAAACAGCAACAAAGAAGATCATTTGTGAAGAAACATGGATATCTTAATTAATTGCTGATAATATTATAATCACTTTTCAAAAAAATATATAGTAGACAAATAAATGACAAAGATGACCCGTCAAACATTTTTAAGGCTTCTGTACATATATAGTTACTTGGTATATTTTCTTTGCCCAGTTGGAGTTTGTAATGATTTATGCAATGCTGTTCGTATATAACAACTATAATCTGAAAGATTCAAAAGTAGAACAAGATGGTGATAATGTTTAGTGTACTCTTCCGTCAAAGTGCAGTGCCTAAAGTGCTACTACAAGACAAAATAAAAGCACTTTGTTGTTCAAGTTCACGCTTACAACAATAGTCATTTTATAAACCGATCGCTCAGGATTCAGGGTATACACTTCAAAAAATGAGGAACTGAACACATAATTGAGAGACATTGAATAGTAACCAGTCACCAAGTGGTATCCTTAAGATGAGAAAGAATGAATATGACAATAGTTGAGAGACAGATTCAGGGAGTACCAAGTAACACATTCGATATTCTTCTCAATTCTTCTTGACCCTGTCTACACGAACTAAGATGTCCGATAAACTCTTGCTTTTGACATTGTCCTTGCTCCTCGAAAGCGATCCTTCAATAATATATAGGACTTGAATATTTTTACTACAGAAAAATAAATGAAAGTATACATTTTCCTATGCTGCATAGTTAAAGTGACACATAAACTGCTGCATTGAACAAAAGCATAACCAATTAATATAGTAATATCAAGTATCTATGCTGAAACCTGTTTTTCTAGATAACACTGCAGAGTGTCAAAGAATCATAAAATAGACGTTTGTGGAGAAATTATATAATCAGGTAGCATTACTCCAATTGGACCATTCGATGCTACATTGTGACAAGTGAACAGGTTAGTGAAGAAAATCAAGTGCAGAAATTCTAATGTAATTCAGGGTTTGTGATACTAAAAATTAGATAGGAGAGTTGCTATTGTTCCCCAGAGATCAGCCTGTTGCTACTGCGGACAGGAAAAATATTTCACAGACTATGGGTGAAGCCAATGCCTTTAACATTTCTACCTTAATCATATTATGAACAACAAACACCTCCTTTGAGAAACTTATAAGCAATGCAATTGGAGATGATCCACAAAACAAAATGATACTACTATGCCCAAGCCCCAATCCAGCATTATAAGATGTAAAATTAAAAGGCATTGGTCTAACATAAGAATATATATGTACCAAAAATGAATCTCCATGTGAAAGACAATAACCTGAAGAGGGGATCTGGCTTGATTCAAGCCAAGGTGGGAGCACACACGGTTTAAGGAAGTGAAAGTCTAGTCGGTGGCGATCATCTTCACCTATCAGCGTGCAACCAAGCAAAGTCCCCGTGTCCATGTCCAAGGAAAAAGACTGCTTGCCAACTGTTAGATGCATGACGCTTGCGTTCAGTGGGTCAACAACAGAAATCCACGGCTTGCCCTCAAGCAGGTCTTCATGCGGCCAGACTCGGCGTAGCGCCAGCCGGTGCTCCAGCGTCCAGCAGCTGCCGTCGTCGTCAAATGTGAACGAGCTGAGCACGAAAGGCTCTTCCTGTGTCACCTCTGCATAGCGCATCCTCCCTTCGCTGACGCCAATGCGCCGGTAATTGTACATGTCGTCCCGTCGCTTCTTCCACTCCGCGTGCTCTGTCACGCTGCCCCTCGGCAGCTCGACAAAGCGGAGCTCCGGCCGGTCGCTGAAGGGGTCGACGGAGAGTGCGCCGCGGGTCACGTCGACCCACCACAGCCGGCCGGCGAAGGCCACCGCCTCGTGGGGTAAGTTCATGTCCATCGGGCGCGCGAGCGGGAGTGGGGACTGCAAATCCACAATCTTGTCCCATTTCCCAGTCTGCGAGAGAAATCGCCGCATGACGAAGCTCTGGTCCTGGCCTTTGCTGAGCACGGCGACAGCGTACCTGTCGGGTGGGTGATCTGGGCGCTCGGATTGGGTGAGGATGCCGATGTCCGAGTACCACATGGTCTTGGTCGTGCCGTCGATGTCTTGGAGGCGGAACAGCTGGCCGCTGAGAGGGTTGCAGACGAAGCGCGTGACTTCGGGTTCCTCGCAGATTCCGGTCACCCTCCGTGCCCGAAGGCCGCTGGGCCTGATGACTCCGGGGACGACGGGAGCCGTGGCGGGGAAATCGAAGAAGGTGAGGAGGAGGAGGCCGTCGCCGCTCGCGGCGCTGACGCAGCCGCCGAAGGCCGCGTATATGGTGTCACCTTCGGGGTCGAGGTCCCGCTCCGGGCGGACGAGGTGGGCGGGGACGATGAGGCGGGAGGCGCACGGGGCCCCAGCGAGCTGGAGCGACGCGCGCGGAGCCTGCGCCGGCATGTTCACCGCCGCGACATGCTGGACCATGGCCCACGGAGGGCGCCGGGCGGCGGTGGAGAATCCGCGGCGGAGGCCGGCGGAAGCGGCGGCGGCGGCGGAGAGGCCAAGGAGGCGCCGGAGCGGCATCTCGGAGGAGCCGCGGCGGCGGCGCTGCGCTTGGCTGCGGCGGTGGGTTGGTTGTGTCGCGCGACTCGCGAGAAGTGCGTAGGTTCCTCTGCAGTTGAGTCTCTTCAGTCGAGTCAATGACACGTGGATCCGAGCGGACCAGGGCCCATATGTCAGTGACTCAATTGCAGGTGCAGTAACTGTCGAGGATCTCATTCCGTTGGTTGTGTCGCGACTCGCGAGAAGGGGAAATTTTGCAGACTCTCGGGGCGTGCACAGGCAAGTGGAGTCACTGGAGTGGCGTGTTCGGCGTGGGCTTGTTCCACTAGGGAATTCACAGACCGATCTTCCTCTGGGCCTAGATGCAGTGCGTATGGTTCAGTGAGGTTTGTCTAGGAAATATCTGATCGCGACTGGCTGCGAAGGGAAAAGTTCGACAGCTTTTTGCCACGTTGCTAGCTTGCCTTTGGCTACCGCTCCCGTGACCAGTTTCCCGCCAAAATGTTCTCCTACTGCGCTATTTGGGCCTGGGCCTAGGAACCACATGTGGGCCAAAATGTTCTCCTACCGCTCCCTTCTTTTTTTCTTAAAAAAAAAACTGAATCCCTTCTCTCCCCTAAAAAAGAAGAAGAAAGAAAACCGTATCCATCTCTATCTTTTTCGTACGAAATGATCTCGTATACATCTCGCTGATTAGCGCTCGGACTCTCTCTAATGAAAGCTCCGGCTCCACCTTCCCATGGTGTGATGTTGATACAAACCGCGGCGAGTAAAACGCGACGGGTGCAAAAACAGTACGGTAGAAGTAGTCAACCGACTCGCATCTATCTTGTGCTAGAGTAATCCTTTTACAGTCACACAAGCCGTACATCCGGAAAGTTGTGGTTACAAGCAGCGCGGCTTCAATTGATCGACTTCAAAGAGTAACCATCCAGAGAAACGAGTAATCAGAGATGCGTAAATAAGGTTCCTGTCAAGTGTCAAGTCATCGAACCTTTTGTTTCAAAAGAACGTCATAGTTTCATAGAAGGAAAAAAAAAACATGTTATAGAACTACACCCATCAGACAATTTTTCATCTCAAATGATGAGAGTGCTGTCTTGCAGTGAACACAGAATCGATAGTCATCTGGTGACCGGTTACGTGCTGACTGAACCCGTTCATTCTACTGAAACTGCAATGTTCTAAGTTCTGCAATAGAAAACACCCACCCCACAGAAAAGCTCCAAAAAAAAAACCCATTCGGGACTTCTCCCAAAATTGGACAAATTAATCTGCGAGCGAGGGTTCTGCAAGGGTGCAAGCTACCATCCATCAGCTTCATAATTCGTTCCCTTCAAAAAAAAAAGGCTTCATAATTCGTTAGAACTCACATGCCAGCTGTATCTGTTGAAACCTGAAACAAATGGGAGACATTATTAGAGGACACATTTGAATATCATATGAAGATAATGAGCAGTACGGAAAACAAGAATTTAATGAATTCGGCATAAACACAAGTAAACATGAAGCTATGATAGTCCATCTAGTCCCTTGACTCGTGAAAACATAAACATAGTATGTTTGTGTTTTATTTATGCCAGGTTCAGAAGAAGATTACACCATGACCCCTGTTATAAAATACTAGAAAGCTCTCTCAGGCTCGACTGGTTGCTCATAATATGTTAGGTAAGGAAATGGATCACAGTGGCTCATCAATGATAAGGCGCTCCAAGATTTGGGATCACATGCCTCATCATTATGATAAGGTTATAGGCATCCTTTCAGCTCATAAACAGAACATGTAGCTGACATTTTATCAGTTTTGCTGGTTCAGTATAATGTATAACAGAAACACTAGCATAACCCCATATGCCCATTTGTTTTGTTTTTTTGAAAAAATATTCATGGTATGCTTACTTTGGCTACTTACAAGTTACAACAGGATCATGTTTAGTTCAGTGTTTCTCTTAAATAGCTGTCAGAGTGTTCTAGGAGACAATAAACCATAAATGGCAAGACTACATATTTCAGGCTCTAACTAGAAACCCAGGTGCGGCGTTGCCGCACTGACCATTGGAGTGTGGAGTGAGCCAGTGCTTTCGTAAACTTGTCGGTGGAATGGATAAGATTTAGCTCTTATGCATACACAACTGCAATGTCTATGCAACTCTTGTTTACCTTAGCAGGGGAAATCAAATGGTACAATAAGATGTTTTTGGTGTCCTGATATGTTTTTAAGGCCTCATTTCAGAAAACTTGCCAAATTTGATAGAGAGAAAAGAATATATAAAATTGCATTGTCGAAATAGGAGAGCAGATTCTTTTCTTCCTTATGATATTGTTTATTGAGTTTGAGTCGGTGTATTTGTTGTTTTCAACCCATGTGCTGTAATTGACATGTCGATAATCAGTAGAACAAGATGTTACTGGAGGCACGAACACACCCTTGTAAAGTCTGTGTCCTTGTTGTTGTATAGTTTTGTAGTATAGTATAACAATGAAAAGAAATGAAAGATCAAGATGACTTTACAAGGGTGTGTCATCTTGATCTTTCATTTTTCTCCAGTAGACTAAATAGTCAATGCTAATACAACAAGGGATGTAGATCATGCAATTAAACCAAAACTACGCGTAATCCTAACTCAGAAAGCAGCCAATATTGCACGTGGTGTTTTTTTTTTTTTTTTTACATTCTCTCCAAGTTCAACCAAAGATTAGAAGGTATGCTAACTGAATAAATACTTACTTGCATTAATCACAGATATGACTGTATGCAAGCAACCTCTGTTCTGATAGAGTAATCTGTTTAGCAATTAGCACGATATGGTTAGCACTGCAGTTCAATGCTTCATACATGACAGCTATATTTTACCCTTGATCTGATAACCATAAAAATGTAAATATTTCTATCAAACCATACATACTATTAATCAATGGCTTAGAGATACTCTGTAATGTGCTGCTACTAATTTCTTCCTAACCCCAACTGTAAATAAACTCTCTCGCTGTAAGTATCCCTTTTAACTAAAATGAAAAAGAAGCACTGTGGGGAACTCCCCCACAGTTTTACCTTCAAAAAAAACCATACATACTAAATCTAGCAATTAGCAGTCTGACATTGTGATGACCAAATCTAAATTGAGATATGTAGTTGCTTCCATCAGTTTTTGGTGAAACAGAGGGTCCAGATGTGAGATATGTACCACAATATGAAGCTTGCCATGGGCAAGGCATTTCGTCGAGTAACTCTTAAGCACAACCATGGCTGTTGCTTTTCCTTCTTCCCTGTGCCTTTCAACAGCGCACACGGCTATTCTTTTTCTGGAATCAGAGCATGAACGATCAGATGGAGTCCCTCTCCAGCTGAATCGAGGGCCTGCTTGGTGGAGGAGATTCAGAGGAGCGATATGCGTGTTGCAGCAAGCAGATACTTGGGTGCTTCAGCGCAGAGAGTAGAGCCGAGAAGAGCAGAGGAAGCGGTGGCAGGCAGTGGTGCGTCGGCCCGGTTGGGGCGCAGCAACTGCAGGTGACCTGCCGTGGGCGACGGTCGGCAAGGCGCAACGGCCCGCGGTGGTGGCCTTGGCAGTGCCTCCGCCCCGGAGGACGCGGCCAGGTCGCCCCCTTCGGCTCGCCCAAGCAGCGCCCGACCCGCACGGGCGCAACCGGTCTGTGCCGCCTACGTGGGTTTCAGCAGAGCGGGCGGAGGCAGAGGAAAGCCAGGGGCAGTGTGCGGCGGCGCGATCGGAGGATGGGAAGCTGCGACTGTCGGGGGTAGGGTGCATGGAAAGACAGCGGCGGGCGGAGTGTAGAGACGCTGCCCGGAGGAGCATGGGCGGTGGGGCGGATGAGAGAGGGAGGCACTCCCGGCCGGCGCGGCGAGGTTGAGGAGCAGGGGCGGCACAACATGACGACGAAGAGGGTGATCGGCCGGCCGCGATGCTTCTGGCGTGTTCGGGTGATCGGGTCCGCGTTGAAGAGGGTTGAGACCCCGAAAGCGATCCGAATCGGACGTTCCACATCGCGAGTTGGGAAGATCCGACGGCTTGAGATCTAACAGGCGACGTGGACCGGTTCTTCGCCCGCGGTTTGAGGCCAGGATTCGTGTTTTGAGGCCACACCGCGAGTTTGTTAGAGCAACTCCAGCAAGTCCCCTACTCAAGCCCCTACTCAAAAAGCAGGGGTCGAGGTCAAAAAAATCCACTCCAGCAAGGCTCCTACTCGGGTCCTTACTCTAGGGAGGCCTCTACTTTTCCTTCTTCAGCCCCAACTCCCACGGACCCGTAGGGAGGCCCCTACTTGGTCGTTGGGCAGTTTTCTCCATGCGCGTCGAGCTGGAAGCAACCGTCGGCCTTGCCCTGCTCCTCTTCATCGCGATTTCGTCGGCCACCAAGCGCCAATTCTTCAAGCTCGCAGGCCAAATCGAGCTCGAGGATGGTCATCCTCGCCGCACCGTCGCCACATCTTCCCGGAGTCCCCAACCGCCGCCGCCGCCATGGCCGGCCAGCAGCCAACACCTCGCCCAGCGGAGATAAGGAGAGAAGTCGCGAGGGTGCCGATTTGATGCCGGGGCTGGCAGATCCGGCCGTTTCGAGGCCATGACGAACGTCCCTGAGCAGCAGGGTGGCCGGTCCCGAGCTCCTTCACTGAACCGAGCACGGACAGAGCTTCGCCGCCGTTGCGCCCTTGGGCTCCGCCGCGGCCGCAACCTCGGGCTCCCCCGCCGCCCGGCCTGAGCTCCGCCGCCGCGCCCTCGGGGACCCCGTGGCCACGCCCACGAGCTCCCCCCACCGCCCGGCCGGAGCTCCATCGCCGCCGCGACCTCGGGTTCTCCTTGAATCAAGCACCGGTGCCTTGAATCCGTTGGCCAGGGAGGTCGAGCGCCTCCGCGCGCGCTCGGAGCTCCGGCTTCCGCCGTCGGCCGGCCGCGTGGGAGGCCGCCCGACAAAGTGAGCGCCGCTTGCCGCCCAGTCTCGCCCGCCCCCTCTCGAATGCTCTGGATCGGGATTTGGAAGGAAGAGAACAGAGGAAGGTGAGAGAAGAGAGGGGGTCCCCATGTCATAAAAGGAAAAAAAATATTAGCCACTGACGGATGAGTCCCACCGGTCAGAATAAAAGTTGAGGCTTGGTTGCAGGAGCTGTTGCTGGAGTTGAGCAGAAAATTTAAGCCCCATAAAGTTGGGGCCAGCCCCTACTCAATAAAGTAGGGGCCCAAAGTAGGGGCTATTGATGAAGATGCTCTTACTTGCCTTGTTATTGACCCAATTTGAAGTTCCTAATGTTTCAACCCGAAAAAAGAAAAAGAAATTCCAAATAACTTGTGCCAAGCTACTAAGTGTTCAGATAGCTATAATCTGCACTGCTGCTGGAATGTAGTAGAGAGTAAAACATGATACTAATAAAATCTAGTGTATTCTACCCTAAGTATAACTTTATAATTTGCTTCTGCACATTGAATCCCAAGTGCTCTTATAAGATTGAAGGGAGAAAAGTTCCACAACAGCTTAACCAATACGTAAAGCCAGTTTCTGGCATGTTATGATCCGGAGTATGCATTTTAGAAACGATGGCACGAACACAAAACACATACAGGCAATGAAAAGTAAATAGTCACAAAAGCATTATGTTGACAAGAAATGAAATAGATAACATCTTGAACACAAGAGGTAGCTTAAGAACGAAACAAGTAATGAGTTTGCTTGTGCACCTCAATTCCTCTTGTCTCTGTCTACACGGACCAATATATCTGGTAAAGTCTTGCTTTTGGCATCAGTCTTGGTACTTGAAAAGGCTCCTTGAATTGAGAAATTTGAACAATTAAATCACAAAAAAAATAGATTTCTATACATTGCATATTACAGTTGAAGACTTGAAGTGCCAAACCAAACAAACAGATTGCGCAAGAGTGTAGCATCGTCATATGAAACATTCTAGAAGGAGATATACACCATCTTTTCTGCACTAAAATGCATTCAGCTTAGTTGGCTCAACATGTGTGAACTTGTAATCACCTTTTAGTGCCATTGGACTGGCACATCTCACAACACATTCATCTAGAAACAGAGTCGGATGGCTAATAGGCTATGCACATTGACTGCAATTTAAATGGACTTCATGCGCTAGACAACTAGCATTTCCTTTTTTTCAGGGGAAAAATCCAACATGACAGATTACAACAATAAACCCTTTGAGCACTATAAGAAATTGACATCAGAGGTGATTCATAAAACAAAACAAAACCACTATAAACATGCCTCCCGAGCCACATGGTCTAAGAACATGTGAAATAAGGAGTACAGATCTGACAACTTCTAATGTGCATAAACACACCTCATGCAGCAAGCACACATCTTAGAAGAAAACAAGTGAAAAGGCCATTACCTGCTGAAGGGATCCGGCTTGATCCAAGCCATGGTGGGAGCACGCACGGTACGCCTACACCTTCGGCTCTCACCGAACACGCAAGCAGCTTCCTCCTTTCCATGTCTACCAAGAACGCCTGGTTAGCGACTGTGAGATGCATGACGCTTGCGTTCAGTGGGTTAACAGTGCTGATCTGTGGCGTGTCCTCCCCTGACAAGTGATCTCCATGCGGGAAGACTCGGCCAAGCGCCACCCGGTGCTCCAGCGTCCAGCCGCAACCATCATCATCAAGGGCAAAGGAACTGAGCATGAAAGGCTTCTCCTGAGACACCTCGGTGTAGCGCAGCCTCCCCTCGCTGACCCCCATGTGGCGGTACCTGCTCTGCACCTTCTGGTCCTCCCGACTCTCCACGGGCTCTGTCACGCTGCCCCTCGGCAGCTCGACAAAGCGGTGTTGGATATGACCTCGGTCAGGCTTTGTTGGGCCATTAGGCCCAAATCTTAATCCTACATTAATCCCTGTTAGTTGCCTTGATCGGGAGGCAACCCTAAGGTCCATTGGGCCCGGCTCCAAGTCCACAGCGCTATATAAGTGAGGGAAGACCCCCTGGGTCAGATTAACGAAGTTAATCTCGAGTTAATCACAGGGGTTAACCCTAATCTACTCGAACCGGTCGTTAAGGCGCTGGAGGGCTTGGAAGCACGGAGTCCCGTTCTTCTGCATCTTCTACATCTACTACTTCGTCTGCTACTGACAGAGGACATGAACTGCACTGGTAAGTCCTAAGATCTACTAAGTTTCCGCATTAATCAGTGAGTTAGGCGTGACTAAGTTCTAGACTAGAGATCCTGTGGTTAAGCTATTGTTAATCACGTTAATCGTAAACTAACATTTGGTATCAGAGCCCGATCTAGTCTATCTTGATCCCCTAAGCCTCTGTTCATGTCTGTTCATGATTAAGTTTAAGTTTTAGTTGAGTTTGTTTTAAGTCAGTGGTGTTTTATGCCTACAACGTGAGATAAGTAGCTTTCTAGGTGTTATTCATGAGTTTCCTTTCAGTCAGTAACGTTTTCAGTGCCTATTTTTTGATTAGATCAGTCATATTTTTGAAGCATTATTCATGTTAAAGTTTAAGATCTATGCAAATTACCTACATCTCTCTCGGTTACGGTTAAACTTCATGTGAGAAAGTGCGTCAAATTAAGTTTTTAGCACGAAGTTCATGAACATCTCAGCCCATAACCCCTTTACCATGCACATGTAACAAACATCACAGCCCAAAATCCGAAGAAATTAGAAGGGAAAGGGGAAACTCAGATCCAACCAAAGCAAACCCTAGATCTAAGCCGCAAACCCTAAGATCAGCAGGTAAGGCTCACCTAGCCTCGGCGGCCGCGCGTAGCATAAGTCGTTGCGCGCACGACCGTCAGCTCCACCTCCGGTGGTAGCGCCGCCGCGGGACCTTGAACCCCGTCGGAACCCCTCGACGGGCCGCGCGCGTGACGCACGCGGCGCCGCAGAGAGGCCCCGCGAGGCTCCGGTGAGGCGGCGCATAAGTCGCGCCATAAGTAGCGCCGAGCTTGGGTCTCTCGGATTTGGGCTCTCACTCACCGGACATGGGGAAGAACGAGGCGGCGAGTGGCACTATGTGTCGCCGCCGCCGGCGCTCGGATGCGTGGGGTGATGGGTTTTTTTCGAGACCGAGCGTCTCACCCATCGGATCTGGGGGAGAAAGGCTAAGAGGCGGCGGAGCGGGCGGCGGCCGGCCGCCGGCCGCCGGAGGCGCTCATTAAAGAAGAGCGCGGGGGAGGGAGGAGCAAATGAGTTAGGGTTTGCCCTCCCCCCGACGATTTCGGCGTTTTATACGCCCGTCGGCCGTTGTCGACCGTCGGATCTTACCGACGGACGAGATCGACTCGGCGCGGGGAGTGGGGGGTGCGGCTGAGGCGCTGGGCTGGATTGGCAGCCCATCCGTCCGCCCTCTGGGCTCTAAGGCCCGTTAAGTAAGTAAGCGGCTGCACCTTGCTCACTGGGCCGCGTCGCGCTGAGCCGCCAGCCCAAGCGACTGCGCCGTGAGCTGCATGGCAAGCCGCGCGCACGCGTGATGGGCTGGGCCGTACTGTGCCGCGTGACGGGCCGCACCGCTGTGTTGGGCCGCTAGCGTGCGAAAGTTGAGATGGGTTGAGCGCGTTTTAAGGAATTGTACTGGGCTGCTTTAAGTCATTTCTTTTATTTAAGTTTTCAGTCCTTTTTTCTTTTAAGGCTATATTTATTTCAGCACTAAGTTGAGTTAATTTTTGAATGAGTCAACTTTATAAGTGGTTGATGTGCTCTTATAGTTTCATTGAAATTTTAGTAAGTTGTGTTTTAAGTTTTAAGCTTTAAGTTTTAAGATTTAAGCTTTAAATTTAAGTTTTAATATTTAAGTTTATTGCTTCCGCATTAAGTATAAATTATTTCTTGCATAAGAAATTTAAACATTAAGTTATATTATTTATTTAAGTTGTGTATTTAAGTTTTGAGATATGAGTTTTCAGTGGCTCATTGTTTTCCGTGCAAGTCTATTTCTTAATTGCAAATTAAGTTTGAGCTATTAAGTTTTATGTCGTGCTTTTGCATGTTACCATTATGCAATCAAGAAATGTTAAGTTTTCATGCACTTATAAAATAAGTTTTAAGTTTTCATGAGCATGACAACTTTATGGTGCAATTTTATTTATTTCCTTGCACTGTTTTGCCTTACCATTAAGTATTCTTTCTAAGTTTAAGTTTAAATTCATGATAAGTTTATTTGTGTTTAAGAATGCTTTTAGCATATTATGTTAGATAATTATGCATTATGATTAAAGTTTTGCATTGTTTTCATATAAGTTAAGCTGAAAATTCTCTTTTCCACCTAAGTGCATTTAGATGCCTCTATTTGAATGGAACCAACGAGAAGTTCATTTAGAGTACACTTGTAATTAAATCTGGCCAACGTTGTTTTAATTATGAGTTTAAGTTAAGCTTCGCTTGTTTTCCCCAACGGTGATGCAAGTTGTTGCTTATTGCGTGATTTTTTATCAGACCAACGTAGGGTTGAATTTCATGCTTTTATGTGCATCTTATTGTACTATTACTGAGACATATTTTATTTATGAATTTTCAGTTGATTATTCAAAGTTGCTAAGCACCATTGAGCATTATGATGGCACAAACTTCCCTAGTTGGAATTAGGATGTGCTAGGCATTCTCAAGACCTTGGATCTTGATTATGCGTTATGTGAGGATAAGCCAACTGCTCCGGCGGTTGGAACCCAAAATTATGTTGCTAAGATAAGTGAGTACAACTCAAATTCAGAAAAATGGGAGAGATCCAATCACTTGGCAAAGATGGTCGTTAGACATACTGTCATTGAGGCCTTGAGAGATTCTTCTCCTACTGAGATCAAAGGTAAGGAATCATCAGCTAAGGAGTTTATATACTCAATTGAGAAATGTATAAACGTAAGTTAGCCAATTTCCTCATTAAGAAATTAGTGTCCTCACGTTACAATGGTCAAGGTGCATTAGGGACGCATATTAATAACATGGTCTACATAGCTGAAAAGCTAAAAGCGCTTGGGATTCATACCTCGAGTACAATGCTTTCGCATTTGATCACTGCGTCCCTCGCTGAGAATTATGCCCTAGGCATATGCAACTTTTGTAAGGAACCTGGACACATGCAAAGTTGGTGCCCCGGATTAGCTACATGGCTTCAGAAGATAGGTAATTAAATTGTCTCATAAGTTTTATTAAGTTTATTTGCTCCCACTGATTTTGGTGGAATAACTCAGGTGCATTTGCACATATTAAACTTCCTTCAGGAATTTAGAGTTCTTGAACCTTAAAGGAGGGGAGATTCAGGGGAGCAAAGTTTACAAGATTTCATCAAAGTCAAAGACTCTGGAGCCTCACACTAGCATTAAGTCATTAGTTTTAGATTTATTTCCAGCTAATGATGTAATTTATATTAAGAAAGAACATATTTGTTTTCTGTAATGAGAAATTCTGGATATTTGTGTTCTCAATAAGTAATAATACATCATCAAGTTCTTTTAGTGCTTATTTTTCATCGCAATTGTCTTTGACTGTTATTTAAGTTAAATGAGTTAAGAAGTGATGAGACCTTGTCGAATATGTGGCACACTCACGTTTAGACCACTAATTCGAAGGGGAGAATGGAATGTCTCATCAGTTTTGAGATGCTCCTGCTAACAATACTAGTTAAGAATTGCTCTCATCTAGTAGAGTTATAATTTTCTCTCCATAATATTTTATTGTCCATAAGTTTTAAGGGCAAAATTAAGAATAAGTTTTATAATACTCACTACATCTCATTGCTTCAGATATAATACCATTGTAATAGGAGTCATACTCCACAATTACCAACTGCCTCAAATAAGTCAGTGTGATTTTATTCTTTATTCTGGCCACCGCTGGATACGGGATAATTTTCACCGGTTCTGTTGTTCTATCCATTTTCTGGCCACCGCTGTTGTGGATTAGTTCAATTTGAATTAGAGACGGTTGAAGTATGATTTATGTTCATGATTCTGGCCACCGCTGTTTTATGAACATTTAATCATAGCTTTGCTTCTCTAGTTCATCTTCTGGCCACCGCTGATGTGGGCTAGATTAGCAAGGGAAGTTCATCAGTGGTATCTAAGAAAGATATAGTAAATGTCGTGCAAAAGATAAATAAGTTAAAGAGCATCCATTGTAAATTACTTTAGATAAGTTTATGGTTCGACACTTTTAATATTCTGATTGTTCAGAGTTCAATGGAAGCTCACTAAGAAGAAAGGAAATGGGGGAGAAGAAAATCTTAATGAGATAGAGGATAAGTTTTCTCTGTATTGATGATTTAAGATGAGATATATATACATATATGATTTTCTCATATATATTTATATCGTGCCATAAGTGTTCCCTCCATTCCTTATCTAACTCTATTGAGGAAGTACATTAGCTGTTCAATCACAACAGAGACATGTAATGATTAATGATAAGATAAGTATTAGGCACAAAAGTGAGAGCCTCAATTATTTTAAGTCTATTATGAAGAGGCGATAAAGGAGTCTGTGAACTTTAACATAAGAATAGTTCTTTTCATAGCAATTTTCTAATGGGGTCAAAGCAGTAGGCTATAAAGGGTCTACAGGTTTGAAAGTGATTCCAAAAGAAGCTAAGATGCTAAGTTCATAGCTCACAATAATTTTGTGTGTATCATGGGCAACCATGATTCATTTGTAAAGCTAATGTGGATTAATTATTATCCTGATACTCTAAGGTGAATGTTTTCTCCATAAAGCTAACATTATTAAGTTTGCATTCCAACAACGGGGAAAAGTTTTCATCATATCATAAGATGCATCTTAGTGAAGCTCTCCTAAGTTCTGGGGGAGCATAACACTGAGATGGGACCAAAAATGAGTATTAGGATTGTCACTAAAGGGCAAATATTAAGAGTAGCTCTGAAGTGATAAAATGTGAATGCATACACAACTATGCCTATTTATCATAAGTATAAAGGTTAAGTCTAATTAAATAGGAAGACGTTCCTAATGCTTCAATTAGAAGCAATATGCTAAGGTCTATAAGTGATTGACTTAGCATGACAAGCCGGAATGCTTGACAAATTTTATTAGTCTTAGTCCAGGGGAGGTCCACTGGAGAAAGGTGTATAAAAGATGAATGCACCAAATATCATGCTTATTAAATTAAGTACCATTCAGATAAAGTTTTGTAAATGTGTATGGATGTAATTGTGCACATTAAGTTTACGTCCTTCATTCTTACAGATTTGAGCGATTCTGCAGAAAGCTCTAAAACAAAATTAGCATAATTAAGGCTAATTTTGTATGGCATGGTTTAGACAGGCATATGAGATATATTCCGGTATTATTAATGTGTTAACATTAATTTCAAATCAATGTTGCTGTATTTGATTACAGTATTCCTTTTCAAGTAATGACATATAGTTGATGGTGTCAAGTACATTGACAAATATATTGTTATGAAAGAAGGGTCCCAGGATCAAGTTATTTTAATGCTTTAAGTGAATTGATAGTCATGTGACTAATTGAGGGTTTTGTCTCTTATCCTATTTTCGCGAAATTAGTATGGATTTGATGATTAACCTCAAATATGATTTTGGATGAGGCCGAATAAATAGACTCCCAAATAAGTTAGTAAGTGTTCTATTAAGATACTATAGTGGACTTTAGTTAATGATGTCCCGGTATGTCTGTCATGTCTGCCGATGACTCATTCGCTGGGTTTTGCTATTGTATTGAGTGTGAACATAAGGCGAACACAAGTAAGTTTAAGATTAAGACTGTTCGATTAAGCGGGAGATTATTGATCTGTGTAAATCCACCTTCACGTGATCAATGAAACTGAATATTATAAGATAAAGTTATTGACCATCGGTCAAGGGGGAGAATGTTGGATTTGACCTCGGTCAGGCTTTGTTGGGCCATTAGGCCCAAATCTTAATCCTACATTAATCCCTGTTAGTTGCCTTGATCGGGAGGCAACCCTAAGGTCCATTGGGCCCGGCCCCAAGTCCACAGCGCTATATAAGTGAGGGAAGACCCCCTGGGTCAGATTAACGAAGTTAATCTCGAGTTAATCACAGGGGTTAACCCTAATCTACTCGAACCGGTCGTTAAGGCGCTGGAGGGCTTGGAAGCACGGAGTCCCGTTCTTCTGCATCTACTATTTCGTCTGCTACTGACAGAGGACATGAACTGCACTGGTAAGTCCTAAGATCTACTAAGTTTCCGCATTAATCAGTGAGTTAGGCGTGATTAAGTTTTAGACTAGAGATCCTGTGGTTAAGTTATTGTTAATCACGTTAATCGTAAACTAAAGCGGAGCTCCGGCCGGTCGCTGAACGGGTCGGAGGAGACGACGCCCCAGCTCACATCGACCCACCAGAGCCGGCCGGCAAAGGCCAGCACCTGGCTGTCAATGTTCATCTGCCGAGCGAGCGGGAGCGGGGACGGCAAGCCCACCAGCTTCTCCCACTCCCCTGTCTGCGACAGAAACCGCCGCATGACGAAGCTCCGCTCCTCCCCGCCATCGCGGTCCTCGCTGAGCACGGCGGCAGCGTACCTGTCAGGCGGCCGGTCCGGGCGCTCAGATCGGGTGAGGATGCTCATCTCCGAGTACCACGCCGTCTTCCTCGTGCCGTCGATGTCCGGGAGGCGGAACATCTGGCCGCTGAGAGGGTTGCAGACGAATCGCCTCATGTCGACGTCGAGGTTGATGCCGGTCAGCTTGCGCTCCTGGGTGCCGCCGCGCGTGGCGACGATGGGGGCCGTGCCGGCTAAATCCATGAAGGCGAGGAGGAGGAGGCCGTCGCCGCTCGAGGCTTTGAGGATGCCGCCGTAGAGCAGGGACACGTCGTCGCCGTTGGGGTCGGGGCGGGGCGGGTCGGCGAGGTGGGCGGGGATGACGAGGTGGGAGAGGCACGGGGGCTCGGCGAACCGGAGCGACGCGCGCGGCGCCGTCGAGTCTGCTTGCAGCCTCGCGAGCCGATGGATCATAGTCCACGCAGGGTGCGAGGCGGACGAGGAGAAGCTGCGGCGGAGGCGGCCGGAGACGGCGGCGGAGAGGCCGAGGATGCGCCGGAGCGGCATCTCGGAGGAGCCGCCGTGGCGCTGTGCTTGGCTTCTGTGAGGGGGGATTCGCTGATGCCTAGCGTGAAGGGGGATTTTGCTGTTGGTTGCAAATTGCAATTAGGGGAGGGAAAAGTTTGCCACCCTTTTGCAGCACACAAGACGACAAAGAGGTGATTTCGATTTTGAAAACGACCTACTGGAAAGACAATTATTGAGTGCTCTACCCTTGGCCTCCTGTAAAATTCGCTAATGTAGAATTGTAGATTGATAGATTTGACAGCGGGCTCTGTGTGCAAATACTTTGTTCCATGCTTTGCGTTTAACGATGCCAAACAGAACCGTTTTTTCATGCGAACACAGGTGATCATTGCAAGAAAAGCAGAAAAGGCCACACGGACAAAGACCAGTGTTACTCCAGCATACACAATGTTCCCTAAATACTCCAGTGGCTTATGTATGTTTCATAACGGTAGTCACCGTCTCGTGTCAGGTACTCATGCGACCCATTATACAAGCCATACATCCGGAAGTTGTGTTTACAGAAGAGCTGTGCAGCTTCAATAGATCAACATTTGAAAGTTACCACCTATTAATACCTAAATAGCAACAGACGAAAATCTTGCATTCTGAGCTTCGATTCCTGGGATCATCATATCAACGTTTTCCCCATATTCCTCCCAAATGGCGACTCAGGCAATCTGCTGCCAATGAGATCACGCAGCTCGAACTCACTTGGGAACCTCTGCTCAGTCAATTTTGAGAATACCTGAAAATTAAGAGTGATTTTGGTAAAGAAGCAACGATGACATCTAATATCACTATACTCATTACTCTAGTCATGCTGGCAAATATTCTCAAAAAAAATCATGCTGGCAAATCAAGCATGTTCCTACAAAAGGGTGTTCTCCAGAAAGCAAACGGGTAGACAGGGAAGAAGAAAATGCGGGGTGGGGGAAACAGACATGCTATAGGTTCAACACACTGCGATTCCCAAACATGCTCAACAAGAAATAACTGAACCCAGAATAAATTTTACTCTGCCGGAATTAAAAGCAATCCTAGAAGTGGTAATTCATTACACTTCATAAGAGCAGGCAATACTAATTCATTATCACGTATGCACTGCAGAAATGCATTCCACAAGTCAACAGAAAGGACAACAGAAGGCATACCAGCTCTCCATTGCAGTAAACTTCAAAGGCACCAGAGCTCTGTAGAAAGGACTGAGCGAAATTGCCAAATAGCCAGATTGTCGCCATAGTTCCAAATCTATTGGCACGTAGGGAGTAGTACCATGGAGGTGGAACCATTCCAAGTCTGGGGAAAATCTGGTCACCAGCCATTATGGTTGCAACGGCTCCAACTTGAACAATTGGGATAACTTTGCTAAGTACACGCTTGGGGAAGGGTGGAGGATAATTAAGCAAGGTAACATGAATGCCAGGAAATGAGGTTTCCAGCATGCGCTTCATGGTCATTGCAGTTCCCCTACAGTATCAATTAAAAAAATCAGTATAACATGTAGATGTAAAGCATGAGTTCAATTGAAGTATTACTTTTCAAGTGAAATCTGTTATATAGAGATCAGATAGAAGGACGGTTACTTGCCCCCCATCTCTTTCATGTGCCTTTAGTACAATCCATGGGAACTCAAACTGAGGAAACATGTTGAACCAAATATATAATTTATACTGCTTCTTTCAGTTTTCTGCTAAAAATAGTTAATTAACTAGCTGTACCATAGGTACAGAAGTTCTACATCCATATCACAATACAGCAATTAGGAGCCACCTGAATAATTAGTTCTGAACTGCCATGTGTCTCATGTTTAAAATGTACTTCCCTTTCACTACATACTAAGTTGCCCTCCCAAAGAAAGTGTTTCCGGCTCAATGTAGTCGGTTATATAATGGAGGTAGCAACAGTATGCGGCCTAACAAACAGAACGTATTGGTGCGGCGGAGAAATGCTAGATCAGTTGTGGGGAAAATCAAATGAGGCACTAGCAGCCACATCATACAATGATTAGGTTTTCTTCCGTTGAGAACAAAAAGTCACTTTGTGATGCATTTCATGTGAAACTGGACACATGTTCAGAAATATACTCTTTCACCTCCACTCACCATCCTAGAACATTAATTTTATTTTGTACACCAACTATTGCTTCACTCAATCTGCTGGCCCACAAAATTTTAAAGCCAACTATTCTCTCCACTTAAAATCACACTTTTATAGAATTCATTTTCAATATGGTTGAATTTTCTCAGATTCCACTAGGGTAGCAAATCTTTTATAGTGACCAAGGTCCATGACCAGACAGGAGACAGCACAACATTCCTGATGTTACAGTGGTATTTGCAGATGAAAAATGCATGAATGCTACAGGAAGTTGCATACTGTCATATGCAGATTGCACAACAAGCTAGTTTTTTTATGGGACTTTAGAATGTCTCACGGCATTCCATAATTACCAAACTTTGTAGCATTGAAACTGAGGAGTGATGTTTGTCTAATTATCAACTGCCCTACTCTCAATGACACCATGACCTTATAGGCTTACACTGATAATCTGGTTTGCCAAATTATCAAGCCTTGCAGAATCATTGGCGCAATTTTCCTATCCACTCAATTTGATATGCATACCTTTAGAACAACAAGAGCAAAGCATATAAGATTAGTTGGAGTGTTGGAATAATTCTCAGGTGGATAACCCATGCTATCACAACATCATGAAGATATATTTGCAT
The DNA here is from genome assembly GCA_015476505.1 of Urochloa ruziziensis. Lineage (NCBI taxonomy): Eukaryota > Viridiplantae > Streptophyta > Magnoliopsida > Poales > Poaceae > Urochloa > Urochloa ruziziensis. The sequence goes on along the minus strand of CM027120.1, from coordinate 66,304,592 downwards.
ACAAGATGCATTTCACCAAATTTAAAGGATAAGACCAAAAAGTTTAAGAACTAGCTAAACTCAAGCTAAGCCTGTAACCTAGTGCCCATAAGTATTGTTATGAATTATGATTACCATCTCACACAAAATAAATCATGCATATCCCTCATCAATGCCATAGAATACCTGACATCAAGCTAGGATGCCATGGATTTGTTTGTGAACTTTAAAGCATCCTACCATGACTGGGTGTCACTGCTGCTAGATTAAACTTTAACATAAATGATTGACATAAAAATCCAAACATTAAAAAGAGAAACTATTTCCACTCACTCAAATCCGCTTCTTTGAATCTTTCTTGTTCTTTGTAACTTTGTAAGGTCTTCAGCAGATGATTCACACGGCCATTAAGGATAAGTGGCCAAACATATCCCTTACCCAGTTCCCGAATACCATTGCAAATTAACAAAGAGTTCTATAAAATGACTTGGTGTTAAGTTACAAACTGTTGTGCTCAATACTATTACAGTGTTAGTGCATCTATAAACAGCATTACAGTCACATATCCATCATTCACTTGTGGCAGTAGTGAACTAGAGATCCTAATAACTAGCATCATACAAGAGAAATTGCACGTGGTATGGTCGTTTGCAGCAAGCACGAGACAGATAAGCACGCATCAGATAACCTTAAAATTAAGCAAGCAACCACCAATAACCCCAAGACACGGTGGACGGGCTGGGGCGCTGGTTTCACCTATAGGAGCAGGAGGCACAGAACTGCAGCTCGACCGTAGCGCCGTATCCAGCCCCCTCCACGCGTGGCTCCTGCAATCGCATCAAAACAACACGTCAATTTGCAATCCAGATCGGAGATCGGATCGCAGTTCGAGAGCAGGGGGAGTCCCCGCAGGTAGGGTTTGTGACCCACCTGGATGGCTGCCGCCGCGGGGTCGGGGTGATGGTGGTGCGGCGGGTGCGGGTGGTGATGCGGCGGGTGGGGATGGGGGTGGTGCGGCGGGTGCGGGTGGTGGTGCGGCGGATGGTGGTGGTGAGGGGGGTGGTGGTGGGGGTGGCGGAGGTGGGGAGGCGGCGGCGCGAAGATGTGGGTGAGGTCGGAGAAGAAGAGCAGGGCCGGGAGGCCGACGAGGAGGAGCTGCGCGCGATCCATGGCGCGGCGAGGAACGGCTTCGGATGCTCGTTGCCGGTCTTCGCCCCCTTTCGAGACGCGGTTTTGCAGGGGAGAGAGGATTCAGAGGATTGGAGGAAAAGCCTCAAGTGTCGCACTGCCAGGTGGGCTCGCCGAATCCAACCGGCAATGCAGGTCCCACCCACTAGTGCGCATCGTCTGGTGGAGAGGTTGGGCCGCTGGGGCGTCGGGCTCGGATTTGTCGTGTCGATGTGATCCGTGCGTGACAGGCCATGCCGCGCCGTGCGTTTCTAGAATGGCTGGGCCGAAAGTGGGTTCAATAACACATGAAACTATGGAAGCCTAACTCCATTTATCAACCGTGGGCCGTACAATTTCACTTGATGTCCATTTGACACGGCCCCCCGCGCCTTCATTTGTTATGGGAAAAAGGCTCTTTTACCTCAATCGACGTGAGGCCGAGTTCGCGTTTCCCCCCTCAACCACAAAACCAGATATCTAGCCTCATTCAAGTCTCAAAACAGTTCGTTTTACCCCCCTCGGCGGTTTTCACAGTGGTTTTGGCTGACGTGGTGGTGGGGCCCACATGTCAGCGTGGGCCCCATCCCTCTCTCTTCTTCCTCTCCCCTCTTCTTCCTCTATCTCCACCTCCTCCGCCCTCCCCTCCACCGCCGGCCGCTCGGACCTGCTCTGGCCGCCGTCGGCCGCCGCCTCCACGCCCAAGCACTGTCGCGTCGGGCGTCGTCTCCGTCCGCCGGAGCTCCGTCGCCGTCGCCGCCGCTGCCTCGCGAGCTCCTCCGTCGCCACGCTCGGTGGCGTGCATGGCGGGCGCGAGTTCCGTCACCCCCAGCTCGGCTCGACGGCATGCATGGCGGGGCACTGAAGGCCCACCGTCTCGATCTCGGCCGCCGGATGAAGGGGATGGCCGATTCCGGCTGCCGCCACCGCCGCCCTCCCTCGTCCGCCACCAGCGTAGCTCTCTCGGGCCCCGAATCGAACCGCGTGAGGACGGGGAGGAGGAGCTTACGGGGAGGGGGTGGAGGAGGCCAAGACCGCCGCGCGCCCGGCACGAGACCTCCACGGCAGCAACCGAAAACTTCCCCTCCGACCGAGTAAACTCACTAAACTCAGCGCGGGGTAAACTGTAAAGTGAAACGAACGATGTCCTCGCATCGCAGTGATTCGATCTCGTCTCCACGGTACACATCTGCAGCGCTGCGCCCATGCACTGCACTGTGAAGTCCGCTCGATTCCCCCGTCTGGGCAAACACGGGCCGACACACCTTGCCACCACCACGTCAACGCTGGTACACAGTACTGCAGGTAGCAGCTTGCATTGAAGGTGTCACCACGCCAGGCATACGACCAAACACGGGCGCGCCCCTCTTTGCCGGCGCCCCACGACACGTACACAGGCAGCAGGGACCCACGTGCCAGCGACCCGTCGCTGCGACCTCGTTCGTACACTTTCACGAGTCACGACCCGATCGAGCGCGCTGTGGCGGTGTGGCCTACTGGCCCTGGGTGCGTCATGTCCTCTGTACGTGCGAGCCTGAGGTTGCATGGGACTATGGGAGCCTGACGCGGGCGACTTGGGCACTTGGCTACGTGGACGTGTCGACCCGTCATCGATCGATGCCCCGGAAGGCTGGAACACACCGCGAGCGGGACCGGGGAATCGCGACCGTTCATCGGATCGATGGCCGGCGGTGAGACGGCGGGTGGCCGTACTAGCTTGGTAGGCCCGTTGCGCGATCAATGATGAAGAGGGGTCCCTTTTTGGCAAAGCTGGGGCACAAGAAACACGGCCGCATGATGGCGCCCAACGTAAAAAGGAGGCGTAAAGCGGGGACTGGCGCCATTTTTAAACATGTGTGGTACGAGCACTGACGAGTGACGACTCGTTCTTTCTGTCATTCGTTCACCGTGGCAGGCGGGTCTCTGCCCTCTGCAATGTCCTCTGTCGCGGGTTCATTAAGGCCAATGTTAATGTTTGGTCTTACCCGAAATATTTTCATTCATCATATTAAAAGAGAATCTTTAATGCATAAAGTATTAAATGTAAACGAAAAAGGTGAAAGTTATATGGATAGACTGTATCGCGAGACGATTCTAATGAGTCTACTTAGTCTCGAGGTTTCCAACCTATCCATATAACTTTCCACCTTTTTCGTCTACATTTACTACTTCTAAATTGATAAAATCAAAACCCGAAATCTTTTCACCAAATCTTTTCGCGAACTAAACACGGGCTTAGATGGGAGAGTGGAAATTTTTTAGGATGTCAAATCAGAGGAAATTTACCATTCAGGAGTAGTAAACGTAAACTATTGGTAAAACTAATTACAGATCTAGGCACCAAATCGCGAGACAAATCTAATGATGGGTAATTAATTAAGAATTAGTGGACGGTTACTGTAGCATTACTGTTGCAAATCGTGGATTAAGTAGGCTCGTTAGACTCGTCTCGCGACATACACTCCATCCATGTAATGGATTATTTTTTTCGTCTATATTTAGCACTTTATGCGTGTAAGATTCTCTTCGATGTGATAGGTGGAAAAAATTTTATAGGGCAACTAAACACCGCCTAAGTTGGTAAATAGTTGGCATATGGCAAATGGTAATCAGCCTCGCCGCACCGGCGAAAATTGAGTCCGTGTATCGTTCAGAAATTAGAACGGTCGCATAATGCAGGATCTTTCAGCTTGTGAGATGTTGCTACCAAAGTACTCCACCACGACCGTTTTTAAAGCAAGCGTTGACAAGGTGGGCCCCGGCAGGACACGTGTCACGCCCGTTTTCAGAAGAAAACGAACCATCTCATATGCAAGTCTTTAACCAAGGCAACTCACATATAATCGACAAAAATAAATATCACAGCGTGCAAGAATAAATAGAGAGTAGTAAATAGCATTATTACAAGCCAAGGTTTGTCTCCATAGAATAAATAGAGTCTTTATTTAACGCTGCAAACGAAACTCCTCTAAGACCTTGAGGTTGCCTGGCAGAGACGCAGCCTAGAACTCCTGGAAATCGCCGGTGAACTCCTCAAAGCTCCCCACGTCTGAACAAATCCGGATCGGTCGTTGCAAAAATAAATGAACAAGCGTGAGCACATGCCGTACTCAACAAGCTAAAGATAACGATATGATATGCAAGGCTTAAACAAGGATAGGCTGAAGGTTTAAGCATTTAGCATTTTAATTGATCAAATTTTTAATTAAGCAAGCTTAAGTATAAGTTTATACCACCCACAATTAATGAAATAAAATAACATAAAGATGAGAGCCTCAACATAAAGTAAATGATTTGAATAAAATTCCGATAAATTAAATATGTGAGTGTCCAGGCCGCTCGTAACCGTGAGCACGGCTATCATGATAGTTTTTTATTAACCTTGCAAGGTTTGTACAGCTTTACCCAGCAGAAGTGTCACCCTTTTTGCCCGAGGTTTGCAAAGCCCCATTAGACACTTCCTTTGGTGAATGGCCAGGGATCCACTACGAGACCGTTACGAAGCTTCCCTAACAAGTGACAACCCGCTAAGGTTCCAAGCCGAAGCAGGCATAACCCTCTCTGATGAGTGCTCCTTAGCAAAGGCCGCTCCTCAACAGGGCCGGGCTATACACCGTCAACGCTTCCCCTCTTGCCCAGTCCAGGTAAGATTGTCCCAAGCTAGAGTCACTAGTTAATAAGTCAAGGCCAGAGCCCATTAGCACTGCGGTTGTACGGTATGTCCCGGGTGGTTCTCCATGTTTCCGATTAAATAAATGATCTTGTTACCGAGGCATAACATGATAAACTCAAGATTAACATAGGGTTCAATTAAACAGTAGAGCACTAGCAAGATCTACAACAAATTATTAACCCAAGGCAAAGGCATGATAATCAGGATAGGGTGGCTAGGCATGTCCTTAATAGGTAAACCCATCAAAATTAAATATAACATGCAACTATGATTGGTTGAACATAAAAGTAAGTTTTTAATTTAAATAGGACAAAGCATGACCAAGGCGACTTGCCTTCAGCGAACCCTTGCTGCTGCCCGAACTCCTCGAACTCCTCAAACTCCTCTCCCGGGAAGTCCTCGAAGCGCGGATCGTCTACCGGTACACACATGCACAAGCAAAGGAAATAATAAGAAAACAGTACAACAATCATAAGAAACCAACACATGGTCCACACATAAAGATTGTACACGAAACGACGATTCCAACGGTATATAGAACGCGTAAAACGGAGCTAAGATGCAAAAGTTATGATGAAAACAAGATTAGGGACTTGCTGGTAAAGATCAGAAACTTCCAGGGGCCTAATCGTAAACAAAAGGACTAAACTGAAAGGATTTTTGAACTGCGCGAAATAAATAAGTAAATAAGAAGAAAGCCAGGGGCTTTTCTGCAAAACAGCCGACGGCGACGGCGGCTTAACGGCCGGCTGACGCCAGCCTGACGTCAGCGCTAACGCCGGCGCTGACGTCGGCGCGGCCGGCACCGTGGACCACGCCGTGGACGAGGTCCACGGGTCCACGGTGGACCGAGGCGAAAGGGTACGCCAGGATTTAATCCTGGCCGCTCGCTTCAAATCAACGGCTGGCGGCGGCTCCGGCGGAACGGCGGCGACGGCGACGGCGGCGCCATGGCCGGCGAGCGGCGGCTCACGCGAACAGGCGCGGGAGGGCACGGAGGCGCGTGCCAAATGCACCAAAACGACGCGGAGCGCCTCGCGAACCTTACCCAAGAGACGGCGGCGACCGGAAGCGGCGGGAGGCGGCGGCTCGAGCGACCGGGGGGCGGCGGCGCTAGGGTTTCACGCGGCGGCGGCGCACCGAGGCTTGCGGCGGCTAGGGTTTCGGGTGGGGGCGCGCGAGGCGAGGCGGCGCGCAATAAATAGGCCGGGGAAAGGCCTTGGCGTGCGTGCCACGCCACGGGCGACGCGGCGGAGTCGGACTCGAGCTCGAGTCCGGCTCGGGCACGGCTGCCCGGCGGGGATGACAAGCGGGCCCCACCGGTCAGCGACTGAGCGAAGGCGGGCGGAGGCGCGGGCGCAAGCGCGAGAGGGAAACGGAAAATCGACAAGGCGGCCGCGGGCGCGAGCGAGGTGTGAAAGCGGAAATCCACGCGGCGCCAACGACGTCAGCAACCAGCGGCCGCGCGCGGGGAGCTGGGCCGCGGCTGCTGGGCCGCGCTGCGAGCTGGGCCGGCTGGGCTGCGATGCGAAGAGCGCGAGGGCGAAACTGAGCGGGCCGAAAAGCTCAAGGGGCAAAACTGGACTTAGCTGAAATTAAACAAAACAACATTCAAACTAAAATTTGAATTCAAACAAACTTGAATCCAAACACAATAAAATAAATATGCAGCAGCATGAATGCAACAATGCAACCTACTTTAATTTAATTTGAGAAAATGTTTTCCAACTCACATTTAATTCGAATAAATTCTAGAAAATCCTTAAAAACCTTAACTGAGCTTGAATAAATTCTAGAAAATTTTATTAATTGCAAAAGTTGAAATTTAGGGTGTTACAAACCTCCCCCCCTTAAGAAGAATCTCGTCCTCGAGATTCGGATAGATTATCGAAGAGATCTGGAAATTCTGCCTTTAACTCATCCTCTCTTTCCCAAGTTGCCTCATCCTCTGAATGGTGACTCCACTGCACCTTGCACATGGTAACTGACTTGTTCCGCGTAACTCTCTGTAGTGTCTCCAGAATTCTGATAGGTCGCTCATCATAAGTCAGATCATCGGACACATTCAACTCTTCCAAGGACAACTGCTCCTCTGGTACCCTGAGACACCGTTTCAACTGAGAGATATGGAACACATCATGCACATCTGAGAGTCTGGCTGGCAATTCTAACCGATAAGCAACTTCTCCCATCCTCTCTAGTATCTTGTATGGGCCAATAAAGCGGGGTGACAACTTCCCTTTTACTTTAAACCGGCGCATGCCTCTGACGGGTGACACCTTCAAATATACAAAATCACCTTCCTCAAAGGTCAAAGCTCTGCGGCGTGTATCAGCATAACTTTTCTGCCTTGATTGCGCTGATCTCAGATTTTCCCTTATCAACTGCACTTGCTTCTCAGCCTCTTGCAGAACCTCTGGCCCAAACACTTGACTTTCTCCAGCCTCATTCCAGAAGAGGGGCGTTCTACACCTTCTCCCGTACAAAGCTTCGAACGGTGCCATCTTGAGGCTCGCCTGATAGCTGTTATTGTAAGAGAACTCCGCATAGGGTAAACTTTTCTCCCAGCTGCTTCCGTGCTTTAAGGCACAAGCCCTCAGCATATCCTCCAATATCTGATTAACTCGCTCTGTCTGGCCATCTGTCTGAGGATGGTATGCTGAACTGAAATTCAACTTTGTATCCATGGATTCATGCAGCTTCTGCCAGAACCGTGACGTAAACTGAGTACCCCGATCAGAAACTATTTTCTTAGGCACGCCATGCAGACACACGATCCTGGACATGTATAATTCTGCCAACCTGGCGCTGGTGTACTCTATCCTCACAGGTATGAAATGAGCTACCTTAGTAAGCCGATCCACGATAACCCATATAGAATCATGACCGTTCCGAGAGCGAGGTAACCCCACTATAAAATCCATGCTGATTTCTTCCCACTTCCATTCTGGCACTTTCAAAGGTTGGAGTAGCCCTGCTGGCCTCTGATGTTCTGCCTTGACCCTCTGACACGTGTCACACACAGCCACATATTCAGCAACATCCCTTTTCATACCATACCACCAGTACATCTGCTTTAGATCTTGATACATTTTAGTGCTTCCAGGGTGAATAGAATAGGCAGAATCATGAGCTTCTCTGAGAATAGTCTTTCTAATATGATCGATGTCAGGCACACAAATCCTCTTACCAAGCCAAAGTGTTCCTTGTTCATCGAGTCGGTAGTCAGGTGCCTTCCCTTCACTCATCAGCTCCTTGATTTCCTTCACCTTAGCATCCTCTAGCTGACCATCACGGATTTCCTGCTCCAAGGTAGACGCTAATTCTAGCGTGACTCCTTCAGTGTGAGCTACCATCCCAAGGTTCAATTTCTCAAAATCTTTAAACAACTCTTCGGGCAGCTCGTGTGCCAGCACCATGTTCAACTGGTCCTTCCTACTCAGAGCATCCGCAACGACATTTGCCTTGCCCGGGTGGTAATGTATCTCCAGATCATAGTCATTAATCAGCTCCAACCAACGGCGCTGCCTGAGATTGAGATCCCTCTGGGTGAAAATGTACTTCAAGCTCTTGTGGTCTGTATAGATGTTACACTTATTCCCCACTAGGTAGTGCCTCCAAATCTTCAGAGCGTGTACCACAGCTGCCAACTCCAAGTCGTGGGTAGGATAATTCTGCTCATGCTTCCTCAACTGCCTCGATGCATATGCCACCACATGTCCTTCCTGCATAAGCACACACCCCAATCCCAGCTTAGATGCATCACAATAGACGTCAAAACCTTTGCTGATATCCGGCATCACAAGAACAGGGGCAGTAGTCAACAGCTGCTTTAGCTTCTCAAAACTGGCCTGACAAGCTTCGGTCCACTTGAAGTCTGCATCCTTCTCCAAAAGTGAAGTAAGAGGCTTCGCTATCTTAGAGAATCCCTCAATGAACCGACGATAGTAACCTGCCATTCCCAAGAAACTTCTTACCTGCTTCACAGAAGTAGGTGGCTTCCAGTTCAACACATCATTAACCTTCCCTTGGTCAACTGCTACGCCACCATCAGTAATGACATGACCCAGAAAAGAAACTTCCTTCATCCAGAACTCACACTTGCTGAACTTGGCATACAGCTGGTTCTCCCTCAACTTCTGCAACACCAACCTCAGATGCTCTTCATGCTCTTCCTCGTTCTTGGAGAATACCAGGATATCATCAATGAACACCACCACGAACTTATCCAGATATTCCATAAACACCTTATTCATCAGATACATGAAGTAAGCGGGGGCATTAGTCAAACCAAAGGACATTACCGTGTACTCATAAAGGCCATATCTGGTGGAGAAAGCTGTCTTGGGAATATCACAAGGCCTGATCTTCATCTGATGATAACCGGAACGCAGATCAATCTTAGAAAACACTCTGGCTCCTCTCATCTGGTCAAAAAGGTCATCAATCCTGGGCAACGGATACTTATTCTTGATAGTGACATCATTAAGTAACCTGTAATCCACACACATCCTTTCTGTGCCATCCTTCTTCTTTACAAAGATAATCGGTGAACCCCACGGTGAAGAACTAGGACGGATAAAGCGTTTACTTAAAAGTTCCTTTAATTGTTGTTTCAGTTCTTCTAAATGTTTAGCAGAGAGTCTATATGGTCTTTGCGAGATGGGTGCAGTACCAGGAATAAGATCAATGAGAAATTCGACATCTCGGTCAGGTGGCATACCTGGCAGCTCGTCTGGAAAAACATCTGGGAAATCACACACCACCTTAATATCTCCTAGCGACACACCATCCATTTGATTAACTGTACCATTGGTTGCACCTTCTGCTGTGGAGGGTAGAACAACGGCATATTCAATCCTTTCCCCTTGCGGTGAAGTGAGCCATACTGACCTCTTCGCACACTGAATGACTGCATCATGCTTTGCCATCCAACCCATACCAAGGATAACATCAATTCCTTGTGATTCAAGAACTATCGGATCGGTCCGGAAATCTTTCCCCATTATATTAATGTTAACATCACGACACCTGTAAGCTCCCTTCATCTGCCCCCCCGGTGAGGATACTAACATAGGTCTAGGCATGATGCACATGGGAATGCTATGTTGGGCTACGAATTGGGTAGTAATAAAAGAATGGGATGCTCCAGAATCGAATAGAACTGATGCAGGAGCTGAGTTGACAAGGAACATACCAAGCAGAACTTCTGGGTGCTCCTGAGCTGTCTCAGCTGCAACGTGATTTACCCGGCCTTGCATGTAGTTCTGGCGTCCCCTGCCACTCTGTGGTGTAGGATTCCCGGTCCTGGCCTGCTGAGTTTGCTGGTTCTGTCCCTGTGGGGTCTGGGTCTGCTTCCGGGGACAGTTGTTGGCAAAGTGATTAGGATCACCACACTTGAAACAAGCACGAGGGGTAGTAGTGCTGCCTGGAGCTGGTGTCTTCACTGGTGTCTGAGCTGGAGTAGTCTGGCGGTTCTGCTGGAAGTTCTGTTGGGTATTCTGCTGGGATGCGGGACGTTGCGGTGTAGGTGCGGAGCGCTGACCCTGGTTCTGCCCATATCCACCATTGTAACCTCCAAAGCGGAACGGTGCGCTCTGCTGAGGTGGGGTGAAGCGAGGGCGAGAGATGTGCTAGACTGTCCGGACCCACTGAACTTCCTCTTCTCACCCAGCTCCTGGCGTTTGTGTTCCAGACCAATTGCCTTGTCTATCAGTTCCTGAAAGGTGGGGAAGGTGTGAGAGTACAACTGATAGTTTAACGGCCCAATCAAACCGTTCAGGAACCGTTCCTGCTTCTTCTCATCATCAGACACCTCTTCTGGAGCATAACGGGACAACTGGATGAACTTGTCCCGATACTCACTCACGGACATTCCTCCCTGCTTAAGAGCAAGGAACTCTGCTTTCTTCAGCTTCATAAGACCTGTCGGAATGTGATACTTCCTGAAGTTGTTCTTGAACTCATCCCAAGTGATAGCATCAGCATCCTCATGAGCGGCCGTGAACGAGTCCCACCAATCTGCAGCAGTTCCCTCCAGGCGTCCAGAAGCATAAAGGACCTTCTCCCGGTCAGTACACTGAGTAATTTCCAGCATCCTTCCCACAGTCTTCAGCCAGTCGTCAGCCTGAAGCGGATCCGCGGAATGAGAGAACGTCGGGGGCCTGTGGCTCATGAACTCCCTATGCTTGTCCCTGGGCGGCGGGTTCTGGTTGTTGTTCCCCTGGTTGTTGTTCCCCTGGTTGACCTTGAGCCTTGGAGTCCAGCCACAGTGTTAGTCAATGTCTGGAGGAACACCATCTGCGCCTCAAGAAACGGCTCCATCTCTGACGGCAGTGTTGGTTCTGGCTGAAGGTTCGGGTTGGGGTTGACGTTCCTTGACGGACGAACTGTTGGTGGTTGATCAACTCCTGCACCAGACCTGGTGTTCACCATCTGAGTGTTAGAGATACAGGTTTCAGATTGTGACTGATAAAGATATAAAGAAAGATTGTGCTCAACAGCGTAATTAGATAATAACAGAAAATTTCAGGATAGGACAGAATTCTGATTAGACGAAAAGACCAGATATAAGTCGTGAACAGGACTTCCAAAAATTATGAGAAAATTACAGGATAAAGATTACTAAATTCCGGAACCAACCCAACTTGAATAATATAAATCGGAGTTATAAAACTCGAGATATAAAATAAACAAGCTGTCTACGTCAAACCATTGTGACAGATTCAGGTTCTGAGAAAAGCAGATGCATAACTCTCTGTCCGTAAGTCCAAAAATCATGAAAAATTACCAGGATTTCACCCATTAAATTCTGAATCTAACCCACTTGGTTTCACTTGAAACCGATCTCTGTAGCTTCGGAATAAATTCGAACAGTACCGAAAGGTCATGCAGTGACGCGAACCGATTTGCGTTGAACAAGATTTATAAGATAGATAAAGCGAGATAGATAAAGGATTAAATTATGAGACAAAATTAAAACCCCAAACTAAACTTTATTAAACTGATGTCGCTGTGGTAAACTCCACAACACACCACACTCATTACAAAGACCCAAATCATCCATAAGCAAAATGACAAGCACACGTTCACTCTTAACAAAAGGCGCAACTCGAAACGACGATCGTTTAACGCTAACGATTACAAGAACTCCTAACTCTTAACTTAAGGACTCCGAAACTCCTAACTCCTAAGCTCCTAAGCTTCCTCAAAGCTAGTTGATGTAGGTGATGGCTCCTCCATATCTTGTCTTGCGGCGAGGGGGTGAACGTGCTGGACAAACTTCTTTATCTTCCTCCACCTCCGCTGGATCCTCTCCACGGAGTGCAGCTCGAAGCTTCTTGTTCTTCAACCTTTCAGCAGCTAGCATATCATAGGCATGGTTCAACTCATCGGTGGTGCCCACAGCATAGGTGTGAACCGCTGCGGTGTACTTGGCATGGTCCCTCAGGTCCTCATTCAGTTGATTCTGGATGTCCAGGATTATGCTGCTCACGGCCTCCGGTGCTGTCCGAGGGAAGAACTTCCAAATGGTGCCTTGCAGCTCACCATTTTCTTGATAAAGCACCCTTCCAAAGGCCTGAAGCGCAGCATCATCCCTTCCAGCTGCAAAACTGCCTCTGAATGCTATGGCTTGAAACTTGGCGGCCTCCAGAGTCCCTCCATGCACATAATCAGCGACGCGAATCTGCACGGACACCTTCCACTCTGCCGGATACCTGGGGTGACGCCATTGATTACCCTTGTACATAATCTCTACCGGCAGTTGGAGACGCTCAAACAGCTCCTTGAGTAGCGCGGGAAGACGGGCATTGCCACCATCGTGATAGTGGCGAGTCAGAGTCCAGAACTCAGGCGGAGGCGGCTGGGCATTCTCTGAATCCTCAGATGAAGACTGATCTGGAGACTGGATAGCCTCCTCGTAGTATTCTCCTTCGCCCAGGTACTCCTCTACCTCCTCAGGATCCTCCTCTTCGTCTTGAACTTCATGATGCTCTTCTCCTGCAGGAGCTTCAGCTTGGGCTTCCTGCTGCTCCTCCACTCCAACGGCGACTGGAGGCACTGGCTGGTCAGCATCAACCGCTGGAGCACCATCTTCACCTTCTTCAACATCTTCAATCTCGATCACCTCCACCTCCTGCAGCGGCGGCGTGTGCACCTCCACATCGGGGCCTTCCACCACCAGCTGAGCATCAACCTCTTCATCACTGTCTTCCTCCCACTCACGGACACGCTGAAGCATAGCACTCTTACGAGCGGACTCCCGAGTCATCACCATCTTCTGAGATAAGGAAAATTTTCAACAAGTAAGATATGTAATAAAATGAATAGAAATAGCTCCAAGGGTGAGATAAAATCAACGACAAGAAGAGATAAAATAAAGATAAAAATAAAAATGGAATAAAATAGTTTTATATCAGAGTCAAGCGGAAATAAAAGGCTTCTAAGCTTTAGTATCCTTAATTCGACCATTTTCTAACTAGGCTAACGTTCCTAGAGGCAACACGGCTCTGATACCACTTTTGTCACGCCCGTTTTCAGAAGAAAACGAACCATCTCATATGCAAGTCTTTAACCAAGGCAACTCACATATAATCGACAAAAATAAATATCACAGCGTGCAAGAATAAATAGAGAGTAGTAAATAGCATTATTACAAGCCAAGGTTTGTCTCCATAGAATAAATAGAGTCTTTATTTAACGCTGCAAACGAAACTCCTCTAAGACCTTGAGGTTGCCTGGCAGAGACGCAGCCTAGAACTCCTGGAAATCGCCGGTGAACTCCTCAAAGCTCCCCACGTCTGAACAAATCCGGATCGGTCGTTGCAAAAATAAATGAACAAGCGTGAGCACATGCCGTACTCAACAAGCTAAAGATAACGATATGATATGCAAGGCTTAAACAAGGATAGGCTGAAGGTTTAAGCATTTAGCATTTTAATTGATCAAATTTTAATTAAGCAAGCTTAAGTATAAGTTTATACCACCCACAATTAATGAAATAAAATAACATAAAGATGAGAGCCTCAACATAAAGTAAATGATTTGAATAAATTCCGATAAATTAAATATGTGAGTGTCCAGGCCGCTCGTAACCGTGAGCACGGCTATCATGATAGTTTTTTATTAACCTTGCAAGGTTTGTACAGCTTTACCCAGCAGAAGTGTCACCCTTTTTGCCCGAGGTTTGCAAGGCCCCATTAGACACTTCCTTTGGTGAATGGCCAGGGATCCACTACGAGACCGTTACGAAGCTTCCCTAACAAGTGACAACCCGCTAAGGTTCCAAGCCGAAGCAGGCATAACCCTCTCTGATGAGTGCTCCTTAGCAAAGGCCGCTCCTCAACAGGGCCGGGCTATACACCGTCAACGCTTCCCCTCTTGCCCAGTCCAGGTAAGATTGTCCCAAGCTAGAGTCACTAGTTAATAAGTCAAGGCCAGAGCCCATTAGCACTGCGGTTGTACGGTATGTCCCGGGTGGTTCTCCATGTTTCCGATTAAATAAATGATCTTGTTACCGAGGCATAACATGATAAATCAAGATTAACATAGGGTTCAATTAAACAGTAGAGCACTAGCAAGATCTACAACAAATTATTAACCCAAGGTAAAGGCATGATAATCAGGATAGGGTGGCTAGGCATGTCCTTAATAGGTAAACCCATCAAAATTAAATATAACATGCAACTATGGTTGGTTGAACATAAAAGTAAGTTTTTAATTAAATAGGACAAAGCATGACCAAGGCGACTTGCCTTCAGCGAACCCTTGCTGCTGCCCGAACTCCTCGAACTCCTCGAACTCCTCTCCCGGGAAGTCCTCGAAGCGCGGATCGTCTACCGGTACACACATGCACAAGCAAAGGAAATAATAAGAAAACAGTACAACAATCATAAGAAACCAACACATGGTCCACACATAAAGATTGTACACGAAACGACGATTCCAACGGTATCTTGAACGCTTAAAACGGAGTTAAGATGCAAAAGTTATGATAAAAACAAGATTAGAGACTTGCTGGTAAAGATCAGGAACTTCCAGGGGCCTAATCGTAAACAAAAGGACTAAACTGTAAGGATTTTTGAACTGCGCGAAATAAATAAGTAAATAAGAAGAAAGCCAGGGGCTTTTCTGCAAAACAGCCGACGGCGACGGCGGCTTGACGGCCGGCTGACGCCAGCCTGACGTCAGCGCTAACGCCGGCGCTGACGTCGGCGCGGCCGGCACCGTGGACCACGCCGTGGACGAGGTCCACGGGTCCACGGTGGACCGAGGCGAAGGGGTGCGCCAGGATCTAATCCTGGCCGCTCGCTTCAAATCAACGGCTGGCGGCGGCTCCGGCGGAACGGCGGCGACGGCGACGGCGGCGCCATGGCCGGCGAGCGGCGGCTCACGCGAACAGACGCGGGAGGGCACGGAAGCGCGTGCCAAACGCACCAAAACGACGCGGAGCGCCTCGCGAACCTTACCCAAGCGACGGCGGCGACCGGAAGCGGCGGGAGGCGGCGGCTCGAGCGGCCGGGGCGGCGGCGCTAGGGTTTCACGCGGCGGCGGCGCGCGGAGGCTTGCGGCGGCTAGGGTTTAGGGTGGAGGGGCGCGCGAGGCGAAGCGGAACGCATTAAATAGGCCCGGTGGCCTGCCTTGGCGTGCGGGCCAAGGCGGCGGCGGCGGAGTCGGACTCGAGCTCGAGTCCGGCTCGGGCACGGCTGCCCGGCGGGGATGACAAGCGGGCCCCACCGGTCAGCGACCGAGCGAAGGCGGGCGGAGGCGCGGGCGCAAGCGCGAGAGGGAAGCGGAAAATCGACAAGGCGACCGCGGGCGCGAGCGAGGGGTGAAAGCGGAAAACTACGCGGCGCCAACGACGTCAGCCACCAGCGGCCGCGCGCGGGGAGATGGGCCGCGGTTGCTGGGCCGCGCTGCGAGCTGGGCCGGCTGGGCTGCGATGCGAAAGGCGCGAGGGCGAAGCTGAGCGGGCCGAAGAGCTCAAGGGGCAAAACTGGACTTAGCTGAATTAAACAAAACAACATTCAAACTAAAATTTGAATTCAAACAAACTTGAATCCAAACACAATAAAATAAATATGCAGCAGCATGAATGCAACAATGCAACCTACTTTAATTTAATTTGAGAAAATGTTTTCCAACTCACATTTAATTCGAATAAATTCTAGAAAATCCTTAAAAACCTTAACTGAGCTTGAATAAATTCTAGAAAATTTTATAAATTGCAAAAGTTGAAATTTAGGGTGTTACAATTTCTATGCCATCCGACTTCAGCACTGTCAAGTCTGCTCAGAATTCATGTCCACCGATCAAGATACGCACGGACTTGCAAATCTCTGAGCATCTAATATCTCCAAGTGGTGAGCTGGTGATGATGGCTTCCATCTCGGTGTAGTCGAGGTTGACTGTTCAGTGACAAACTTCGATGATATGTATGAGCTTGTTGCTCCTAAGTCAAACAGAACTAACGCTTTCACACCATTGACTAGGAACTCTCCCATAACAACTTCGGGTGCATCCTTGGCATCTTCTTCTGTCAAGTGATTCAGTCTTCCGCGAACTGCTCTGTCAGGTGCCTGAGGTGCTCTTCTTGTAGGCGTAGTTGTTCTTCCCGATTTGGACTTGTTCTTCCGATTCTTTCCGGGGCATTCAAAAGTCCGATGTCTAATGCCTCTACAATTGCAGCATCTGATCACAACATCGTCTGTGATATGAGTTTGCTCGAGTTCTTGTCCTATATTGTCTCCTTCTTGAGCATGTTGCATGAGGTAGCTCCTCTGGGAGTCTCTCCTGGGATTCGGTAGGTTGCTTTGTCTATCTTGCGGCCTCTGAGGTGGGCCAAGGTGTGGCTGGTGTTCAGCTCCTCTTCTCTTAGCTCTAAGGCTTTCTTGCTTGCTAATCTGCTCTCTCTCAACTGCCATAGCTCGATTCACCATATGCCTCAGCGAAGGGTAGTCTACTCCTGCCAAGAAGATCTTGATCTCGTAATTTAGACCTTGGTGAAACCAAAACTGTTTCTTCTCATCAGAATTAGTATGGTCAGGGACATATCGCATCATTCTGCTGAAATGGCTTGCATACTCTTGCACCGACATGTTTCCTTGAGAAATCCTGAAAAACTCTTCCACTTTGTTGACCCAGACTTGCTTCGGGATGTGAAACTTCAAGAAGGCTTTGGTGAACTCCTTCCAAGAGATATGAGCAGGGTCCTTGTGTGACTTGTAGAAGTCATTCCACCAAGCTCTGGCAGTACCGGTTAGCTGGTAGGTAGCAATATCCACACATTCCTTCTCTGTGCAGGCAGTCAGGTCCAATCTCTTCTCAATCTCCTCTAACCAATCAGCAGCATCGAGGGGTGCTTTGGCCTGATAGAAAGTGGGTGGCTTCAGCTTGAGAAAGCTCTTGATCCTCTTCCAACTCTTCTCCACGGGTGTTCTTGCTGCGATACCAGGACATCTGTCACTTGCTGAAGTATTTGAGTCTGATTTGCCATAGCTTGTGCAAGGCTCGGGTCTTCGTTCGGGACTCGGTTGGCTTCATCTTGTTCTCCTTCCACATTCTACAAGGTAGGGTGGAGGGCAAGTCTAGTTAGGTCAGTCCGGATACTAACACAAAGCAGAGATAAGCACAAACAAGAAAACAACTACTAAAGGTCCTACACTCACGGTGAAGAAGCATAAAGAATCGCAAGGTTTCGATAAGAACCATGCACTCAAGCAATTAGAATTCTAGACAAAAGAAGCTACTTCGCGGCATCATCAAAATGGTAGGCTGTAATGGTTCGGGTTGTTGATCTTCTGTCTGTCATCCTTCTGTCTCAACTTGATTGGGTTACGAAAGGGAATTGATTTGACGTACGTAAGATAGAGGATTATTCAAGGCAAAGAGGGGCAGATTTCAAAATATATCAATGGGGTATATAAAGTAGAGCATTTAGAATGTCCTAAAGCTATCGACCAGTCTATGGTAGCGTGCTATGGCCAAGTATGGCTTTGATACCAACTGTGACGAACCGGATTTTCGTAATCGAGAATCCGACTCTCTGTACCCTTGTGATAGTCCCTGCATCAGTAGCTATCATGTATATAACTCATCTTAGCATAATATCATAGACATACAAAGAATTTAGATTACAAGAAGAGATTTACATCCATGCCAATATGGAAATACGTACATAGTACAAGCCTCACGGGCTGAGCGACAAGCGGAAATCCAGCGTAGTGGTAGCTAAGTCTTCAAGTCTTCATCTTCAATCCACAGGCATCCTTGAGCGAAGCAGCGCTACCCGCCTAACACATTCGGACTCGAACATCAAGTCCTAACCTGCAACTCACAAACTACCCCCAAGGAATGGGATAGGTTCACGTCACCATCTATATGCAAGCTTTAAGTGGCCTATATTCTAAAGGTAAAAGTATATCAAGGAAAGACTCGGGTTTCCTATGCAGCGGCCAAGTATAAAACATCATCATCCCCAACTATATCACAACAGCACGGGCTATTCTAGCACACCAGACTCCCGTCTCAACCTCACCACCTTCTCCTCTCGAGTCGATGGGGAAGCTTCCGACCCTCCCCATCTCAACGGCAAACGCCGGAGCTTAACCTCAACTAGTAGCTCTCATCCCAACCTATAATTTTAGAAGAGGGGAGATAGAAAGTCCCAAACACTAATTAGAAGAAGCCGGTATACAGGGGGTGTCCATGACCGAGGACACGGCTATACGTATAGGCTCTAACTCTGCAGAGCGTGTACACCTGGAACCACTCGGGCTGCGATCGGTTGCAAGCTGATCGAGATGCAACCCACAACCATGACTCCCTAATCAGACAGGTACCATCCTGTATTCCCAGACTTGGACCCATTCGGTAACCCGAACGATCCGGGATCGTGAGTCCCTAGCACCACACAGGCACTGAGACTCTCAGAAACAAGGGCTGAACGCAGCCAGGCTCCGCACACCCTCGTGCAACGGCAAGCCCAATCCTAACACACTACTCCGCTGCAATGGTACTAACTAACTAGAGAATGGCTGAAACCCCTCCCATAAGGGTAAGCGGTGCGTACGTAAAAGTCCTGTAACCAGGTCCAACCGACTCGGCCTAAGCCAGAGCAAGCAAGTCCCCGTCAAATGCGTATCCACATCGTGGTCCGCGAATCAGCACCCATCATAGGTATGGCCGCTCTACGCCTCAAGTCCGTCCATATCACAAATCATATGTACCCGTTACGGTACAGGAGGTGTCGAAAAGCCTCCAAGCCCCGACCCGAAGGTCGGTTAATGTTTGCTCACTCCAGCCGGGGGTTCGAAACTCTCCAAGTTTTCCCACCCAAAATACTCACGCCAAGAGGTTTAAAACCACCACTATATCCCACACATGTAAGCAGCACCATAGCAATCATATATAGTAGTGTAGTAGGCAATCAAGGAATCAGGTTATATAGATAGGCTATGCGGGCTCATCATCATCTCATCAATGCAATAGACCGCTAGCAATTCTACTTGCATGCCTAATAGGTACAAAGAAGCAGAATGGGCGTGAACCTGGAGTTACGTCCTTAGCTTCGTCTTCAGCGTAGTCGACGTCGTCGAAGAAATCCGGGTCCTCCGGGGATCCTATTGGACGCAAATATAAATTAACAACGACATCCACTAGCAAATAAACTCCAAATAAGAATCAATAGAGACCCAAATAACACCAAACTCTATGCTATCGTGTTCGTCATGAGTTTAGAAAAATTCTGAAACTGGTTTCATATTTTTCTAAGCTACGGTTGATTTATTATGACTTTCCAAAGTTTAAATCCATTTTTGGGATTTATAAATCATTCTGGAAAAAGAAATAAAAGTTAGAACACAAGTTAGCAGCTGGGGTGTGCCAACTGTTGATTCAGGGTTGATGACATCATCATGGGTCCTGATGATGTCATCGTTGACTTGGTCGAAGTTTGGCTGGTCAACAGTCAAAGGGGGCAAGGTCTCGGTCAAAGGCTACCGAGTCTGTCAAAGGGTCAGCGGGTCCACATGTCAACATGCGGGCCCAGGTCAGGTGGGTCCAGGCTGTCAGTCAGTGGGTCCCATAAGTGGGCCCATGGTCCTACGGGTCATTAACAAGTTAGCCACGTGGCGGACGACTCGGCACTGGGTCGACGCCACGTGTCGGGCATAGGTTGGCCAGCAAGGCTTTGCGTGGCGGTCACATGACTACGTCGCGGACGCTACTCGGCTAGGTCTGAGGTGTAGGGCGCGATTTTAGGAACCTAACGCAACCGGTTTGGCATTAAACGGAGCTAGGATGGAAAAGATATGGATTTTCCAATGTTTAAGCCGTTTTAGTTATTAAGAAATAGGATTTATAAAAGAATAACCCATTTCTTAAAATTACAGGGGCCTAGATGCAAAACAGCCGAGGTGGAAGGGCCTTTTTGTGAAAACAGAAAAGATTGAGGGCTTGGATGGAAAAGATCAGGGACAAAATATAAAAGAGGCCGGTCGGGGTGTTTTCTGCAAAAGTGTATAGGTGGAAGGGCCCTTCCGTAATTACGAGAAAGCTCAAGGGCTTTGCTGTAAAAAGACAGTGACCGGTTGGAAAAGGTCGGCTGGTGATGACGCCAGCGCCTGTGTCATCTCCTGCACGCGATCCGGTGTGGCTGGGCATCGTGAGGTCCGTGGTGTGGCTTGGCTCGGGGAACGACACGTGGGACACGGGATTCTCTACGGCCAGGCGATCCGGTGCGGCTTCGCCCCGCGCGGCGTGGCGCGGCACGGCGGAGATCCTAGGTGCGGCAGGGCTCAAAGCGGTGACGAGAAGGCGGCGGCGGGGTCCGGCAGCTGCTAGGGCGGCTATAAGGTCCGGTCTAGGTGCTAAAGGCGGGGCCTTGGCCTTGGTTACGCGCGGCGTCGGCGGAGCGGCGGCATGCGAGCACGCGAGCGGAGAGCGCTCGACAAAATGCCTCAAAGGGTAACCGAGGTGGCTAGGCTTGGCGAGGCAGCGGTTCTACACGACGGCGGTGCTGGCGGCCTAAGGCGGGAGTGGCTACGGGTACTGCAAGAAAAGGTGAGCACGGCGCGAAGGCCGGCTCCAGAAGAGGTTTGGTGGCGGCGGGGCGCGCGCGGAGGGTTCTTCGGCGAGGATTGCCGGACAGCATGGTGCACGGAGAGAGAGGGCTAGGCTCGAGCTCACCTTGGGCTTGGGGAAAGATGCGGCGATGCAGTGGAGAGTCGAGGTCGTGGCGAGGCGGGGCCATGCAGGCTCGACGCGGGCGGCGGTGCTCCGGGACGGCGTCGTGGTCTTGGCGTCGCGGGCGGCACTCCTCCTACCCTCGGTCGGTGAAGACGGCGGTGGTGCTCTGGCGACGGCGGCGGCTTGGCGTAGTCGACGACGTGGCGGCGGTACTCCGGGCGGCGTCCTCTTGGCGTCGTGGGCTTGCGCTCTTCCTTCCGTCGTCCGGCTCCTCTGGTTCTCTGTCGTGGGGAAGACGGCGATGGCGTGGTCGAAGCAGTGGACGGCGGTGACGGCGCATGGTCGGCGTCGCGGTGTTGGGGTCCTCCTTTCCCGCAACGGGCGGCGTCGGCTTCAGGCCTCCTCGCTCCTCCTCCCTCTTCTTTTTCCTTCCTCAATCGTCCTCTCCCTCTCCTGGTGGCGGCGGTGTGGAAAACCCCAAAGGGGTGTCGGCTTGGGCAGAGAGAGTGGCGCTCCTTGATTTTATAGCGGCGGCGCAAGGGGAAACGCTCGGGGCAAGGTCGGGGACACACGGATGGCCAAGAGCGCCTGGAGCGAGGCACGGGGACACGCTGTGACACCCTCAAAATTAAAAAGAAATTATTCAATTAATTATTAGATTAATTATTAGATTTATCAGGACAATTAGGGAATTAAATAGGAATTACTAGGAATAATAGAGTATAAAATAGTAATGGAAAAATAAAATAAAGTTCTATAACTTGAGCGCTCCATGAGGACTAAACTAGTATCGGAAACCCTAGGGTCAAATCAAAAGAAGTTAAGTTAAAATTTGGATCAAAATCTATTCAAATCCCTTAAAAGAAATAGAAAAAGGATCTTATGCGTGATGGGCCGTCAGTCTGCGGCCCAGCTCACAAAGTCCGTTTTGGCCCCCTCAACTCCCTCCCTGGCTCACCCTCCCGCGCGGCCCGGCCCACCTCCCTCTCCCTCTTTCTCCCTCCTCTCGCCTCTGCGCGGCCCAGTCTGGCCCACGCCGCGTCGTCGTCTTCCTCCTCTCCCTCCTTCCTCCGGTTCTTTCCCCCTCCCTCATTCCTTCGGCACCACCGCCGCTGCGCACCCATACCGCCGCACTGCTCCTCCTCGCCTCATGGCGACCGCAAACCAGCACCACGCCGCCTCCTCTATCCCCTGCTCACGTCAGAGAGGCCGCTCCGGCACGGGAGCCCTCTCCCCCACCATCCCATAGCGCCGCACCCCCGCTTTCCGTCGTCACACGATCTCCACTCTGCGGCTGGGATAAGCACGACAAAGGCGCGCAGGACGCATGCCAACACCACGCGAAGCCACCGCACACGAAGTGCGGCGCCGACGCCCCTTCTCTCGCCCGCCTGCACGATAAACAGCGGCCGCGCGTGTCGCACGCCGGCGAGGTCACCGCGCCACGTGTCGGGGCTGCGCTGCTCCGGCAAGGCCCGAGGAGCTTCGCCGGGCTATAAATAGCCCTGTGCGCACCCCGGATGCAGCTCACCCCTGCCACACCACACCACACAAGCACCACAGCCACCACCGCGAGCGCGGGAACGTCGTCGCCCCCGCTCCGGCACCTCCGCCGCTGCCAAACCCCTGGACTCCTCCTTGGCCGTCGCCGCGCCGCTCGAAGCCTCGCCGCCATTGGGGGATTAGGACCCGAAGGCGCCTACCCATCGGAGGAACGCCGCTGAGCTTCGCCATGAACAAGGACCGCCGCCACCCGTCCACACACGCCACTCCGACCGCTTTCCACCCCTACAACCCCGTGGTGAGCACACTGGCACCGCCGCTGCCCTTCCTCTGCCCTTCTTCCCCTTTCTCCGGTGCTTGGCCGAGCCCCGGCCGGTTTCCGCCCGCACCGCCGCCTTCCGACGAGCCACCGGCGGGCGCTGGTGCCTTTGCACGCCGGCGTGCTCGACGCCACCTAGGAGGAGCGCGTGACTCTTAGCTAAAACCCCAAGGACCCCGACCCCGCTTTTCCCCTTTCCACCGCCCCGCCGCCAAACTCCGGCGAGCTTCCGCCGCCGCGCCAAGCCCTACCCCTCGACGAGAACATCCCCGCCGTGTCCGCCATAACCCCCTGCGCCCGTAGATACCTCCCTCGCCGCGAGAGCCGCCCGATCGCCGCCGACGGCGAGCTCTCCGGCGAACTTCCCCTACTGCCTCACCACGCCGCCGTGAAGTCCGGCGCCTGCGTGGCGCCCGTGTGGCGGCCACGCAAGCGCGGGCCCCTCCTACCAGCGTCCCCCGCGCCCCGCGTCAGCCGCCACCTCCCGCTCCCCGCCCCGCGTGCACCCGGTCCAGTGGACCGTAGTCTTATGGGCCAGCTGGTCCACGCGCCCACAAGCTCGGTCCACAGCACAGTAAACCGCGGGCTGACGCCAGCGCTGGCGTCAGCCGACCCCACGCGTTAGTCTCTCAAACAGAAAAAAAACGCTAGGTACACCCGGCTTAGTGCACCCAATAGGTTATTTCTCCACCTTAGAATTTCCTAAAAAGTCCCAGAAAATACCCAAAAATACTAGAGAAAAGAATAAGCTGATTAATACCACCCAAGTTATTTATACACATTTCTAGAGCCTAGAATTAAAAGGATTCCTTTTCAGCCTATAAGAAGCCTTCGTTAACGTACCTCAAAATATGCCAAATCGAAAATAAAACCCTATAAATAACCAATAAATTCCTAAAAATACTAGAATATATTCTAAGGTTTTTCATAAGATTAAATTCCATAAACACCTTCCCTAACCCTGAAATCGATTTATTGCCTTCCATCGACAATTTCTAAAGCCCCGCAAAGCCCACTAAACCCCGCTGAACCCCGCGGAAAACCCCGGAAAACCCCGAACACCGGCCCTAAACCCTCGGTTAACCTAGAAAACCCGCTCCTACGACCACTCTTCCCAGCCCCCTCCTTTCTAAGTAATCTACCCGATGTGATGATTGACTTAGTTAAATATCTATGCTTGTGTAGACGCTCCGCCAGGAACTCTAGGATTTAGCTTCCGGCGGAAACCACCATCATACCAGGCAAGTCTTAACGATCTCCTTGCTCATATAAATCTGCTGCATAAAAATGCTCTGTTTCCTCCCTAGCATCTGTAGAGTGCATTAACATTAGCCACCAAAATAACCCGGAAATACTACTAAAACACTACCCAAAGCCAGAAACCCTTGTTGCGAGAGGCATCAGGGGATAAAGATGCGAGGTAGGGTGGATAGTCTTGTGGGAAGCTCCTATCCAGAGGCCTACCTTGGTCGCTTAAGGACCGGTTCTTGGGAAAGTCTTTCCAACGCCGTGTACGGCTATACGGGCCAAAAAGGACATAGCCTTCAGGAATGCCCTGTAATGTGAGGCCTCGACTCACACTCCACTAGCTACCACTGGTAAAGCTACCCCAGGGGCCACGGTTGGGCAACGGATATGCTGGAGACAGCCCCAGACAGAGGGCTGGGACTGGCCGGCACGGGTCGCATGTGACAGGGCTGGTAGGGCCCATGGGCGATGCATGCCCATTTATATGATGCATCCATACCCGGGTTTTGATGCCCTTTTGTGGACGGATATGTGATCCCTGCTTAGGCCCCAGTAGCATCTGTGGGTAGACCCAGATGGAAGTTGTCCAGTGATGGACGCCGGTGGATACGAGTCCCGTAGGGTGGCCCTGCCGTTGGCCACGGGAGGGTCGCCTGACCATATAGTCATAGAGTACAAACCTCTGCAGAGTTACCCAATCTATCTGGTAGCCGTGGCTCTCGGTCAAGAGCTCGTCTGGTTAAAGCTCTCATTCATTAGCCATCAATAACCCATAGGAATGATAAAAATAAGAGATGATTGCAGGATCGACAGAAGGATTGCTGCCTGAGTCACCGGGGACACGTAGGGAGGTTCTTGCCCCTCTAGGACCCAACACCGTTCTACTTAATAACCTACCAACTAAAATAATGCATATGCTTACCTTTGATTGCTAAGTACTTGCTGAGTGCGGTGGTAATCAGACTTACGTGTAAAACCGTGCAGCTCCATCGGAAGGCCGCCCTCTCCTCATCGGTGCTGCAGGCCGTCTCAACGTCTCGATCAGGTCTAAGTACCGCTCTTCACTCTTCTAATCCATTTAGCCGTTTACCAACTCCATTGCAATTAATGTTTTCCTTCCACTTACCTAGGGAATGACATTAAATTGTGCTAAGGGGAAACGCCGGGAGGGCGGTCCCCACACACGCGGCGGCTGATCCGTAGGGCGTAGTGCTAGGGTTTGGAGGTCGTCTTGATGGGATGGTTGCCCTTGGCGTGCGGGCCAGCCGGCGGCCAGGGGCAGCTCAGGGAATTCCCCGCGGGAAGCTTCTAGATGGCTCCCGCGGCTAGGGTTTCGGTCAAGGGGTGGTGCATGCGGCAAGTGGGAGCGGTGCGGCGCCTGCTTTGCTTTGCGTCGGGAATAAAGCAGAGGAGGGTCTGTGGAAGGGAAAGCTGGCATGCGGGCCCTGCACGTCAGTGAGAGAAGTGGGTGGCACGGTTGGTGGAGCTAGGCCGGGAGATGCTGGGCCGGTGGCGAGTTGGGCCGAGCGGAGGGAAAGGTGGCTGGCGGGCCGAGAGGGTTAGGACGGTTAGCTGGGCTGGCCGGGGTTAGAAGTTAGAGGGTCGAGGTTAGACTTAGGTTTGGTTGGAGCCCAAGCTGGTTAGGTTGTTAGTTTTTCCTATTTTGATTTGTATTTGTAGCTTAAGTTCAAATACAAATCCCACCCAAATGAAACCAAAACAATTTCAAATAAATTCAAATAAATCCAACTAACTCTTGCAAGAGTATGAAAAATTATTTGTGTACAACTTAAACTACTAAGAATTTTAGAGTGAGCAATTATCTTATATTACAAATACTTCATGTCTCACAACAATTCATAACAAAAATTTTAAAACCCGATTTTTCATTACAAGGAACAGTTAGCGATTTCGCGGGATGTTACACCCTTGGTCATAAAAAAAAGTCCTTATACACGTTTTTGAACAAATTAACAAAAATGTAAAATGACCTTGATTGCTCCTATCATTTAGCCAGATTTGGTGCTAACTGACTATTGCGTGCCTACATGCACATACAAACATACAAAATTGGGTAAAACGATTTGTTTTATTAGAAAAAATTTAAATAACAGAACGACTTTTTTTTTGGACGGAGATAGTAGGATTTCCGAGTGTGTCGGGATCAAGTAGGCTGAAATGCACGTGTTTGCCGGCTGCTGGGCTGCGAGCCTGCGATAGATCAAGATGGGCCTTTGCTTGACTGCTGCTAGTTGGGCCACGGCGAGAGCCATCACATGGAAATACTAGCTGGGCCATAGAAAATAGGTGTTCGCATAAGGGGTTGTTTGGGCCACGCCCTAGGCCCAAATCCATCCTTGTCTATCTCCACTAACTATGATGGCTCATAGGGGTTCCTGATAGAATCGGGTCCAGTTCATCATAGACCCTGGGCGTAAGTGATAGACATCAATTTTCATTTTGCAATGAGACAGGCAATACCAAAAAAGAACTTAACCATCAAAAAAACTTACGCACCAAATCATTCCCACCAATGTCGATCCATGCAGCTATATTCTAATCATGCTCATCATCATCGCCAAAAAAAATTAGGAACATCATGGCTATCAACACAAGAATTCCATCTTCTGTAGTAACAAGAGGGACTCACAATCCACAAATCGGCCGACAAGGATATTCAGACCATGGCAAACAAATCAACACACCAATTCATGCATGGTTCAATTCACTTGTATTAATTATTTCACTTTCACTAGATTACACGGTTCGCATATTGCGCAGTTACATAAAAGCAGCTGGCCTGGTAATTGACTAAATCACACACACACCGCCGCTCCTGCACCAGTTGATGCATCCACGCCGCCGTCACCCGCTGCGGCGAGGATGGCACTGTTTGGTGCATACGCAGGCGTTGTACATGTAATTCAACTTGAAGCCGTCGTCCGTGAAGCAGTGGCCACCGTCGTAGCCCAAGTTCAGCGCGACGCACTTGCTCTTGCACATGTCGTCTTCGTTCTTCTTGCAGGTCCAGGGCATATTCAGCCCGCATGACTTGGCCCTACCGATGCACGCGCATGGATACGGAGGGATCGTGGGCCAATTATCTTCGTAATTTGGAACGAACCTACCAAACGACAGTGGGAGCAGGACGAATGCGAAGCCAATGGTCACTGCTAATTTGTTGTTGAATGCCATTGTGGTGTGTGGAGGAGAGGAGGGCGTACTATAGAAAAAGAGAGCCCATGCGGTCGGGTTATATAGAAGGTGCACGGCCTGTAGGCCTGCAATGGATGTTCTAGCTACTCTATCTTACAGATATACATATCTGGGCATTGAATAGAATAGATATGGTGATATGGTTCATTAATCCATTTTCCCTTTCCTGATTGATATGAAAAATCAGAAAATTAATTTTAGATTTCATCCTGGGTCAAGTTTGGATCCGGCCCTATGAATGCCCAAATGGAGCTCCGGTCCAGGCTCAGCGGCTTCGCAGGGCGTGTCTGGAGCACTCTCTGCATTGGTGGGTCCATCGGTGTGCCAAGTATACTGTCGCGGCGATGGTGTGCAGAACTACTATCAGTGCTTCGCCAGTCGGCAGGATGGAGCTCCACGTCAGGCAAATCTGATGTGGCGGTGACCGGTGAGGGAACAGGAGAGAGACAATGAAGCCAGTTGTTGGTAAACAAGAAAAAAAAGAGACCTGCTTTAAGCCCTCAACTAATAGTCATGCAGACTTAATTATTTACATCTTCAATCTAGCCATTCTATATTTCTATAGCCAACTTAGCAGCTCATCCATTATATGAGCAGGCTTTATTGCTACCTTCATATGGCAAGGCAATAGCATTTAGCATTTTGCTGGCTAAATCATTGCAGGCCACAATATCTTGCCTGCATGTCGACTCGTAAAGCCTCGACCTTGACAACATCACTTGCAGTCCGGAACCCCCCAAACTGGCTTACTTCATGTCAGTGGCACTCCGCTGACATCCATGCAACACTAACACCACCCCCCCCCCCCCCCCACCCCCCCCCCCCCCCCCCCCCCCCCCCCGACAAGGTTATTGGATTCGGCCCGAAATGACCGAATTTCAACAAATTTGCCCATTTCAGAAATCGAAATGGCCTAAAATTCAACCGAAGTTGAATTTTTCCACCATCTCTAAGGTCCATACAGGTCAACGTACTCCCCTGGTATAAAAATATAAACAATTAGAATTATATGCTTTCTTTGTGCCTCCTCACCATCTCTCTCCATCTTCCCCCACCATATTCTCTAATGAGAAATTTTAGAATGCTTGGGAATAATGAGAGATGTCCATTCTGAGAAATTGGACGGAGGAACAAAGAAAATACTTAGTTACCTAAACAGAGGTATCAAGAAGTACCAAATTCGTAGGACCAAGTACAAAAATAATAGGACCGACCATTAATTTAATTTATTTTTCCTAATTCAAAAATGACATATAGGTAGGTACTTTTAGGTACCGGTGGGTACCTACCGGTGGGTGCTTTACAAGCATTGTATAATAGCTCTTCTCCAATTGTCTAATTGTCAAATTTTCATAAATTTCTAACCAAATTTCACATAAAAATTAAATTACTGACTGACGGAAAAACTGAATCCCGATCCAAATTTTTTGAACCATTTGGTGAGGACCGAATTTTTTCGGGTTTTGAATCTGAGAACCCTGCCCTCGACTATCCCCATTGCAGTTTTCAGCACAACACACAGCCACACGTCCCACTGGTGTTCTCAGAAGGTGTTCCACGAAATGTTAAAGCCGGCATGAGGTGTCCATGGGAGGCATATTTTGTGTCATCAAGAATTCATCCTCCAGCTCTGGCATGACAACTGCTGCCGCAGCTGCTACTGCTACTGCTACAGCAAGGGCAGAGGATCGGATGATCCTCGCGCCTACGACCCGTTTGACTATTGTGCCTCAGTGTGGACACCAACCCTGACCTTGCTGCAGCTGCGTCCTCACTCTGTAACGAGGGATGACTCATAATCCACAAAATCAATCGGCGTGAATCAGTCCATGGCAAACAAATCAAGATCCTACTTCATAGTTTAATTTAATTGTATTTGACTTTCACTGGATTACATGAACTACACTATCAACCAATTAAAATCGCCGCTACTGCATCAAGTGAGCATCCACATTGTCCTGAATCCAACCGCCGGCGGACTGCCCGACGCACACTTTGGTGCAGATGCAGATGTCCATTATGGTACTGATGTCGTAGCCGCAGTAGCCATTGTCGAACCCTGCCTTCAGTTCAGTGCAGTTGTGGCTACACATGTTGCTCGAGTCGTCGTGCGTGCAGGGCCAGGGCGTATCCGCCTTGTTCACGTGCCTGCAACTCAAAATTTTCATTTACATAGAATGAAGCATTATCAGCTCTTTTATTAGAAGTATTTGGATCGATCGAGTCTTACTAGAATGAACTTACCATATGACAATTGGAACAAGACCAAGATCAACAAGGTGAAGCCCACGATGGCTACTATGTTGTTGAATGACATGGTGGTATATGGAGTGGAGTAGTGTAGAACAAAATGTTAGGTTGATCTCCTTCTAGTGGGCCCAACGGCCCACTGGGCCCTCTGATCTGCGCCCTGATGGGGGGCGCACCAACCCTAATGGTTGGCGGGCCCCTGTCGCGCTGCACTACATATAGGGGTGGGGGCCAACGGCTCGACTCGCGAGGTTGGCCCGAGCCGCCAGCCCCCTATCCACACACCCACCGATCCGGGTGGTGCAGAAGCGACGGGAAGAGCCGCCAACACCAAGACCGGTGAGAGGCACCACGACTGCGCGTCACTGCCCTAGGGCAACCACCACCACACCAACGAGATGGCCGGGCCGAGCTCCTTCGCCGTGGAGCGCACCCCCACTCTCTCCGCATCTCTCACCCCTAGTGGTAGTCCGAGCATGTGCATCTCTCTTGAACTCTTTGTGATCTCCAAAGTCCCGGCTATTTGTGCATCTAGTGATCCTAGAGGTCTAACATTGGTATCAGACGCCTACTAGATGTAGAAATAGATCGGGAGAAGGATGAAAAATCGATTGAAAATCAAAAAAGAAAAGAAAACAGAAACCCTAACCCTAACCCTAGATCTAGATCTAGGGTAAAAGAAAAGGGAAAAAAAGAGAGGGGGGAGAGGCCGCTCGGCCTTACCTACCTCGCCGCCGGTGTCCAACGCCGCCGGACAGAGCCGAGCCGCGGCCGCGGCACACCACCGCGCGAGCGGGCTCGGGCTTGGGCGCCACCAAGGCACCGCTCGACGGAGGCGCGCTCTCCCGCAAGGGGGCGCGCTCGCCGGCGAGGGGCGCCGCGGCGGCGCCGCCGTTGTCTTCCTCGCCTCCGGCCATGGGCCGGCTCTCCGGATCTCGCTGTGGGGGGAGAAGGAGGGGGATAAAGGGGAGGAGTAGAGGAAAGAAAGAAGGGGGAGGGGAAGCCGCGGCCGTGCGCCGGCGGCACCTCCCCTCACCGCCGCCGGCAGCGCCGCGCCGGCCGCCGGGCGCGGAAGAGAAGGCGCCGCCGGCGCAGCCGCCTGCGGGCGCGGGTCGAGCGGGGCGGGAGGGAAAGAATGGAAGGCTAGGGTTCCCCCCCCCCCCTCCCCCGCCGGTTCCGCCTTTTATACGGGCGTGATTACCGCCGGGCGTCGCTCAGCCGTCGACCTCAGATCTGACGGCCGGCGCACGTCGGCCGCTCACGCGGGCCGCTTTCGGCCCGAGAGGGGCGCGGCACTGGGCCGCCTCGGCAGCCCAGCCGTTGGCTGCCGGGCAGCGGGCCCAGGCGCGCGCCGACGCGCGTGTTGACCAGGCCGCGGGCCGGTTTTCCGGTGGCGCGGGCCAAAAATGGCCCAAGAGGGCAGCGGCGCTGGGCCGCCTCGGCAGCCCAGCCGTTGGCTGCCGGGCCGCGGGCCCAGGCGCGCGCCGACCAGGCCGCGGGCCGGTTTTTGATGATGGGCCAAAAGTGAAGACCGTGAATAGTGCTGTTTTTCATTTATTCAAATGTTTTTCAGGGGTATTTTTTTATGTATTTTGATAGTTTTTGTATATTTTGAATTTCTATGCATTTTGAACCAATGAGATAAATGTTTAGAAGTACAAAATTGAAAGTTTATGGCCCTGAACAGTAAAGTTTTATAAATTTTATTCATGTTTCCGCTTCAAAGTTTATATGTTATTCTTTTAAATTTAATTTGAACCGACGGGATAATTAAATTTGAAAGAATGATTAAAGTTCTTTTTTGCACAGATTATGATATGATTATTTTCTGACCAACGTTGTTAATAATTATATCATGATTTAAAGGATATATGCTTTTATTTCTATTTCTACCCAACGGTGATGTAGATTTAAATTGCATAAACAGTTGTATGTATTAATTTTAACCAACGTTGGATTAATGCATGCAATTGTTATTTATTTTTCTCACCTTTAATTGTGAATTTCAGAATATTCCAACTTAATGCTAGTCTCAAGGAGATTCCAGTTCTCATGGGAGACAATTATGCAGAATGGAGGGAAAAGATTGATTCTGCCTTCATCTGGAATGACATTAAGTGGGTGACCACCACACCACAGCCAGAAAAGCCAGTGAAAACCCTGAGAGCTGAAAATGAGACTGATGCAGATTGGCAGCAAAGGGAGAGGGATTATGCCCTCCTTGAGAATGCTTACACCCTCTCAAACAGACAGTGGCTCATTGCAAATAAAAAGTGCATGACCTTGATAAAGAACACAATTGAGCCGGTTTTCTTGGGCTCGATTGAAGAGAGTGTCTCCACTGCGGAGTACCTTGATAACATAAAGAGCCACTTCACTATGTGTCTTCACTGCCACAAGGAGGGACACCACAAGTATAACTGCCCAGATTGGCTAAAGTATGTGATGGTCTTTAAAGGTGAGAATGTAAAAGTAACTTCATTTGTAAATGAATCCTTGTATACACAGTTTCCTTAATCTACTTGGTGGATTGACTCGGGTGCAACTGTTCATGTTGCAAACTCTTTACAGGGATTCCACACGACAAGGACTACGCCAAGAAGCGCAAGATGCGTTGAGGTAGCGAAAGGAGCGCAAGCAAAGGTGGAAGCTGTCGGCGACGTCTCCCTTGACTTAGTTCTTAGTTGATAGTTTTCATTTTTTTGATTAAAGATAAACTTTATGTTCCTTCGTTTTAAAGAAACTTTATTAGTTTTCTCGTTTGGACAAAGATGGATGTTATTGTCTTTTGGTGATGGCAAGTGTGCCATTTGGTTGAATAATGATTGTGTTGGTGTTGCATACCTTCATGATGAGCATTCTTTGTTATCCATACGTGATAAAGTACATTCTATGTGTAATGTGAATGTTTATGTATCCTTGTCAGAGAAAGCGACAAAGAAAAGAAAGAGAACTCAAAATGTATCATCGAAATTATGGCACTGTCGTTTAGGCCATATTTCGAGGGGGAGAATAGAAAAATTAGTAAAGAATGAAATTCTACCTCCGCAAGAGTTCTCAGACTTAAAACAATGCGTAAAGGAAAATATGTAAAACAAATCAAAGAAGAAGCCAAACGAAGCGCGGGAAAATTTTAGAATAATCCACATTGATATCTGTGGACCTTTTACCTTTTCCTGTGAAAAGTGTGGATGGTTACGACTCGTTTATAACATTCACTGACGATTACTCCCGGTTTGGCTACATTTATCCAATTAAAGAAAGATCGGAAGCATTGGATAAATTTAAAATATTCAAAGCGGAAGTCGAGAACCAACTAGAGAAAAGAATTAAAATAGTAAGAAGCGACCGTGGAGGGAGTACTACGGTCGTCATACCCCATATGGCCAAGTGTCTGGACCTTTTGCAAGGTTCTTAGAGGAAAGTGGAATAAGAGCCCAATATTCTACACCGGGCGAGCCTCAGCAAAATGGAGTAGCTGAAAGACGTAACCGTACCTTAATGGATATGGTGCGGAGCATGATGAGTTACTCCACCTTACCAATGGGATTATGGATGGAGGCGTTAAAACCGCCATTCATATTTTAAATAGAGTGCCTACTAAGTCGGTGCCTAAAACACCGTATGAACTATGGACATGGAGAATACCTTCCCTGAATCACCTGAGGGTATGGGGGAGCCCTGCTGAAGCTAAAGTATTTAACCCAAAAATTGGGAAGTTAGATCCAAAGACAGTGAGCTGCCATTTCATTGGCTATCCTGAAAAGTCAAAAGGTTTTCGTTTCTACTGTCCTAACGGATATACATAGTTTGTAGAAACGAGACACGCTGTTTTTCTAGAGGATGACATGATGAGTGGGAGCATGGTTGCTCGAAAGATTGATCTTGAAGA
Source organism: Urochloa ruziziensis (assembly GCA_015476505.1). Classification (NCBI taxonomy): domain Eukaryota; kingdom Viridiplantae; phylum Streptophyta; class Magnoliopsida; order Poales; family Poaceae; genus Urochloa; species Urochloa ruziziensis. Next base: position 66,271,157 of record CM027120.1, on the reverse strand, counting down.
GAAGCGGGTATATGTACCTACTCCAATGGTTCAAAAACCTTACTTCGAGTTACCTGTTGTAGCTGCACCGACAGCACCTGCGGTCGTGATTCCGCCGATAGCTCCTGCAGTTGAGGTGCCAGCGCCTGCTGTGATTCCTCCCATGGCAACCGTGAGTGAAAATCTGGAACCTGTCCTTCAGGAACCGATAGAAACTACTGTTGCTCATGGGGTAGAGCCACCGCAGCCACCACCCATAGAAAATGTGTCAGAAATAGTGATACAAAATGTGCCAGAAATAGTGGTACAGAATGTGCCAGAAATAGTAGTACAAAACGTGCCAGAGATTCAAGCACAAAATGTACCACATCAAGAGGGCCTGAGAAGGTCTCAAAGAGCCAGGAGACCTGCAATCTCTGAGGACATCTATGAACTAAATAATTTAATAGAAGTTCATATGGAGGGTGTTCCCACGACATATGAAGAAGCCATGAGTAGTCCTCACTCATCGGAATGGCAAAAGGCCATGGAAGAAGAGATGAGGTCAATGAGTTCCAACAATGTTTGGGAACTGGAGAAAATTCCTAAAGGAGCCAAAACAGTAGGCTGTAAATGGGTCTACAAAACAAAATATGACTCTAGAGGGAACATAGAAAAGTACAAAGCAAGACTTGTGGCAAAAGGTTTCACGCAAAGAGAAGGGATAGATTACAAAGAGACTTTTTCTCCGGTCTCTTGTAAAGATTCCTTCAGAATTGTGATGGCGTTAGTGTCACATTATAACCTGGAATTACATCAGATGGATGTAAAGACGGCATTTCTCAATGGAGAATTAGAAGAAAGAGTTTACATGAAACAACCTAAGGGTTTTATCATGGAAGACAAAGAAGATATGGGGTGCCGTCTAAAGAAATCCATTTACGGATTAAAGCAAGCCTCTAGACAGTGGTATTTAAAGTTTGACAGCGTCATAAAGAAATTTGGGTTTATAGTGAACGTAGAGGACAACTGCGTTTACGCGAAATTTAAGAAAGGGAAATTTATTTTCCTAATCTTGTATGGGGATGACATTTTGCTTGCTAGCAGTGATGTCAGTTTGCTACTGGAAACAAAGAAATTTTTGTCCACAAATTTTGATATGAAAGATCTTGGTGAAGCATCATATGTTTTAGGCATAGAAATTCACCGAGATAGAAGGAATGGGGTATTAGGATTATCGCAAAAGGCATATTTAGAAAAAGTTCTAAAGAAATTCAATATGCATGCGAGCAAAGCCACACCTGCACCTATAGTTAAGGGCGATAAATATGGGAGGTTTCAGTGTCCCAGAAACCAATACGAGCTCGATCAAATGAAAGCGGTTCCATATGCTTCGGCTGTTGGAAGCTTACAGTATGCGCAAGTATGCACTCGCCCTGACTTATCTTTTGTCACCGGGGTACTTGGTAGATACCAAGATAATCCAGGCATGGAACACTGGAAAATGGTAAAGAAAGCTTTGCGTTACGCGCAAGGCACAACAGGTCTCATGCTTACATATACAAGATCTGACTCCTTAGAGATAAAGGGGTATGCAGATGCAGATTATGCGGGAGATATAGATGACAGAAAATCCACCACGGGTTATGTGTTCACTCTCGCAGGAGGAGCTGTCTCATGGAGAAGCTCCAAACAAAGTATCACTACATCATCTACGATGTATGCAGAATTTATAGCGTGCAATGAGGCCTTGGGGCAGGCATTGTGGTTTAAGAAATTTGTGCCCGGTCTAAGAGTGGTTGATAGTATTCAGAGACCACTAAAGATGTACTGCGACAATCAGGCAGCAGTATTATATGCTCACAACACCAAGTCTAGTAATGCTTCCAAACAAATTGAGATAAAGTATTATGTTGTAAAAGATAAAATCCAGGATCGCACCATAAGTCTCGAGCATATAGGGACAAAAGAATATGCTTGCGGATCCGCTAACGAAAGGCTTACCACCCATTGTGTTCAAGGAACACTTAGCCGGCATGGGGTTGAGGGAAAGCCTATGATCCTTGGATTACAAATGACCCGAAAAGAAGAAAGTTTTGTTGTTTCAGAAACAGAGGGATGAGTCGTAGCTGGTTGATTCTATCGGAAAATACCGTGACGATGAAGCATGCTCTACGCGTCCATCTGTGATGAGACAAAGTACTTTGAAAAGAGTTCTTTCGGAGTACAAAAGTTAAAAGTGAGATCAAGAAGGAGAATGTTAGGTTGATCTCCTTCCAGTGGGCCCAACGGCCCACTGGGCCCTCTGATCTGCGCCCTGATCGGGGGCGCACCAACCCTAATGGTTGGCGGGCCCCTGTCGCGCTGCACTACATATAGGGGTGGGGGCCAACGGCTCGACTCACGAGGTTGGCCCGAGCCGCCAGCCCCCCATCCACACACCCACCGATCCGGGTGGTGCAGAAGCGACGGGAAGAGCCACCAACACCAAGACCGGCGAGAGGCACCACGACTGCGCGTCGCTGCCCTAGGGCAACCTCCACCACACCAACGAGATGGCTGGGCCGAGCTCCTTCGCCGCCGTCGCTGCGCTCCACGGCGAAGGTACGACCCCACTCTCTCCTCATCTCTCACCCCTAGTGGTAGTCCGAGCATGTGCATCTCTCTTGAACTCTCTGTGATCTCCAAAGTCCCGGCTATTTGTGCATCTAGTGATCCTAGGGGTCTAACACAAAAGAGACTATTGATATGTTCCGTAGATATAGAAATTGGACAGTAGGACAGCATTCAATGTCGTCCTAGTTTTTTTTTTTGATAACAACACAAAACTGTATTACTTAATAGCAAAGTACAGATAGCAGGGTCAACTTTCCCAAATGAAAGTTTTGAAGGAATCAATTGCCAGAATGACTCTGGTTTGTACAAACAAAAGTACATTGTTGAGGAACAGACTGTCGAGCTTGTTTTGCTAGTCTGTGAGCATCTTTATTAAGTTGTCATGGAATCTTGCTAAATTTGCAGGACTGAGTTTCATTTGATGACATTATCTCACCAATCAGAGGTCTGAGGCGCCAATGAGCGGGCTTCTCCAATGGATGTGTGGCTTGTACAGTGTTGACCAGCTATTGGCAATCTGTGAGATAATCACATTGCTGGTAATGAAGAGCTTTCATCACGTTGCAAGCTGGGCAGCTAACGTCTCAGCATGAAGAGGACTTGTGGCTTCATTCACCTGTGCCTTTATCAACAAGCTTTTTTGTCTGGCAGGTGTGGATCATGAACAAATATGTCCAGCACGATAGGGGTGGGTCCAGTGATCTGTCGTTATGGAGGGATGGACGCGTCCATGTAGCAACATGTACCTGCATGTGATTGTTGTTGCTCACCCGTATTGTGTGGTTCACCTAGGTCGAGTGGCTGCATTGGAGCAGCCTGCACCATTCCCTGTTCATCATTTCAAATAGAAAAAAGGTTTGTACCTTGAATTTCAGCTTGTGTTGCGTGGTGGACCTGCCATATTGTCCAAGTTTTGTTATTAAATCTTTGATCATTTCTTGCTCTCCAGATGTACCACAAAGTGGCGAGCACCGTCTGAAGGAGTTCTTCGGTGCTATGTAATTGAAAAATCTGGGACAAGGATTGCTGAATTCCTTGTTGATCATGGGGGAGAAGATCTGTTCTCAAGGGTGGTTTTGCAGAAAACCAAACTGCTCTAGCAAAGTCACATTGGAAAAAAAGATGTTTATCAGTTTCAATTTGACCACACCTTGTGCAATACTTACTTATGTGAGCAGAGTATCTGGCAGCCCGTTCTCTGGTTGCTAGTGCTTGTCTAAGCAATCTCCAAGTGAAAGCTTTCACTCTGGGTGACAAAGTTTTATGCCTCCAAGTCTTGTGCAAAATTTGGATAACCTGAGTTGGCAAGGCTCTACTTCCCTGGGTTGGAATAGGTACCTGATTTTGTAGAGATAAATATTTATAAGCTTCTTTTGTGGTGCACTGCCCTGAGGGAGCCGGCTCCCAACAAAGGCAGACTTCTTGTTGGATTCTAACATTAGGAACCTGCAAAATGACGCTAGCAGCATGTTGTGAAAAAATGTGTTCCAGTTTTGGGAGTTTGGCCTCCAGAGGTCTGCTACTGTGTTGGGTAGGGGATGGTGAGAAACAGGTAATTTAAGATGAGAATGAATCTGTTCCCAAATAGGGCACCATGGCCAATGCTTGGCGAGCCCGGCCGGGCACTAGGCTGGCGGCGAGGTTGAGCCAGACTGGGCACACGGATGACAGATGGGTCAGGCCGGTGCAGTGACATCAGGCCCGGGCGTGCTCGGGTGGGGCCGGGGTGGGTGTGGCAGGAACCGCTGGCATGGGCGGCGGCGCTGGGAGGCCATAGGGGTTGACGGCGCTGGGAATTGGAGGCACACATGGGTTGATTAGGGTTTGATTGGTCACACGAATCTCAAACGGTGAAAGGTGGAGATAATCAATCTTCTCTAAGATATATAGGATTCCTGTGTCAGGGGCCTCCTATATGGCTTGTGGAAGCCGATTAAGTTAGCCAACTTTAAAGGCCATTAGGCCCAATTCGAACGTTGTACTGTCAGAGTCGACATTTCTACATTTCAATGAACCATATTCAACAATTTCTAAACATTGAGCCAACATTGAAGAATAATATATTCAACATTTGCAAACAATGCATTCAGCATTTGCAAACATTGCATTCAACGACGGGGACCGCGGCACGAGCTGCGGCATGACCCCATGGCACGCGGGGAAGGTGAGTTCAGCAGCACTAGGCCACGATGCGCGTGGAGGCTGACAATGGCGGGCATGACGGTGAGGGTGCGGTGGCCGGCAAGGGCACGCATTTTGACAGCAGGCGCAACTTACGGAGGCAGAGGGGGTCGGTGAGTGCGGGCGCGGGCAGCGGGCGCGCTAGGGTTTCTGTCGGGCGCCTCCGACGGCCGAAGCACCTTGCACAAATCTCAAAGCAAAGTGGAAGTTGGATAAGAAATGTGCTTCTGGAAGCCGGTGTGTCAGGGTCAAGCAGGCTGAAATGCAGTGTTTGCCTACCGGCTGCTGGGCTGCGAGCCTGCGACAGATCAAGATGGGCCTTTGCTTGACTGCTGCTTGCTGGGCCACGGCCAGAGCCATCTCATGGAAATACTAGCTGGGCCATAGACAATCAGTGTTTTTTTAGAAATATAAGGGGTTGTTTGGGCCACGCCCTAGGCCCAAATCCATCCCTGTCTATCTCCACTAACTATCATGGCTCCTCTCAAGGGGGTTCTTGATAGGATTGGGTTCCGTTCGTCATAGACCCTAGGCGTCTGAAGTGAGAGAAATCAATTTTGGTTTTGCAATGAGACACACCATAACAAAAAAGAACTTGACGATAAAAAAAACTTACGCACCAAATCATTCCCAGCAATGTTGATCCATGCAGCTATATTCTAATCATCCTCATCATCATCGTAAAAAAAGGAACATCATAGCTATCAACACAAGAATTCCATCTTCTGTAGAAAAAAGAGAGACTCGATCACAATCCACAAATCGATCGACAAGGATAATTCAGACCATGGCAAACAAATCAACACACCAATTCATGGTTCAATTCACTTGTATTATTTCACTTTCACTAGATTACTCGGTTCTCATATTGCGGAGTTACATTAAAGCAGCTGGCCCGGTCATTGACTAAATCACACACACCGCCGCCGTTCGTGCACCAGTTGACGCATCCATGCCGCCGCCGTCACCCGCTGCGGCGAGGATGGCACTGTTTGGTGCATACACAGGCGTTGTACATGTAATTCAACTTGAAGCCGTCGTCCGTGAAGCAGTGGCCACCGTCGTAGCCCAAGTTCAGCCCGACGCACTTGCGCCTGCACATGTGGTCTTCGTTCTTCTTGCAGGTCCAGGGCATATTCAGCCCGCAGGATTTAGCCCTACCGATGCACGCGCATGGATACGGAGGGATCGTAGGCCAATTATCTTCGTAATTTGGAACGAACCTACCAAATGACAGAGGGAGCAGGACGAACGCGAAGCCAATGATCACTGCTAATTTCTTGTTGAATGACATTGTGGTGTGTGGAGGAGAGGAGAGCGTGCTATAGAAAAGAAAGCCCATGCGGTTGGGTTATATAGAAGATGCACAACCCGTAGGCCTGCAATGGATGTCCTAGCTAGTCAGTCTTATGGATATCCATATCTAGACAATGAATAGAATAGACAAGGTGATATGGTGCATTAATCCATTTCCCCTTTCCTGATAGATATGAAAAATCCAAAATTAATTTTAGTTAATTTCATGATGGTCCATATAGAATTCCAAACGTGCCACCGGGCCTTAGCCCAAAGTGGCCTAGCCTGATGCAGCCCAGCCCTACGAGGCCCGATGCCCTCTTCGTGTCAGGCCAGGCCCTGCTGCCATGCCGACCTGGTGGCCCAGGCCCGACACGATGGCCTCATTTTCGGGCCGGGCCGGCACGGGGCACGGCCGGCTGTCGGACTTGTGTCTGAAGGAGGAGGGATGAGGGAGCGAGCGAGTAAGGGAGGGCGGCCGCCCCCGGTGGCGAAGACCGACGCGGATCAATGCCGGCGCGGCGCTCGGTGCCGTCAGACCGAGGCCGGCACGGCGTCTAGGGCTGCGGATCGAGGCCGGCATGGCTTCGTGGGCTGCGGATCGAGGCCGGTGGTGGTCACAGCCGTGGCGGCCATGGCCCTCCACGGCGGTGAGGCAAGGAGAAGAAGGGAAAGACCGGTGGCCGACGATGGGGCTCGATTCTCCCGACGCGGACTCCGCTTGAAGGAGGGAGGGAGGGAGAGCTCCATGGCGCCAGATCCCCGAGTGCCCCCCTGCGGAGGGGATCTACAGCGGCGGCACGAGTAGAGGATGAGGGAGGGAAGGGAAGGGAGCAGGCGGGCGGCGGGGTTGGGGGCCGGCGTGGCTGGGACCTCTGGCGGCGGCGGTCGTCAGAGAAGGGGAGCCGGGGAGGGAAGGGGATGAGGTGGCGTGCGGGATAGGGTGGGCTGGGGTCTGGTCGTGCAGACGGGAGGGAAAGGGGTGGGGCCCATTTGGAATTCTAAAACGGTCTAGGATGTGTCTGGAGCACTCTCTGCATTGGCGAGGCTCTGCATTTCCACGAGACCACCGGAGGCTCCGACGGCGGTCCGCGGGGGCTTTGAGATAGGAAGGACAATGCGGCGTGGGAGGTCCGGGGCGACGGCGCGAATGTGTGCGGCGGCCGGCAGTAGTGAAGACGTTGAAAAAAAAGTGACTTACACTAACACCTAATCTAAGTCAACTAACAAGGCATTTCACATCTTTTGTCTGCAGATGATACCTTATTGTTCTTTAAAGCCAATCCAGATCAGGCTACACAAGTGAAAGATGTTTTAGATTCTTACGCTCGGGGCACGGGACAGCTGATTAATCCTAGCAAAAGCTCTATTATGTTTAATGAGAAAGGTGACCAGGGAGCACATCTCAAGGTGAAACAAATACTAGGAGTGGAGAGCAGCAGTTTCGAAGCAAAATACCTAGGGCTCCCTACAGCCACAGGTAGGCAAAAAGGTGAGAGGTACCAGCCTGTTGACGACGTTTTTTGACACGTGTCATAGCCGGCGTCTTAAAGGAATTTCAATTAAGATGGAGTTAAAATTGAAGGTGATGTTTGGATCAGATTTGTTTCCATAAGAAGAGTCAGTATCGGACTCAAGACTTCAGAATCGGATCGGACTCGGAAAAGTGGGTTGAAGGCGTCGCGAGCTTTGGGCTGAAGTGGGCCATAATGGGCTGGCCTTTTTATTGTTATTTAGAATCTTAGTTAAGGTAGTTTCTTTTTTTTGCGTCAAGTTTGTTCATGTCGTGATTGACTAGGAGTCTGTAATTCCAGGGTATAAATATAAACCCTGAGGGTCGTGAAGAGGTCACGAATACATCAATACACAAACTTTTACTACTTGCATCTACTTTTCGCAATTTACTTACAAGTCGGCGACTTCGTCAAGTTTTTTTCTCTTTCACGAGTTCTCCTGAGCTAGTCAAGGCGATCCAGATCTCCAAGACTTGCTCGTGAGTTCCGCTTCTACTGAGTAATATCTAAGCTTTAGCATCGGGTGCATCGTTGTTGCTTCGTTTAGATTTATTCGACAGTTATTGATACTTGCTAGATCTTCAAGTTTATTCTTGTTGTTTTAGCTCTTATCACCACTTATCCAGCTTAGAGTTTTATCTAATCGGCTCTGTTAAAGCATTAATCCTGAAATCCATCTAATAGCTGATTAGTTTAATTCTAAGTGTTGTCTTACTAAGCTGTATCGAATTACTTTACGGTTGTCTTTTACTGCTTAGTTGTCAATTACTTTAGTAAGACACAGCTTAGTAAGACAACAGGTGGACCCAGGCAGGCACACGGCAACCAGGATGGCACACGGCAAAGCCACCTGTTTGCGTGTGCCTGACACGTGGCACACGGCGTACAGTTGGCACATGTCAAACAGTCTTGTTTGTCGTGTGCCTAACGATCTGCACACGGCAAACAGGCCGCCCCAAACGGCCGTTGGCTCGGCCATTAGCTTTGCCGTGCGCACTGTTGAGGCACACGGCAAAGCCTAGCTGTTTGCCGTGTGCCCTTGCCTCGTGGCACACGGCAAACAGGCCGCTCACGGCAAAGCAGCCTGTTTGCCGTGTGCCACACACAGGCACACGGCAAACAGGCAGCAAAAATTCGAATTTTGCCTCCAAAATTTTTTTGCTAACTTTTTTGTCCATATATTATTCCATGTTAGTTTTGTGCATGTTTTCCGGTCTGTTTGCTATATTTAATCACTTTATATCATTATTTTTAATTTTGCCGATACGGCAAATTTGAACCGTAAGTGTTTCGAATAATGTAATGTAATATTTGGAAAAATGTTATTCGGATTCTTAAGACTAATATGATGCCATGTCCATTAGATGGAATCAAATTTGAATATATTGCTCGCTTACCGTGTGCCTGAATTTGGGCTCGCTTCGTTTAAAAATTTTATAAAATACAAAAAAGGTCAAAACATTATAAATTTTGGTGTGATGTCATGTTTTCATACGTAGAGGCTATGGTAAAAAATGTAGAAGGTTTCGAGCAAGTTGACGCATTGACTCTTTACAAACCGAAGCTTCTCGGGAGAAGATCTAAGAGTTGTGAAAGAGATCTTGTGATTTGAAACAACGTGACAATTGAAATTAAGTTTTACAACAAAACTCATTTTGTATAGTCTACATACACCTTAGACAGGTTCATGCCCAAATTTGGTTATTTTTTGAATTTGTTTGATATTTTTAAATTTTTTTAGGCGGTAATATGTTTGTCGTGTGCTTTGCCCAGAGGCACACGGCATAGGCTGTTTGCCGTGTGCCCCTGGGTCAGCACACGGCAAAGGGTGATCGCCGTGCGCTTTTTGAGGGCACACGGCGAAGTCACGGGCACACGGCAAACAGACTTCGCCATGTCATCAATCCAACTCCCCACTCTCTCTTCTCCCATTGGTTCAGAGCAACTCACGTGGATCTACTGGCCCACCCCCTCCCCTCATCCAAACGCTGCCTCCTCTCCCTCCCTCATCTCTTCTCCACCTCCATCACTCTCTCCCTCCCTCTCCCTCGCACAGGCGGCAACGGGCGCGGCCGGCGGCCGGCGGGGACGGCCGGCGGCGGGCGCAGCCAACGGCGGCCGCGGACGGGCGCGGTCGACCGCGGGCGCGGCGGGGCCTGGCCGGCGGGCACGGCCGGGGCCTCGCGGCGGCGGGTGCAACCGGGCGCTGGCGGCGGGGCCTGGCCGGCGGCGGGGCCTGGCCGGTGGCGGGCGCGGCGGGGCCTGGACGGCGGGCACGGCCGGGGCCTTGCGGCGGCGCGTGCGGCCGGGCGCTGGCGGCGGGGCCTGGCCGGCGGCAGGACCGGGCCGGCGGGCACGGCGGCGTGGCCAGGCGCTGGCGGCGGGGCTTGGCCTGCGGGCGGCGCGGCCAACCGGTGGGCGGCGGGGCATGGCTGGACCGGCGGCGGCGCACAGGTGGCGTCGGACAGCGGGTGGCCCATGCTGGGCTCGCAATTTTTTTATATATTTTAAAACAGTGTTTGCCGTGTGTCTAATGGTCACGGCACACGGCAAACAGCCAGGTGTTTGCCGTGTGCAATGGTGACGGCACACGGCAAACAGCCAGGTGTTTGCCGTGTGCCAGCCACGTGGCACACGGCAAACAACCGTTTTCCAGGTGTCCACCGTCAGTTACTTTATTTTGCCGTGTGCCACATACGGCACACGGCAAAGACACGTGGCACACGGCAAACAGCTTTGCCGTGTGCCCGTGGTCTGGCACACGACAAACACAGCTGTTTGCCGTCGTAAGGTTTGCCGTGTGCCATTTTGCACACGGCAAACAGCTTTGCCGTGTGCCTTTCAGGCTTCGCCGTGTGCCCTTGGCACACAGCAAACCGTGTGTTTCCCGTAGTGAGTACAAGAATCCAATACACAGAAAAGTCATTGCCTGTGCACCAGGTTCACTTTAAATTTTTGCTTCATGTAATTAATTTTGGTTACACTTCGTGCAGATGCATCGAAAGGCTTTGACTTGTGAATACCCGCACAAACTCATCAGTTAGAAGTTCCCATTCCACGCCGACCAAGCTGCGGCACTTCTGGCTTCTCTGATGGAGGTTTGTCCTTGGTGCATAGGCATGCCCAGAGGTAGCCATTGCATTCGCCGTCGGTGTAGCCACTGTTGATGCAACAGGTCTTGCATGCCGAGTCCGTAATGCAGTCCATGGTCTGTATCAGAGGGCAGGGTACTGTTATTACTGCCTCCGCACCTACAATTACAAAAGGTTGATTTGTGGATTTGGAGCAAAAAAAAATATTTTACCCAAAAAAAAGAAGAATAATTATTCAAAATAATTCCGTGGAAATTTTGAGTCAAATAATCTCCAAAGAACTTACAAAATGACACGAGGAGCAAGGCCAAGGTGAAGCCGGCGGCCAGGGTTTTCTTGTTGAACGACATGGCTATATGTGGAGGAGTGTTGTGTGTATACAAAGAGAACCAATGTGTTCGATATTTATAGAGAGGTGATGGCCCGGCTGGCATTCAATTCATTCTATGTCCTATACGGGGTATGATGCAGATGTGGGTATGGAGTAATGTGGTGCGTTACTTACTGCTACCATTCGGTTAAATGTTAATGAGGGCACGTACAACGGCTGTTGTTGGCTATCGCCATGCAAGGAAGTTTTGCAGAAGCATCCCCGCGCGCGCGTCGCCGAGGCCTAGTCGTCGCCTCGTTCGTCTACGCCCCGAGCTCGTGCTCCAAGGACAAATCGACAAGTCCTTTCGCGTTGTACAGATCGTCGCCTCTGGACGAGGCAAGGCTCGATCCCGTGCGGCATAGTGATAAAATGGAACCCCGGTGATCTCCTCTCCAACCCCATGCCCTTCCCCGGCCGAATCGGGTCCCCCTGTAGCCGGAATCGGCCCCTCCAGATCGCCGACCGCCCAAGGACTCCCGTGTTAGAATTAGATAGAAGCCAGGGGTGTTTGTGTAAAACGTAGGGACCTGTTCGTAAGGACTTAAAACATTCCAGGGTGTGTTTTGAAAATCCATAACTTAAGTGTAGATCCAAATCTGTCAACTTATAAAATCCGTTAAAAATCACAGAAATATCGGAAAATGCAAACTAAATTTTTCTAGAATCCTTGTGAAGAATGTGATGTTTTATAGAAAGCATGTAGATATGTCTGATGCTTAGTTTTTAAATTAAAATCAAATCTCAGTTTGGATAAATTTGTGCACACTTTGATATCTACAGATTTGTTTGACTTGATCTTTGGATATGTGCTATATGATGACATGTTTAGCCTTCTATAAAAAGATGACACAAAGTTACACAATAGGTTTTGAGTTATGAATTAATTTTACTGTCTACACACTGTTATATCTAAGATTTATGTAAATTAATATGTTCAGTGAATAAATCCTAATTTTTTCAATGGCTTGATAATCATTTTTATGCTTTAGATACATAGTAGAGCTTAGTTTGATACTTCTAACATGGTCTTTTAAATAAGAATAGTTAAAATCAACTCTAATTTTATAGCAAGATTTGCTGATCTTTTTAAGTTGTTCTTTGGCTCGTTATCTAGTCTCAGTTAGTTATATCCCTGGTAAATTTGATAGGTTCAATTTCTGATAGTGTGATTTTATAAGATTTAAGCGCTGATCTTAGGTGTTGAGCTCATGCTTGTTTATGGTCTCTACATATATCATTTGTAAAATTTGTTTTATGTCTTTGTTAAATAGAATATTAGTTTAAAATGTTCTATTGTTGATTTTAGTATGAAATTTGCAAAGTAGCACCAAAATGGCTACAAAGATCAAGTATGCACTAGATCACCATGATTTGTGTGTCAAATGATGAATTAAACACCCTGCAGACAACCAAACAGACAACCCATTGTACAAGCTGTCTGTTAGTGTAAAAAGACAGCAAGCTGTTGCCACGGCTGTACTTGCCCTGATGAATTGCTCCTCTAGATATGGTGAAGAACCTTTGCAGTAGCAATCTGTGCCCCTATAAATATGGTGTACAATAATTGCAGCATTCTATGCCCCTCTAAATAAGGTGCAAAATAGTTATATATCCAGCTGTCTATCCTACTAAATATTGTGTATAAAGCTGGCAATGGTTCGAGTGGAAACCGGTTGTAGCGGTTGAGTTTTCCTTTGATCCATAGTTCAATTTGGTGGAAACTGGTTCCTCTAGCTACCGATTCGATTTAGTTTGGTTTAAGATAAGAAATGGTTTTCTTTGGTTTGAAAGACAGCGGACGCGAGCGGCAGCTGTGACGTCCAGCAGCAGGCGGCAGCGGCAGCACTGCAAAGTGCCGCAGCTGTGACGTCCATCAGCAAGCGGCAGCGGCAGCACTGCAAAGTAATCGAGTACAGCAACAGCAGCAGCCGCGCGGTTTGGTTTTCACATGTGATGGGGCGGTTTGGAGTAGTTTACTTCCGCTTTAGGAAATTTGGTTTGGTGCAGGTTTACTACAGGTTTGAAACCATTTACACCTTTAATTGTGTAAAATATTTATTTGAGTGTATCACAAGGCACCCCAAATATTTAATCTGATCAGATATTGTGCCTTGTAACCAGCTAGGAAAGATAAACTGTCAATTTGTAACCCTACACCCAGTCATATATGGGGACAGGATCCCCTACCAGTTAGAAGTTTCATGGAGATGAAACTCTACTCTCATCCCATGAAACTCTCTCATTTAATAACCTTGACACATCAACAATTTTGATGATGTGGCATAGAAATTAATGCCCATGAAACTTCTACGAAACCTCTACTGAGACTGGCCTAAGGGCATGTACAACGCTAATAAATGAGCCGTCTGTATATAGCCACATCAGCACTTGTATCCTACGTGTACAGCATTAAACGAGTAGAATGTGACACCCCAGTGTCACTTTGGAATTTTTCTTTCATGCACAAGTACCTCATGGACAAAATTTTTTGTGCTCATCATGTTTATGTATTGAGTATCATGTTTGGTTGACTCTCAAAAGTCAAATTTCGATTTTGAACTCATTTGATTCAAATTTGACTAGGTTAGGGCTTTTTCCTTTTAACCCTTTTGGGGGCTTGTTTAAAATATGAAATGTTTAAACAAGTGGCTTTTGGCCAATTTGAAAGTCTCATGTTGAAGTATCTATTTTCAGCTAGGAGTCTTGGTTTTGGGCAATGACATCTTTTAATTGCTCAATTTGATGGTCAAATATTGGTCAAACTGCTGATTTTCAGTACTCCTGAAAATGGCTAAGTGTTTTTCCTGACAGCAGCTGTTAGCTAACTTTGGGGCTCCATAACTTTTATTTTTCAATCAAACCAAACCAAAACAAGTTCTTGCCTTGGAAGGTGGTAGATTGGACTCTTCAAAAATCATGATCAACTCCAGGATCTCAGACTTTAACTAATTCTTTTTCGAGCTCAAAGTCAGCTAAACTCAATTCAGTTCTGGACACTTAGAAATATTTCTGAACTCGAGTTTTGACTATAGTTTGCTTGGTCATATCTCCCAAACCAAATCGATTTGAACCTTTTGACTTTAACAAAAGTTGTTCAACTTTGTACCATCTCCAACTGTTGTATGGGAATTTTGAAAAGTTTCTGTACAAAATCTCGAGTTTGAATCAAATTTTGGGGAGGGTTTCGGCGGTACTGTAGCATCTGAATCGACTTTGTCGATTCAGACTTTCAGACTTGGCACAGGGGGGAATCGATCCCGAGCCCATGCGCTGGCGTCGCCCGTGCCACGCGCCGTGCTTCGCTGCCACTTAACGCGTGCTGTCACTCCGCACTGCCAGTTACTCTCCAAGCCATGCGGGTCGCCTCGGTGTCAAGCTCGGCCGGCGACACCGTTTCTCAGTGGACAGAGCGCACTGCAAAGCCGCTCGTGGTGCCAGGGGGAAATTCACCGCTTCCGTTTCACCTCACTCCAATTCACCGCCCCAGTAACTCCTCTACCTCGTGTGCTCCGCCCTCGACCACTCCGCCAGCTCCGCCGTCCTTTCCCTCGCCGGCAAAACTCAGAAAACCGGCTGCCATTGCCGTCGTCCCACCCCACCACGGAACTTCATCTTCCCATCCTCCTCCGCCCTTCCAAATCGCTCAAATGGAGAGTCCTTGACCTCCTGAAGCTGCAGGCATCTCCTCGAGAACTCCGGGGCACTGGTGAGCTGTTGTGCCGGCGAAACTTCCGGCCGTCCGCCGCTGTCTGTGTGGGAGTGCCTTGCCGTTTCTAATTCTTGACTTTGTCATGCCCAGGTGGTGCGGCTTGGGGCTCTGAGGCCGTGGGTCATCTCCGGCGCGTCTCTGGCCTCTTCTCCGGCGAGCTAGCGCAGGTCAACGGCGGCATCCCGCCTGTGTCCGTTCGTGAGAAGCCTAGGGGTCTTCAATTAGAAGAGGAACTCTTTGTAGGGGTTTTCTGAAAAGCGCTGGTGTTATGTGTGAAGGTGGAAAAGTTCTGGGGGTTTAGTTGCAAGATCCAGGGGCTGTTTCGTAAAGAAAGGACTGGTTGGTTTAGAATCTTTCTTTCCAGGGACCTAAGTGAGAAAGGGTTTTCGGTTTTTCTTTTTAAAGTAATTCCTGCATACATGTGTTTCTCGTAAAATGCATAGTAAATAGTAGAAGAGTGATAAAAATGTGAAACCAATTTTGTTGAGTTTGTTACATCTTTGGTTACAGGAGAAAAATATAAAATCATGTTGTTGGTTTAATATTTTCTGTGTTAAGGTTTTAATTAGCTCTATAGCTTGGTGTCAAAAACAAATAGTTCTAAATATCTAAAAACTGTGAGAAAATCACAGTAGCTCTATTCTGTGTTTTTGTGGTCATAGTAAATTTTTTGATACATGCTGTATGAGTAGATTAAGTTAAGCTTTTTCTATATAGGAATCTTGGTGGTGCTGTTAAAAATACTTTTTAGACAGTTTTTAAGCTCAATAAATCATGGTAAATATGTGTCAATGTTTAATCAGTGTTTCTAAGTGGTTTTGCATTTTTGTGCATGATCTTGCTGCTGTATCTATTTTTGGTAGGTTCTAGTCTTTTTGTCTTTTTCAAAATAGTTAATTTCTGTTAGGGAAAAATGTTTAGAAATTTTCAGTGAGAATCTTGAGGTAAAAGTAACCCAGGGAATGTCTCATGCTGGTAGTTTAACTTGTATAACTTGGATAACTATTTTGTTCATAGATAACCCCTTAATTTAGTTAACTAATGGTTTAGATAGGTGTGCTTAAGTTAAATATTGTTTCTTAGTTAATTTTTGGTAATCTCAGTTTAAAGTTTTGCAACTGTTGTTACCTTTTCTTTTTAGTGAAAATTTAAATCTTGTTTAACGAGATATGCACTTACTCTATAAAAGATTTAATACTTGTGTGTAACAACTCAAATTGTGTTTTCTTGTGTAACATATTTATCTTTGTACTTAAGCTGTATAATCGAGTTGCTGCAATTTATTTAATGCATCTTTTCCAATTGCTGTTCTAAACTCATACATGTGCATCTTCATGTAGAGAACGTTCTAGCTGACGGGACTTATAATCTGGTGCCTGAATCTGAGGTCGAGCAGCAGGAGGCTGAGTTTGTGGTTACTGAGGTTGAGCAAGACCCGAGCCAAGACTCGGAAGGGCCCAAGGCCAGTGAAGGCAAGCACCGGAGCATTCAACCTTTTTAACTCAGCTTGCAATTTATTTATTTACTTTCAAAAGTTTCCTTTTATGCATTTAAGTTTTCATAGGAGTTGAATGAAACCTTAGTTGCATAATCCATAGGAAGCCCAGAGTTATACTAGTAGGTGTAGGTCGATAGAATTGCTAGGCTGGTTAAACGGTAGAAGTCGAGTGATTGCCTATCACTCGCGAGAGCTAGGTTGGTTACTTTGTTCAGAATAATGTTCAGCATGTCAGATACTTGGAAAATGATTTAGACTGGGCGGAGAGTTTTGGTAGGGAAAAGAATGTGAATGTGTAGCTCCGCCTGTGTCAATTAAGGCCCGTTCGTTGTTGGCTCTGGGATCAAGTTTGAATTGTACTGCCTCACATGCTGGGAGTAAGAGGTAGTTGAAACTGGTAACTTATGTACTTTAGCTCGCACTGGTATGTTGAACTACGCCTGACTTTCAATTCATGTACCGGTTAGAGAAATAACTCATGGCTGACCCGTCGTTGGTATCGGTGAGGACTGGTACTTGAGGGTCGCAGGGTAGGTCAAGTATTTAGTGTTGGCTGAAGGAACGGCTGGCATGAGCGGCTCGACGGGGTACGCTTATGCCGTGTGGGTAGGTTAAACCTTGCAAGGTATAAAAACCGAATCGATTCGCCGTACTCACGGTATTGAGCTCTTGATCACTGGGCCGCATCGCTAGTTAAGAACATGAATCTGATGATGATATTTTTATGTTGTTTGATTTTAATCAAGTACCTGCTCTCTTTGAAAAGGCTTTTACAAATGTTTATCTAGAATAATTAGCTCAACTAAAATTTGGATGCTAAAACTTAAAAGTAAGGATCTACTTTTAGTTGCTTCTTTTTGGCAAAACAAAAACCCAGCCAAAAACTTTGCATACTAGAAGTCTTTAGCTAAACCAGAGGCGGGTAAGTCTTGCTGAGTATTAAATTACTCAACCCTGCTTGTGATTTCTTTTTCAGAGGATGATGCTAGGGTAGCCGAGCAGGTTGCTGAAGCTTTTCCTTTTGGTGTTCCTGAGGGTTACCAGTTGCAGTTCGTTCCGGCTCCTCGGGTGTGGAGCCGAGGGAATAATACCGCTGGTTGGGCTACCTATGCGTTATTATGTATCGTCGTTAGACTCGTGTTGTTTAAACTTCCGCTGCACTTCAAACTCTGTGTTGTAATAACTTAATATCCTGTAATGTTTTGTATATTAAATCCATGTGTACTGTGTTGTAAAATTTGTGACTCGTTAATCATTTGTGCTCATCGTGGAGTGAGACTTGCCTTGTATTGGTTTCGACAATGTGATCAGTGGTGTATCGGGAGATACCCGACAGTGACTACACGGTTATGTCAGTTGAAATGCGAGTGTGTTGTACTGCTTGTATTAGGTAAGAGACAATGCACTTGAGCTGACGTAATTTAGAATGGTTCTGCGAGCTGACGTAATTTAGGGTGGTTCTGCGACGTTGCCGTCGCCTCACGAAAGGACGGCGGGCGCTCGTGGTCCGAGATGGAATCGACGGCCGCACCCGCGTTGTATGAGCCGGCGACAGCGCTGCCTGATCAGCTACGGGCCTACGGCCAGGCCCCTTTTCGCGGGGAAAAATGGTGGACGGGCGGAGTACGCGGTGTGGGCTCTGTCGTGCTCGGCCTCTGCATTGCCGCGAGATCCTCACCCAGAATATCATCGGCGCCCATAGCTCCCACCACGAGATTTGCGAGAAGCTATGCGAGCTCAGCAAGTAGCTCCGCGGTCCCTCATCTCTAACGCTGCTTCCACAAGCTAACTGCATTGTGTGCTTCTGAGAGGCAAGCAAGAGGCACCTTTTTTTTTATGGATGCGAGAGGATGGGGGTGTGGCTTCCGTTCATTCTGCTATGTGCTCGATGAAATGCCTGACATAGTTCTAATAGTGAGTTTGAGGGCAAATTAGCATATGCCAATTATCTTTTGTGTATGAATTGCTGATAATTATCGTTTGCTTGATTAGCAGTTCAATATGTATTACTTACTAACGTCCAAAATTATTGTAGCTCATGATGTTAACAACAAACTAATCGACAAATGGAGTAAAAACTGAAAAGAGGACTCTACTGTGTAGAGAGGAAAGAGAAGAATGATAAGAGTTACCTGAAGGTTCTATGTGAACAAGTGGTAACCTTGATAGTTGACGTTCTTCATGTATCAATTTGTTATTCCATAAGTAAAATTATTTATTATTCTTCTTTAAAAAATATGTAATTTATTTTAATTCTCCATACATTCTCTCTAACAAGCAAGAAAACAGCATACAAAGATCAAGTTTACACTTGATCAACACAATTTATGGGTCCATGCATGTATATTCAATAATATACAGACAACGTAATAGACAACCACCGTAGAAGCCGTCTGTTTTGTTTTGCTGTCTTTATTTGACATGGCAGTTGCTTATAGACAGCAGCTGTCTAGACTGTTGTCCAATGATGGGTGCAATTCTATTTTTATTCAAACATATTAGTGGGGTCGTGAAAAGGCTCACATGCCCTTATTTCTTGTGCTAAACCCAAGAGATTTTCAGATATATGGCGTGAGGTTCGAGGGTTGTTTGGATCTAGAGTTTTGTGAAAACTAGTTTACTTAAATCTCCTTTTGGCCTAACAACTAGGAAAACTGTGTTTGGGAACTCCCACAAATTTGCGTCCCTTAAGTAAAATGCATTCTCCATAAAACCAGAAATTAGCGTTTTGGGAAAAATGACCACCTAGAGTTCATATGAATAATTTTTTTATTTGTAATACCTGCAGATAAGCTTTCATTTGTAGTTGTGGGTTGCGGGCGGGCTGGCGAGGCCCATTAGTGGGTGGGCTGGCCCATGTGCCTTTTCTTTTAGTTAATGGTTGGCCCATGTCCTGAGCAAGGTTTGTTCTTCTTTTTTTTGTTATTTTTTCCTCAGTTTTTTTCTTTTTATTCCACGTGTTAATATTTTATGTTCCTCTTATACGATTTTTTCCCTCAAGTTTGGATGATTTGTTCCAATTTAACTATGTTCTATATCATAATATTATGTTCGACTATATGATTTGGTCTACATGTTAATATTTATGTTCCTCTGATATGATTTTTTTCCACAAGTTTGGATGATTTATTCTACTTTAACTTAGTTCTATATGATAATATTCTGTTCGACTATATGATTTGTTCTACATGTTAATATTTATGTTCCTCCTATATGATTTTTTGTCCGCAAGGTTAAATGATTTGTTCCGGTTGTTAAAATCGGATGAAATGTTACTTGTTTAAAAAAATGTTCCACATTTTTTATTTCAAAATATAAGAAGTGTAGTCTAGTTTTGAAGATCTCGTCAAAACAAATACAGTGGTGTAATCGGAATTTGATTTGAATACACCATTCATGAGATATGATTTGTTTGGATGTCCATCTTCTGAAATTGAAATTGACACGTGTTCTTCTCCGTATCTGATATCGTCGTCCTCCGCTCATGATGCCGCTCCTGTGCGCCCTTGGACCTCAGCTCGCCGTTCTCCGCTCATGTTTCGTTATATATGGAAATTCATGAAACAAAAACTCTATAGATACATATGGAATCAAAATTTATACACTAAAAACAATTTATATATGAGCTTGTGAAACTAAAGACCGAAGTTCATATTTTAGATGGCCCGAATTCTGCTCATCGGGACAAAGTAAATGAGGGAAAAAACAAGAGCAAATAGATAATTATAGATGGCATACTATGTTTAAACCAGCCCAAATACACTTGCACCTAATAAATTAGAGAGTGTGAAAGGGGTCAGGGACAACAGATCATTACACAATTTCCTATTTAGAACGATTAAATCTATAGTTCCAAATGGCAAAAACTATGTCTGTATGAAGAGACATGTCCATCCAACAAACCTTAGCGACGTGTAGCGATTTTTTTCGCCCATTTCATTCGGGAGTGATTTTTCGCATGTCACTACCGGAATCGAGGTCTTTGTCGTGTGCCTAAAGCACACGACAAAGACCTAAAAACACACGGCAAAGGTTTTTCCATGTGTTGCACTCGGCAAAAGGCTTTGCCATGTGCTTATTTGACACTCGGCAAAGAATGTTCCAAAAAATAAAAAACAACTGTAGGCCCGAGCCATGGCCCCCCGCTGTTTTGGCCACCTGCACGCTGTTGCCGCCGGTCTAGCGCCGCGCCAGATCTCGCCGCTCGCCGGTCGCGCCCGCCGTCCAGCAGTGCCACCGGTCCGCCCGCCGCCGCACCGGCCCTGCGTCCCTGCGCCGCCATCTCTCCTCGCACTGGTCGCTATCGCTTTCTCACCCCGTTGCTGCCCCCGGCATGAGGTGAGGGGCGAGCGGAGGGGAGAGGGGTGGCAGCGCCTGTGGGAGAGGGAGATGAGGAGCAGCGGTTGATGGGGCCGACTGCCCGCCCGCCGTGGGAGAGAGAGGCGTGGAGAAGAGGTGAGGAGCGGCGCCTGGCGGGCCTGGGGAAGAGGGAGAGAGGGACAAAGAGAAAATGAGAGAGATGGGGGAGGGGAGGAGGTGGCCGGCGTGGGAAGAAGAGAGAGGTGGGCCAGTGGATCCAGACGTGGCGGAGTGTGCTTTTTTATGGCCTTGTAATGTATTTTTGATTGCTAAACGAGCTCAAAATAAAAAGTGTTCAACTACAAAGTTTTACTCCCTCCGTCCCTTAAAGAGTGTCGTTTTGGGTGTGCGTGCCACAAGTTTGACTCGATTTGTATAAAATACGTATAATATTTGTATTTCCAAATAATTTTTAAAAAAACTAGACTAAAAGATCTTTCTAATGATACTAATTGTGTACCATAAATATTAATATTTTTTAATATAAAATTAATCAAAGTTATTTCTCGGGAAGTGAGAAAGACACTCTTTTAGGGACGGAGGGAGTAGATCACAAGAGCTCTACAATTTTGATAAAACTTATTTGCATCATACGTCATTTGGGAATTTTAAAAATTTAAAACTTACAATTGAATAGCTTATAATGATATTTAGAAGTACGAAATGATCTCAAACAAAAAGTTGTGAACTACAAACATTTACATAGCATCGAGTTGTACAACTTTGGTATAAAACTTATTTGCATCCGAGGTCATTTAAAAGTTTTAAAATTTATGATTTCAAATTACATAACCTATAATGATATTTTGATATATTAAATAATCTCAAATACAAAAGTTGTAAACTACAAAATTTTAAATTTCATCAAGCTATATGACTTTGGTATAAACTTTTTTATATGAGATCATATAAAAAAGTTTGTATTAAAAAAATACATCTACTAACTCTCTCAAACACAATCACACATATACTTCTTATGAGATGTTTCGATTTTGTAAATATTGTCATGATAATATGTTAGGCATAGAATTTCAGCTGGTTGGCTGAAGTGGCGTCAAGCTTCTGGCGTCCTCTGTGACAAGAGAGTGCCACAAAAGCTAAAAGGCAAGTTCTATAGGACGACGATTCACCTGACGATGCTATACGGTGCCGAATGTTAGCCTACAAAAAGGCGACATGTCCAACAATTAAGTGTAGTAGAAATGCGTATGTTACGTTGGCCTTGTGGGCACATAAGAAAGGATAGAGTTCGGAAGGAAGATATTTGGGATAGAGTCGACGTAGCACCAATCGAGGAGAAACTGACGCAATATCGGTTGAGATGGTTTGGACATGTCCAACGGAGGCCTCCTGAGGCGCCAGTGCGTAGTAGGGTTTTAAAAAGGGTAGATAATGTAAAGAGAGGTAGAGGTCGACCTAAACTGACTTGGAACGAGTCGGTCAAGAGAGATCTTAGAGACTGGAGCTATAGATAGAAGCGCTTGGAGACTAGCAATCAACGTGCGGAACTGTGGTCTTTGTTTTTTCCTTTGTTTATCGCTAACCCTACCTCTGGCCTTGTGCGATTCTATGTTTTTCTTATCCTTATTTTTTTTGGGTTTCATCTCTAGCCTACCCCAACTGCTTGGGACAAAAGGCTATATTGTTGTTGTTGTGTTGTCATGATAATATGTGTAAAATCTTCTCATCTTTTTATCATAGCCTTCACGTATGATAACATCACATCGTGACAAATTTCATGATTTTAAGACTTAATTTGCTTTTATAGAATTTAAAAAGCATTTCTTTGCCATGTATCAACCAAAAACACACGATAAAAAGAGCCTCTTTGCTGTGTGTGAAAAAATAGCACACGACAAAGAGTGTCCTTGCCGTGTGCTTTTTCTTTATCGTATGTGTGCTACAACTGCGACTATTTCCCGTAGTGTGTGCTACAACTGCGACTATGACGTCCAACCAGTAGTTGGTACAATAAAACGCACATACAGCTGCAACCAAACACGCTGACTAAAGGGGGTGCTTAGCTGCATCCACAATGACAGCAAAAAAAAGGGAAAATTTTCTATTTAACATTACTAAAATGGCCCGTTCATTTCTTTACCTCAAAAGTTTTCCGTTTCTTCTTTGACCATGATTTCAACTTTCATTCCTAAATTGACAATTTGTGTGATTTTTCGTCCATTGGAATCCTTTCAAAAAGGACCATTTTACCCGTATGAACAACATGGCTCTAGTGCCCCACTGGAACCTCAGCACTCCCTGCCTGCATTCTATGGCTTACGCGAATTCAAAGCCTATGAATGGACACAAGGCTGTCTTCCTCTTCGTTTTCTCTCCCTCCTCAGGCAGCTAGCACTATCGGCCAAATTCATCACCAGCAGTCAACAATTTGGACCAAACACTAGTAAAATCGATTTGGCTTGATTAGTTTGTTGTTGGTTATGTGATTTCGTTTGTAGTTGAGAGTAGGAGATGAGCGTGAGGGGCTCGACTACTTCTCGCGGGCGCGGGCTAGGACATCCTCTAGCAGGAAGAGACACAATCCCGCGAGAACCTGCCTAAAATACCATCATCGTGGGGCACCCACCTTTGTCGTTGTCCCTGTGTGTTCTCTGTCCTCTGTCACCGTCGATGTACATTAGGCCAGTCTCAGTGGGAGTTTTATGGACACAGTTATCTAGACCGGAAACTAGGTAACTGTGCCAGTAGAGTTTCATAGGGATGAAACTCCCATCACATCCCATGAAACTCCCCTCATAAATGACCCTGTCAAGTCAGCATTTTTGCTGATGTGTCATATCAATTAATGCCATAAAACTCTCCATGAAACTCCCATTGAGACTGGCCTTAGTGTGTGGCTGTTTGTGCCATGAGATAATTAAGGGAGGGAGGAAGGAGACGGGTGGTTGCGATGGGCCCACATTCTTCGTAGGGGTAAAAATGGTCTTTTCACCTAAAATTTAACCATGGTTGAATGTAAAATCAAGCAAAGTGTCAATGAACGTTGAAATCGTGGTCAAATAATGAACGGAAATTTTGAAGACCCCAAAAAAAATAAACATGCCACTTTAGTGGTGTTAAATAGGGATTTGTACTAAAAAATTGCTAAAATTTATATCTGCCCATAAGCAAATAAGTTTAATGATGGGATCGGATCGGATACGCATAGAAACGAACGAATATCTCGGATATCCATCTTTCTGTTTCCTTTCAATTTCCATCATATCCTAAGACGGAAACGAATCGAATACGCGTGAAAACGAATTCGGATATCTATTCCTAATAGCCGTTTAGAAAAAAAACAAACCGATGACGAAGGCTGTGTCACATGCAAATTTTATCACCGCTGGTCTTCTCCTCTCGCTGACGACTGGGTCCCCACGTCTCCCCCTCCGGTAGGTGAATCTAACGGTCACCTACTTTTACTCGCGCGAACGGCGGCTTGACTCGGGGCCCCACCACCCCCCTCCCGATACCCGACGCGCACGGGGACGACGACACGGGACGTGGCGCCGCGACAGGACCCCAGAAAAGCAGACGCCACGGCGCGACCGCTGGTCTTCCCCATCCCCCACTTCCATGCGGGCCCCAGCGTCACGCCCCCACCACCCCCGCCGTTCGGCGTTCGCCCGCCTCCCGCGCCACGTGGCTCCCCCCGCCCCTGCGCGGCCCACGCAACGGCACAGTGGCACCCCCCACGGCCCCACCCGGCTCGAGGAAACCCGTTCACACCCAACCTACTGCGCACGCCCCACTTAGAAGTGGTGCCCGCCTCCTGGTCCGTGCCAGGTAACCCCACCTGTCGGTCACTTAGGCTCGTTCTCGTACGAGTCGCACCCACCCCGCCTGCATCGAGAGCCAAAAGGGCCTGGCCGCCTGGGCGCCGCTGCCCCCACTTCGCCCGCAGGCCACCATCCATCCACACCAGCAGAGGCAGCAGATCCCCCCACCCCACCACAACCGAAAACCCCCCATTTGATCCCCCCAAAACCCCCGTTCGATCCCCCAATGGCCGCCGCCGCCGCCGCCGCCGGCGGCAGCAGCAGCCGACGCACCAAGCGCCGGCGGAGGCGCGGAGGGGCCCGCTGGAGCAAGACCCCAAAGAAGCCGCGGTCCCCGCCGCCGCCGCCGCCGCCGTCATCCCCATCGCCAGATTCCACCATCTCCTCCTCCCCCCCGGCCTCGCGGGACCCGCTTCCCGCGGGCGCCAAGGTCGAGGTCCGCGACGACAAGCCGGGCTACTTCGGGTCCTGGTTCGAGGCCACGGTCGTCGGCTTCTCCCCGGCCCGCGGGCCCCGCGCCCCCGCCCGCTACGCCGTCACCTACGAGCACATCCTCGACGACGACGGCGGCGGCGTCCTCAGCGAGAACTTCGCCCCCTCCCACGTCCGCCCGCGCCCCCCGCCCCCAACGCCGGCGGCCGCCGCCTTCCGCCCCCACGACATCGTCGAGGCGTTCCACAACGACGGCTGGTGGTCGGGCATCGTCGTGTCCGCGCCGGAGGCGGGATCCCCCGGCGCCGGCATCATCACCGTGGCGTTCCCAATCACCCGCGAGGCCATCCGGTTCCCGCCCCGGCACGTGCGCCCCCGCCGGGATTACGTGGATGGGGAATGGGTCCCCTCGCGGGTGGCCATGGTGGTCCGCCCCAAGCGGGCGCTCAAGGTGTACGGCGTCGGGGAGAAGGTCGAGGTCGGGAGGGACCGGCCCCAGTACGGCTACTCCTGGTTCCCTGCTACTGTGCTCAAGGTAATCGATGACCTCAGCTACATCGTGGAGTACATCGATCTGGAGGAGGAAGGGGAAGGGGAGGGCGCTGGAGCCGGTGGGCCGGGGAAGGCCACCGAGTACCTGCATTGGCGATTCATCAGGCCAGCAGTCGAGCACGTGCCTCGGGACAGCGAGTTTCAGCTGGGGCCCGGCGCGGCTGTGGAGGCGTACTGCGACGGGGCGTGGTCACCCGGGGTGGTTTGCAGGGCCGTCGGGGATGGCGAGTTTGAGGTCACTGTTGATGGCAAGAAGACGGAGTTGCTGGTGAGGAAGTTCGTGGCATTGCTGAAGCCGCAGTACAAGTGGAATGGCAAGTATTGGAAGATTGTCGCTGCTAAGGTAATACGACGAATCCGTTTCCCTGTATCTGACCTTTCTCGCTCATTTACGATTTCCTGCTGTTGTAGTCATCTGTCATACTGAAAGGTTTACACCATTAGGCCATCTGCATGCGTGGATTGCGTTGAAATTTGACTGCGGCTAAAAATGTTTATTCGCTTCTCCTCTTGAGTTTAGTTATTTAGATGCTTGGACATGCCTACTGACCATGATTCATTATATTTTACTCTGAGATGTGTCTTGTACTAACTAATATTATAGAGCAAGAACTCCTGTCAACTATTATTTTTGAGGTTTTGTTGATTAAGTGCATTGTTAATTTATATGGTCCCCCGATTGTGTGGCTAGATTTATATTATCCTTCCAATTGTGCTTTGAACAAGGTTACTCTTTGTTTTCCTCTGATTCATCAAGCTGGTTTAAATTTTCGAATTGATGTAGTAAGTTGTGATCTAGTCACACCAACATATTTGCTTTGAATCATTTTCTCTCATAAAGAGAACTTCTACGGTCATCTCGTCATTTATTTTAGATTTTTTGGGACTATTTTGGTTCTTTCTTTCCCACCAATTGTCTGTAAATGCGTAGAGTAATCTTCAAATAAATTCAAGGGAAATGAACAGGAAAAACCATTTTTGTTGTGATCATCTTTTTTGTGGATGTTGACTAAATTGTGAATATATCCAAGGATTTAGCTATGGAAAGGAGCGCTTGGAGACTAGCAATCAGCGTGCCTGAACCTTGAGCTTTGTTTCCTTTCCTGTTATCCTTAACTCTACCTTTTGTCTTTTTTTTTCCCTTTTGCGTTTCTCTCATCCTTACTTCTTTTTGGTTTCATATCTAGCCTACCCCAACATGCTTGGGAGAAAAAGGCTATGTTGTTGTTGTTGATGGTGATGACTAAATTGTGAAGATGTCAGTGCAACTATTTAATTTTTTCACAATATTAGTGGTATGATATTCCCTTTAGTCTTATTCAGCTATCCTTTTCTTTCATGCCAACAATTGTTTTCATCAGGCTTGTTGATGGGCAGGTGCAAGAATTGCAATCACATAAGGTTCCCAAAAAATGAAGGGTCACTTAAGTTCTCTTGGGTACTAAGTAGTGCTAGTGATTACTTAGTTGCACTAGTGATTTAAGAGCATTAGACAAAGTCTTTGAGGCATTCTTTTGAACACTTGGGAAATAAAGGAATCTTAAGTTTTGATTCGTTGAAATATTTATTATCAAGGCCCTAAATAACTAAAGGAATGGGTGTTTAAAACTTATATGAGATTTAGCTTCCATTAAATTTTTTTAGAAACTCCAATATAGTTAACCTTTTGATCGTTTGGGAAAACTTTCTTCTGAAATTTCTGTGTTTTCTCTACCTTATCCGAATGGTGTTGTATTCTATCTTTTTTTTTTCTTTTCATATTGCTCTTGCACTCACACCAAATATAGTTTTCTCAATATTCCTTGCCTAGAAGCGTTTGGGAATGACTATTTCATGGAGATTGATTTTGAATGTGTAAATGAAAATTGCATTTCAAACTACTCTAGAAGAGTCATCCTTTTGCAATAGAGGCTACTCTAGGCATTTCAAACTACTCTAGAAGAGTCATCCTTTTGCAATAGAGTGACCCTTTCCTAGCCTTTCCTAGGAAGGCTAAAGGACAAACAAGCATGTTTGGTTCCTTTGTTTGGTTGAATTGTTGAAAGGTGCACAAGTTGCCTTGTCATGCAACGCTAGATGGTAAGGCAAGCAAACATAACTGTCTTCTGAGAATAGAAGCATATTTGGATTTGAGCACACGAATTAACGTAGGTGGTGCAAAGACTCCTACCATTAATAATTGTAATTATAGGGTGGTTGGCTTGTTTACGCATTGATTAGGTGCGTTCAATTAAGGCTAAAGCAAAATAGATGATGTAAAACGGTCCTTTTGAGATGTTGATGGGCTTGTATTCGATGCATTGGGAAAAGAGGTAGATGGACTTATATTTCGGATTGAAGGGATCACTAGTTGATAGTTTTAAAAGAAACTCGACAGGGGGAGGGGGGGGGGGGGTAAGATATGCCCTCCTAATTTTTTTTCTTAAGAAACTCGAACCTGGATTAGCTAAGTAGACCGCTTTTGTGGCGTGTTTGATTGACTTATTGCACTGTGAGGGCCAATTTGGAAGCTGATGGCACATTAGCTCGTGGAATGGAAGCCCCGGTGGAGATTTCACCAGCCACTATATTTCCTACCTCCCCGCCACCCGTCGCAAACGAGGAGGCAGAGTAGACGGGGTGGAGGCGCTCGGACCCTCGAGATGGGGAGCGCTGACCCGGGAAAAACACGGGGATATGGTTATACTGCCTGTCTTGTGGGCTTCCAAATGACAGAGGGAATCAGGCCCGTGGTCAATTTTCATGCGGGCTTCGTGCCACGGTAAAACCCCGGTATCCTGGGGGCCTAAGAGTGTTGGCACTAGTTCATATTTTTAAGGCATGTGTCTTCAACACTGTGCATATATTTGGTAATATGAAGAAAATTGTGTTGGTACCATCATGAAATTAAGAAAATTATTTTATTCTCTTAGATGAATTGAGAGCCTTATTGATAATTTAATTCAGGACACACAATTTGTTGGGGATGGGCCTGGCCAACTTATTGCTAATGTATCCTACTAGGGGGTTATTTCAGGCCTTCATTGTTTCACTCTACGTATGATTACCCATATATTTTCTTGACAGATAAATCTGGCATAGGTACAACAGTTAGTTTTGAACTAGCTTCTATGTTACCTCTCTCTGGCTTTGTACCATTGTCACTTGCCCTACACACACATGTGCTGTGGAATTGTTGTGTGCTTTATGGTTAGAATGGAATTTCCGGCACATGATTTAAGTTCATGGATTATGTTTTGTCTGGTTTGCATGTTGCTGATATGAAGAAAATTATGTTGGTACCATCGTGAAACTAAGGAAAACATTTTATTCTTTTAGATAAATTGTGAGCCTTATTGATAATTTAGTTCAGGACGCACAATTTGTTGGGGACGGGCCTGGCCGACTTATTGCTAATGTATCTTACTAGGGTTATTTCAGCCTTCATTGTTTCAGTCTACTTATGATTACCCATAGATATTCTTTATAGATAAATTTGGCATAGGTACAACCGTTAGTTTTGAACTAGCTTCTATGTTTCCTCTCTTTGCCCTACACACACACACACATATGTGCTGTGGAATTGTTGTGTCCTTTATGGTTAGAATGGAATGTCCGGCGCATGATTAAGTTCATGAATTATGTTTTGTCTGGTTTGCATGTTGTTGAAAATTGGCTTAGACGAAAAGGTACTATTGCTATTATTAGTTTCTTTTTTGGGTGGGGTGTGTGGGTCGGGGTCGGGGTGGATGTTCATCCTGAATTTGTACGCTGTGTTAAATCCAAAAATTTGTTGTTCACTCCTCTTGGCTCCTGAATGGATACAGAAGTGCGTTTGTGGGTGCTGCTTGTTTAACTGCCAATTATCTACAGTACATGCTTAATGTATCTTTCTGTAGGGTTATTTTGATTTGAGAAAGTATTCAAAAGTATAAATATATCTTACAGTATATCAATATTGCTATTAAGTCTATCATATCGAAAATTATGTGGAATACAAATCTTTGATACAACTTTTGCACACTTAGTTATAGATCTATTCAAATGCATATAATTCGATTAATTGTTCATCAAACTTATGAAGTTTGAATTCTCCTAATCATAATATTCCCTATAAGAAGAAATTGAAGAATTATCGATCATGAATACTGAAAATGTTGTCTTATTCATCTGAACTCCTCATGTGGGGATTCTAGAACATGTTTCATTGAGTACATCCATTGTGAGAGGCAGGGTTCCTAGCATTTTTTTATTTTGCGCATTGCTAGTTTCGGAAAAGTTTGTTTAGCCATTGGCATGTCATATTATGTACATGGCACGTTGTTAAAGAACCTCTCTTTGACTTTCGAGATATCAATATGACATCCTATCCTTCAACTTGCATGGTCCATTGTAATTTTTAAATAGTTGCTTACTTGTACAGAGACGGGCTAACTTGAGGCGGCGGTCTATCCTTGGACAAAATCCAAGCTCGCCTGTTGATGTGTCGTCAAGTGGTGATGACTATAGTCAAGACCCTAAATTTTCTGGCACCAAAAAGTCAAGGCAAATATTGCAGCAGCTTGATGTCGTATTAGCTACAAAATCTGAACATGCTTCAGCCTCTGAGATGGGCACTCCTTTATCTACTCTATGTGAGTCACCAGAAGGTAACCATGGTTCTCGGCTCTCTGACAAGAACAGTCTTCAAGTGACTTTTCCTGGGGTATTGAATTCAGTGCCAACGAATGGCCATCGTTGTACTTCTCCAGGACATTCAACACCTCAAAATGAATCAATACCGAATAATACTGGAGAAACATTGGATGAGCAAGAAACCTTATCTGAGATGATGGATTCCAATGGTCATCTTGAAACACATGTTTCTGGTGCAAGTGCTGAGGATGCCCATGATACGCTTCCCATTGCAGAGCTAAGAAAGAGAATGACTTTAGCTCACAGAAATAGACCTGATCAACGAGTACTGAGAAAAGTGCTATCTGCCAGGACACTCAAGGTGAAGAAAGGCATATCAAAAGGTAAAGGGGACAAAACACACCCTATTCAAGAACTTCAGGGAAATTATGATGCCCCCGATAATGTGAGTTCCCGTAATTATGTTTTGTAGTTGGAGTAACAATGCGTGCATAGCATTTACAATTTTCGTTGTCTGTGCAGGTTTGTTTGCAGGGAAACATCAATTTCTCAAGCAAAGACATTGTCTGTGCTTTGAGTGTCTCAGTTGAAGGCCGAACCACTAAAACACCGGATAGACAGGTACAGACTGGTGACATGTTAAGTCTTATGATTGGCCTTTAAAATATCTTTCCATTATGATATTCATGTGTGTTGTGTCTTGTTTGTCAATCTGTATTAAGATGACAAGACAGACTCGCAGGGGTTCAAGTTCAAAGGTTCTAACCAGTAAAAAATGTAAGTATTTCTCCGACGCATTCATCTTTATGGTGGTAATTAAAATCTAACAATTGCTGTACAATCGGCAGTGGCTAAAAAGAAAGGAGCCAGAGAACCGGGTAATCCAATTAGCCCACTGGATGTGACTAGTACTGTCCAGCTGAGAGGAACAAAGAAAGTGGTAGGTCCAATGAAAGAATCTCCCTTAGCAGTAAGAAGATACTTTATTAACTAATATTAGCTATCAGCCTCTCAACCTTGTAATCTCATGCTTTGGTGCAGATTGACAAAACTTTCGAGGATACAGTGGACATAGCTGAATTATTAGATCAGGACATGGTACCCAGAATACCTCCTGGCTTTGAATCAATATATGATGGAAAAGGTATGAACAATGAAAATTTTACCGAGGATTGAAATGTGCATTGTTTGCTAAATAGTTATTGAAGGCATAGATCAAATGTGCATTGTGTACTTTGTGTTCGTGCTTCAGAAGAAACACTGCAACACCTTTGTTTTGATTGTGCGTTTGCTAGAGAGTGTTGGCAATTGGTAAATTTGAATGTCCCGGAGTCTGATGACATTTATCAGGTTTTCACTAGCTTCAAACATCAACTGGGAGTACCCTTTTACTATTTGGCTGTCCAGGGATGATCTGATCTTAAAACATATAGACCCCAGTATTGACAGAAGCAAGATGATTTTCAAGAACTTGTTTGCTTTGATGTTATATCGAACAAAGAGTCTGAATTTTGTACTTATAGAACCACGGGTAGATAGTCTCAGTTAATACGACACCTCCCCCAGTGGGGGGCAACATACTGATTTGTGATTAATGACTGGATTTCTTTGGACAGGTGTTGACACACATGGTGGTCTGTTGGAGGAAGAGGCACCTGCTATGGTCAACAACATTGGTCAAGTGAACATAAACGCTGATGTGTCTACTGACCGTGCTGCTACCCAAGTAGCTAAAAGCAACCATCTTATGGAGACAGTTACCCTATCTGTTGATCGTACAGTTCAACAGTCTGGCAAGAAAGTGGATGAGAGATCAATCCTGTTTTTTCATAATTCTGGCAGCTCAGAGTGCACCATGGATAATTCTTCATTAAGGAGCTGCTCTGCTTCTGGTAGCTCTATGCCTTCGCACTATGCTGTCTCTCAGGGTCACCAGGTTCTGTTTGTTAAGAGCTCACCTGTGTGGTCTTTACTTGAAGCTTCAGATGCGTTTAAGATTGTACCACAACGTCCGCATTTCTACCCGCTCCGACAGTATCAGCTAGCACTGCGTGAAGGAATGGCATTAGGTATGATGTCATCGTTTGCTGACTTAGTGAAGGATACAATGGAAGCAAGCATAGACCATAGCACTGAATGGTTTGAGGACAAGATAAGTGCACTGTGCTATCTAGAGGGAAATGGATTTGATGTTCAGTTTTTGCAGAGCACCCTGACCAAACTGCTCCATATGAAATCTGATGGCACCAGTTATCTCGGAGAAATACAGAAGCTGGATTCTCAGATTGTGGGGAAGACAGCTTCCTCTTCCCAGATAGATGCCTTGCTAGATGAGAAGGATAGAGCTATAGCTGAGCTGGAGCAGAAACTTGGGCGCCTTCGTCAGGAATCACAGAGGATCGCCAAGTACAAAGAGCATGAAGATGCCGAGCTCTTTGGACTCCAATCGGCACGTAGCAGGTTTAAAGAGGCGTACAGTGATGTCAAACGACAGTTCCACAACACCATGGCTGAGCTGCACCGGAAGAAGCTAACCTCGGATGCTTCTGACTTAACTTTCTGTTGACTCCTGCTTCAGGGCTGTAGGTCCTAATGGACTAATGGTTATCCAGATATCGTTCCGTTTCGGATGGTACCCTATTATGTATCTGTAAGCTGCTCATGATGGCTGACTTAGGAAGCCTGATGAAATTTCGACTATTTATATGCAGTAGTAAGATCAGACTTGCTAGCTAGCTGTACCGTACTTATTGGCATGTGGCTGTAACCTGTTTCTCGGTAACCTGTTTTCGTTTGTGGACTTCAATTCTGATTGTCTGTTATCTGATGTTTACTCTTTTTTTTTCTGTATCGGCTGGCGTCCGATATTTCTGTGGCGTCGGACGCCCTAACAGAAGCATTACCGTTTCCCCGTCTGTTCGCATCTAATGATGTAAAATATACCAATTCACTTTTGGTTCATATATGCTGCCTGCTAACTGAACTTATCTGAACTCTGTTTGTTTCCTAATTCTTCAGAGTTACAGGTCTGATGATACGTTTGGTAATTTTTCCACTTTTATATGTAAAATCCTTATTTGAGGTCTCTATTCTTAAAAGCATAATAGTTTAATGTGAATGTGATTTGTAGATAGAAGTATCATAGCAGGTTCGGTGCCCGACAATGATGTTTCTTTGTTTCCGACATAATTGCCTAAAACATAATATTTACAAATGGCATGAGTTCACTAGCTCACTTCAAACTTAATTATTTGCGCGCGAGTGGCTATGCTTGCACGCAGATCCATCAAAAAAAAAAAAACGTTCGATTCTTCCCAATGCCTCGTAGCCAATCCAGCGCCCCACACTGAATCAGCTGAGCACTCCCATTCCGCGCCGTCCCGGCTTCACTGTCGCCCTCGCCCTCGACTTCTCCTTCTCCAGCGCAGGCTCTGCCCCCGGCGCCCCGCAATACTTGCTGCATACGCATGAGTTCACGGCATTCTCGGTAGAGCAGCGGCCTCCGGTGTAGCGGCCATCATAGTCCGACAGGCATTTGGTTCTGCACGTATCGTTGTCATCGTTGGAGTTGCACGGGATCCCCACCTCCTCTTCGCAGAGTGCTGCCACGCCTGCAACCGCACACGTACGTACAGATGTTTATCTGGGGGCATCGACCATATCAGATGGTGTTTTTGCAGAAAATTTGAGCTGAGCATTCTCCTGGGACGACGAACTCACCGTATGACGCGACGAGTAAGGCCAAGGTGAAGCAGACGACCACTAGCTTGGTGCTGGAGGACGACATGGCTGTATGTGGATTGTGCTAGTAGGTATGTGCTGAAGAGAGCCAATGTTGTCCTCCATTTTATAGAGGTGTTGGCCGGCGGAACTTCAGTGCACGCATTCTCTTCTAGATGGATATATATATATATGCAAATCAAATATAATTTATTGGCTATACTAATTTTGGTATGCGTTATAACCTCTTGATTTCAGAGGTTAATGAAAATATTTGCCCTGAAACAACTACAGCAGCAATTTATGCCCTTTTAAATAGGCTGCAAATTCAGTGTGCTAGCGAGATACATTCTTTTATATTTGAAAGTTTAGTGCCGGCAAATTAGTGCCGGTCACAGCGACCGGCACTGACGTGATCTGTGACCGGCACTGACGAGGAGTTTTCCTTGCTGTGTCTACAATCCATCCCATCCATGATACGCTCATTATCTTCCAAATCCAATCTACCGAAATCCGGTTACATTCGTGAGCCCATATGGAGTAAGGGAAATTTAAGGTTTTTTTGTGGCACAGTTTATTTCAAGAGCTGTTAGTGTATTTCAGTTTGTGTTGGTGGATAACATGGACCGAGGATCGTAACAACATGGGATAGGTCTTTCTCAACATGGTTAAGAAACTCATCCATAAAGCCTAGAAGGCCCAATTGATGATAAGCCATTCAATGTCACATTGACAAAATGTTGATCAACATTTTTTTGAAAAAAGTTGAACCTATATTTTTTTCAGAAATGTTGAACACTAACATTTTTTCGGAAAATGTTGACCAACGTTTTCGAACAAGTTGAACCTCAACAATTTTTTCACCAACATTTTTGAAAAATGTTGAACCTCAAGTTTTCTTCCACCAACATTCTTTTCGAAAATGTTGAGGCTCAACCTTTTTTCTGCACCAACATTTTTTTGGAAAAAAGTTAAACAATTGGGGGGGGGGGGGGGGGGGGGGGGAGGGGGGGGGGATACAGCGGAGGGAGGGAGTTGAGGCTCGGATTTAGATGGTGGTGATCCAACGGTCAAAGTAGCTTGTACAAATCTTTGAAAAATGTGGAAGGTGGGTAAGAAAAAATATTGTGGAAGATGCGAACCCCGTGCAACGGCGTGCTGAGGGCAGAGCAGGTGGCCGGCGGTAGAAGAGGAGCGCATAAACGGGCGCAGAGCAGGCAGCCGGTGGTGGGAGTGGAGCACTAGCATGCGGCCACAGGCGTGATGCCAACTTTGCACGTAAGTGCATGGCTCTTTCCTCGCGCTCGGCTCCCAAACCGCTCCATGAGGTGGACCCCACCCGTCGTGTGCCCCATTCCAACCTCCCCATTTTTTTCAACCGGTCCTTCTCTGTCCTTCCTTCCTTCAGATCCATTCCTCTCTCCCTTGGATCCACCTGGGGCGTGGCGGCGGCGGTGCTTGGACGGAGGCCCAGCGGACGGTGGCTTCCCTGGTTGCGCCGGCCGGCAAAGGCGCAGCGGCGGTGGCTTCCCCGATGATGGCGGCGAACTCGTTGTGGCTCTGGCCATGGCACTGGTGGTGCTTCTCTGCAAATGGCGCGCGATGGGGAGCGGCGGTGCCTGCTGGGGCGATCAGGGGCGCGGGAGCGGTGGTGGGGCGGCCTCCGGTAAGCCGTTTTTTTTTCAATATTTTTTCTCTCCTTGTTTCATTTTTTTGTTAAAACTTTCTTCGGAAAATCTTTGTCTTCTCTTTTGAAAAAAATTTCTGATTTTTTTTTCTTTTTTTGCTAAAACTCTTTTCTGAAAATCTTTTACCTTCTTTTTTGAATTTTTTTAAAAACTTTTGTAGATTGTTTGCAATACTTTTTCTGAAAAATTTTTGCTAAAATTTTGTGTCAAAATCTTTTTCCTGTGCGCATCTGTGGTGTCGTGGGGTGTGAGGCCCACACCGCTTCTTGTGGACGGACGTGCGAGCGCACAACGCATCTCGTGCCCGCGTGCGCAAACTTGCTATCCCCGGCCACGGGGGTGGAGGCGTCAAGCACTGGGATAAGGATGGAGAAAAAAATGACAACGAATAAAATGATGGAAAAAATAAAATAAGAGAAGATGAAAATAAATAAAAATAAAAAATGGTATTATAGGTGTTTCACCTTATCTATCCATCTAAAGTAACTGGAGGAGCTGTTTTGTCAAACTTTTTTCCAACCATATAAATCAAAGCTAAAAAAAAGGTTGCTCCACTGGTGAAGCTGGAGTCGTAGCCGTTTCAGCCGGAGCTGAAGCTCTAACAAGTGGGTCCTTATTGATTAGAGATGTGGGTTATTTAGATGTAGATTTGGAGAAAATCCAATGGCTATGAGTATTGCAGTTTATACCTAATTAATTAACGGGTGGATGTTCCTGATTTTTTTTGACAATTTTTGAATTTATCTTTATTTCTATCATGTCTCGGGAGGATGAACGCGAAGCCCTCCAATCTATTATCTTAATAAAGCAGAGGCAAAAGGAGCCACCACGTTTGCCGAGAGGGCTTAGAAAATCTCACGTTAATCCAAAAAAGAGAAAAATTTGGACCGCTGGATTTTATGAAGATCTAGCGGTCTAGACTAGGTCTAGACTATCTAAAAGAGTCCAATTTAGAATATTCAAAAATTTGTTCTCCTTTCCTAATTCAATATGTGCGATCCTGCCATGAATTTTTGTATAGCCCACGTCGGCTGAAAACAAGTGCCTCCATCTAATTTGCTCCCGTCATCTTCCTGGTGCAACAACAAAAAAGACATGGACTCTAATAAAACTTATAATGGAAGGATATGGATTTTTAGAGAAAAAAAGTAAAGATATGACCTTTTTATTTCCCATATATGTAGCGTGTTATGTGTCCAGCGCATCAAAAGAAGCACCAAATAAAAGTCATATTTTATATGTATTTGTGCGCATGAGAAGATGGTCTTTAAGACCTACTACTAGCATTGAACGACCAATAGTTGCGACGTATGAGCGGCTCTAAGAATCATTCTAATTTAAAAATAGTGTGGAGCTTCTCTATGAGGCCAGTCTTAGTGGGGAATGTCATGAATATTAAATATCATGCCACATCAACAAATTTACTGACATGACAGAGTTATTTATGAGTAGAGAGAGAGGAGTGTCATGGGATGAGAGAGGATGTCATGGTGATGACACTCCTTCAGCATAGTTCTCAAGTTTCCAGTCTTGACAACCGTGTGATGACACTCTGCACTGAGATTGGTAGAGATCATAGAGCTACGGTGCGACTTCTTACAAAAAAGACATTTAGATAATGCAAAATTTAGAGTTTGACGATGACTACTAAAACAAATAAAACAACTATGATTAAAAGAAAGAAAAAGAAAAGCAATCAGTCTCAAATTTCGAGAGATTGAAGATGACGATTCTAGAGAAAACATTGAGTTGTCCATGAATAAGCTAGCATGGCCGGATAATAGCATAGAAAAAATAAGTGTGCAAGCAATAGAATAGAATACGCGGGACTATGGGCCCATTTGAGATGGTTTTTCTCAGCTCTACCTCTAAACATCTCTATGTACTATATATGAAAAGGCTCCCGGGACCATTTCTAAAATGAACAAAGATGGTTAAGCCATATTAACTAGCTAGCTTAAGAACAAAGATGGTTAAGCCATATTAATTAGCTAGCTTAAAACAACTCCCAAGTGGTAGTTTTAAAATAGAGGGGCTAGAGCCCCTCAAATAGGTTCTAAAAAAGCGATTTAAAACTAGAAAACCATAAGAATAAGAATTGTTGTACTTAGAAAGGGCAATGATATTCATTGTACAATTTAGGGGCACCACAATGACAACTTGGCGATGCAGCCATGTCGTAATTTTGGGGGCAGAGAGAGAGAGCGCGCGCGCGCAAAGGGGTTCACGGTGCAGTGGCAAAGCTACCGACTGGGGAGCTCCCACCCAGGGTTCAATCCCTGAGCGCTGCACAATTTATGGAAAAATAAAAATAAATCCCCTCGCCGGTCCCGTGTGCCAAAGCATTGGTCAAGAGACGGCTCAGGTCGGTCCAAGGACCGTGTGTGACCCAGGTAGGAGTCTCATGGGTTACGTTTTCTAGTTGTTAATAGTAACATAAGTATGTCTTCTACTCTTGTTGATCCAAAGAAAATTTATATCACAGTAACCGATTCTCAAAACACGATAGATATGAATTCACTAGTTCACTTCAAATTTTCTTTGCCGCGATTGGTTACACATACACGCAGATGGATCGAAGCGTGTTCTGTTCTCCCCGATGCCTCCTCTAGCCAATCCAGCGTCACTGAATCAGTTGGGCATTCCCGTCTCGTGACTCGCTGGCTTCTCCTGCGTAGTAGGCTCGTCCGCTTGCGCATCGCAGTCGGGGCCGCATACGCACGAGGGGTCGCCGACTACATGCGCCGTGGAGCAGATGGCCGGGCTGCCTTTCCCCCTGCAGGGGCCGACGCACTTGTCGTTGCCGTCGCACCAGACCCCCGTCCTCTCACACGCTGTGGCGCCTGCAACCACAAGAGTTTATCTGGCGATTAGCTACGCAGTATATAGCTGGAACTTAACCGCGAGCTGAATAATATTTTCTGGGAACTCACTGTGTGACGCGACGAGCAGTGCCAAGGTGAAGCCGGCGAGCACTAGTTTGGTGTTGAACGACATGGCTGTGTGTGAAGCGCTTATTAGTGCTTTTGTGGTAGGTATATGTGCCAAGAGAGCCAATGTGTTGCATTTTATAGAGGTGTTGGCAGGCTGGCATTCAGTGCATTCTCTCACATCATATATAGATGGGTATGCAAATCCAATTATTTGGTTACTTATTTTGGTATGGTGTGATGTGGTGTGATTTACTGGCCTCTTGATTTTAGAAGTTAATGAAAGATTTACCCCCTCTAAATATGATATAAAATATTGTAGCAGCAATCTATTGTGCACCTTTTAAATATCGTGCAAATTAATTGTTCCAGCTATGTACCCCGTTTTAAACATGGAGCAAAATCATTGTAGCACCGAAGGTGTTTGGTTCGGCAAATTGTAACGTAATCCGATTACGGACGGAAAAGGATTACGTTACAACTATTTGTTTCGAACCGCTCTGTAATCCGATCGCACGTAATCAAATACCGGCCCCGTTGGCAGCCCATTGCACACCCTCTCAGCCTGGTATTGCATCCCCCAAAACTCCCGCTATCGTCTCCCCTAGGGGCCGTTATTTGATATCGTTACATTGTGCCACCAAACAAAGTCTGTAATCAGTGATTACAATGCTGATCAAACGCTATCTAATATCTATCTGTAATCCAGGATACGTACACCAGCCAATCAAAACTACCTAATATGGTGCAAATAATTTGGAAGATTCTAATCCAGGATACAATCTTCCAAATCATGTCAGGGAATTGGGATGCGGCCAGAAGAGTGAGGGAAAATGTTTTGTACTTGTGGGTGACAGTTTATTTCAGGAGGTGTTAGAGTATTGGAAAAAGTTTATTTTACTCCCCTCATCTATTCACTTTGTCTGTTTTACACCCTAATCAAATTGTTGGCTTAATTTACTCCCTCTGCCTATTCATATTAGATCAATTTAGCCGCTAAGATAGATTTTCACCTCATTTGCTTACGTGGCAAGCCGAGTTGTAACACCGGGACACGCACGCGCAAGGCAAGCTGTACAGGGCTGCGCCACGATCGCACGCGTATTTAGTGATTTATATATGCTAGTAAAGACTTTGTAATGGTTTTATATTTTCGACACCATTTTATATAGCTGTCTTTGGAAAAGAAAATTTTGTTACATCATAAGACATTTGTAGTCATATTTCCTTGTATATCACACACTTAGTAGTGTTTGCACTTTCATTCTCTCAAGCGCCGTGTTCTTCAGCACGAGTAAGCTAGTTTCAGAGGGAAAAAAAATGCTTGCTTCCATTTCCCATTCAGGATACTCTCGCAAGGATTGAGAACCTAGCGCGGTGTTTCATTACTTGCTACCTCAGCCTCCTTCTTCCCCGGCCCTTTCCTCTTCTATACAGTTTCTTTCAACCTGCAGAGTGCAGACGAGCTCGCCTAGCTTGCCACAATAATTAATTAATGTAAACTGACGAAGTGCAACTTTGCAAGGATTCCATTATATAGTTCCCCGCAGTGTCAACCGATTTTGTGAAATGTCTACGTACTTGACAGACGTTGGAACAAGAGAAGGACAAGCACGTCTCTCTGGATAAAATGGGTGATGTTGATCGGACCGAGAAAACAAGAGGCACTGCAGTGCAAAGCACTTTCACTGACCGGATCACCAGCTGAAGCGGGGAAGGAGTTGCGCAAGGTTTACACTAGGGTCATGTGGTCTAAGTGTAGAACCTCTCCGATATTGATGTACTTTTCTTTGTTCAGAAAAAATGTCAAAGGGCATTCGATTCCTCAATAAGTAATGCAGCGAGCCAAAGTCCATATCATGGCAACCTCAATAACAAATGCCGTCAATAATCCAGTGAAAGTGGCTAACATGTTTTCATTCTTAAACTTCCATGCCTCATCCGCTCTTACACTATTTTTTTTCTTAAAGAGACTAGGGGATGGGGTCATCGCTGTCCGCTTTTAAAGTTAGTTTTTGGCAGGAGTTTAATGGGCATTAAATAGGCTGTCATGTCACTAGTTTTGATGATGTGACAGTGTATTAATGAAGAGAGATGAAATGAGTTCCATGGTGATGAAACCCTCTCTACACAGTTACTTAGACAACTTGTGTCTTGCATGTAGCTTAGGGAACAACAAGAGATAAAACTTTGCATTGAGAGAGGGTGTTTCATCGTAGTTTGAAACATCTTTTAGA
Source organism: Urochloa ruziziensis (assembly GCA_015476505.1). Lineage (NCBI taxonomy): Eukaryota > Viridiplantae > Streptophyta > Magnoliopsida > Poales > Poaceae > Urochloa > Urochloa ruziziensis. Next base: position 66,230,606 of record CM027120.1, on the reverse strand, counting down.
TGATGTGTCACTCTAGATAATTGTGTCTATGAAACTTTCGCTGAGACTGGCCTTAGAAGAAACTTTGGTGCTGCTGATCGTGACCGTTTATGCTGTCCAACTGAACAAGTTTTCTCAGGTCCACATGCCTTAAAGTCCCTTGCATTTTGTCCTACGCTCTGTCAGCATTCACCAGGGAAAAAAATTCTTGTGTCGTTTAACCGCAAGTGCCGTGCATCAGACTTTTCAAAAAAAAAGTGCCGTGCATCAGAAGTTCAGAATAGGTCCAAGGTAACAATAGCATCAATCATATCGCCATATTATAAAATAAATACCATTAGTGGTCGGATAACTGCAAACTAAATTAAACAAATCATGTATACAAATGGTAGCTTTCATGATAATGACATATAACCAAGGAGAACTGATACACACGCCTTCAACCTCTCCTAGAGAAGAAAGGCAAGCATGCTTCCGTCCTCTCGCCCTCCGCCGCCGCGGGCGGCGTTCGCAGAGCAACAGCTGAAGCAGCTCCGGGCACAGTGCCTCGTGTTCCTTGCTTTCAGGTATCACCCTTGTCGACTTGCTCATTGACAAATTTCTTTTAATCTGCCGGTTTCGGTTTTCGATCTAGAATTGCCCGTAGCAGAGGAATGGTACAAGTTAGTATTTGGGATCTTCTAGCGAGAGATTAATTTTATTTGGATGATGATTGATGAAAGCTTGTGTTTGCCTTTGAATGATCAAATCTTCGTAGCTTGGGTTTGGGTAATTGTTAAGCAAATAAAACAATTGTTATGTAGAAACAACTTGGAGCCCAAGAAGAAGCATCTGGAAATTGCACTTGGTGAATGTCCTCCAGAAGGTATGAACTGAACCCAGCAGATTAATTCCTTGTTGGTTATGGCTGGCCATGCTGAATGAACATGAACTAACCCCATTTGGCGACAAGCAGGCAGCAGTAGCGGCGACGGCGGCAGCGAAGGAGACCGGAGAGAGGCTGACGGCAACAACAGCCGCGGCGAAATTTGGTCGTCTTCGTCTTCACCGGTGTCATTCTCTGCAACGACGACTGCTGGGTTGCCACCGCCGGATCTTGTGGACCTGTCGTCCCTGCGGCTGTCGAGTCCACCGGGCGGTCGAACCAGGAGAGTGATACGTCGAGGAGTGGGCAAAATACAGTGATTGAAGTGTATTACATCAGAATTGTTTCTCCTGTTGTAAAAGTCCTGTGCATTTTTTCGTACTATTCGTGAACATGGTTGGCTATACAAATCTGTAAGGTGTGTTGTTCTCCCAAGTTTATTTTATTTTGAACTTATGATCAAATCGCGATTTGTGATGGAGGTCAGAGTTGAGGTTCTAGCCGAGCTCACACGACAAGCAGGAAGGGAGAAAACAAATACACTCTACTATACTGTCTTGGACTGGGGCCTGACCTATTTGGGCTCCTAGCAAGGTTGGGCCTGAGTTCCTGAGTTCTGTACTTCTACACTCTCTTCATCAGGCTTGAGTCCCTAGTCCATTTGCAACTTCAGCACCGTCAGGTGGTTCTTGGTCACAGTTGATGGAGATGATGCAGTTCATGATACTCTGGCAAAAAAAAAAAAAAAAGCATCATATCAGCGTTGCGTTGCGTTAATGTTTTCTTCCGTTTGAATAAAAGGGAAGGTTGGCAAGGAAAAATGACGCTTTAATTTTTATGACTTGAGAACATGATTGTCCCAAATATATGAGAACGGAATCTAAACAATCTACACTCCAGTACAAAGTTTTAGATCTCGCAGAGATTTACAATTTTGAGATAAATTTTATCTTTATCATACTTCATACACAAAGTTATTTTTTTCGTGTGAAAGGGTGGTTGGGCTTTAACTATTGTCTAGCCATCGCCTGACAATGAAAATGACACATGTTATTACCGCGGATTTGTGGGTAGCACTAGTAGTGATATGCAGTTTTCACTGCTAGCAAGGGGTTGAAACTAGTGGTGAAAACTTTTGGGTGAATTAGATCCATGTCATTATAATTTTTCCACTACTGAACCTTTAGGTTCAATTTATACGGGAATTGTAATGACACAATTCCTATATCACAAATAGTAATGGCTTGAGTCTGAAACTTGAAAGTTGTAATGGCTTGGATCTAATTAACCCTTTTTTTTCACCACATATTCTAACGGCCACCGTGGCCCTTCTACTTTTGGACCGGTAGTGAAAAGGTATCACACCACTGGTTTTGTTTGAATTGGCGGTGGTAAGATGGTTGTAAGTGTTTTTCTTTGATCCTCAAATTTAGTTTTGTTCTTCATAATTGTTAACATCGTGCTAAATGCTCAAAAATAAATATTTTCCTTTGGGACCTCAAAGAAAGAGACTTTTTAAACAAAGAATAACTTAACAAAGAGAAACTGGTTTGAGTTCAAAAATATTGTTTCCCTAATTGAAATGAAACAAATCAAACACCTTTTTTGTATTGCCAACATGGCAATGTCAATATCTCATATGCTTCGAAATTGGTTGATAGGCATAAGAAAAAAAGGTGAAAAGTTCAATTTTAGGGCTCGTTTGGTTCCTCTGGAATCGTTGCACCCGGATTGAGGCCTTATAGGTAGACATAGCAAGAAATAAATTTATGTTAGTTATAAGGCGAGACCGGGATTTATTCTGGGTCGATAACCAATTTGCTCATGATTGGTTTCCACACCTCCCGACTAATGGATTGATTCTCAGTCTCTTTTTGTACCCGCTATCATGAGTAAATTGGTTTCCGTTACGGAATAAATCCTGATCTCTTATTATATCTATCATAAATTTGTTGCTATATGGTCTACATCTGGTGGAACAGTTCCAGAGGAACTGAACGAGCCTTTATTGGGATTGCAGCACCTATATGGGCATAATTATTATGTGTATACTAGATTGCATTACAAAGATGATGAACCTAAAAAGGTCAAAACGAGCTATAATTTGTAACGGAGGTATTAGTAGGTAAGAGATTTGTGTTAATCCACCGGCACAGGGGCGAACCTAGCCTCCCCCCCCCCCCCCCCCCCCACACACCCCCCATACTGGCTTAAACTCCATCGATCCTTTGTAACTTTCGGATAGAAATCAATGGAGAGAAAGAAGAAAAGAGAGAAGAGCAAGGAGAAAGAAAGAAAAAGAGGAAGAGGAGGAGGAAGAATGAGGTTCACCAGGCCCCCCTAGATCACCATCCTAGCTTAGCCACTGCACCGGCACGCATATATGTAAGCGCTTCTTCTAACTCAATCTATCATATATGAAGTTCTTCGCATGGTGGATCTTCCAAATTACCACCCTATTTGCAAGAAATAGAGAATTTAAAAAAACGAAATTAAAGAGGTAAAAACGGTAAAAAAACAAAATGAGAAATATGACCTCTTTTTTTTAGCAAGAGAATAATATGACCTCTTTGCAGTCTCCCGGACACGCTGGCATCCCATGGTCCATCGTTACTCATGGCTTGTGATCATCAAGCTAGGAATCATTGGTGTAAGTGCTGAAAATACGACAGAAGCACGCAGCTTCCTCGCGCTTGCTTGCAGTCACACCAAATCATCAAGAGACGTTTCGCGCCAAATTAACTCGCAGGAAGCTTGGCCGCCAAGCCACGAAATGTCGCGCCAGTCAGCAACCACCCAAATTTAAACTAAGGAGATCGAACCGTCGATGTATTGGATTCTATCACGTGATAAGATGTTGCCATGTAGTACACATCACTATCGTGATAGCTAGTCGGTTTCTCGCTACTGGGCATGCAGTTTCCAAGATGGCCTCACTTGTTTAGTGTCCACTTCCCCGTTGAGTACTTGTCCAATTTGCACTTGATGACTGGATTACTTACTAGTATATTGCTACTGCAATCTCTAAACAATCAAGATTATTGTCTAGTGCGTTTCAGGTTCATCCCCTTTCTATTAGTGTTGTAACATATTGGTGTATGACAGCGGGTATTGCTCTGAAACATCTTGAGTTCTTCTACCATCCAAGATTTATGGTTTGACTGTCAGTGATTTTCAAATGTTAAGACTTGACTAGATGAAACAATATTACCTAGTGGGAAATACTTTAATTTACACTAGAATTTTGCCACTGATTTATCAGCAAAAGGTTATAAAGAGAGTTACAAACAAAGTTCCTTTTCAAAGATAGCCAGAAGTTTAAAATGTCCAATGAATGAAAAGTAGTAGCTTATAGGCCATTACTTGGGGGTTGCAACACACTGAAAATGGGTTGGCAGATGTTCTAAATATTTCTGAACTAGGTCTTCAATACATAATTGCTGATGTTTGTTTCAGAATTGCCACCAAGTTTCCTTCAAAAGTATTGACTTGAATTTAAGAGATGTTCAAATTATATATTGACATGCTTTACAAATTATAGAACTATGTTGAGTGCTTGAATTTCTTGACTAGTAATCTCTACAAATATATACAGTCCAAATAAAATAAATTAAGTTATACACATCATGAAAGTACTTTTCATTGTAAAGCTAATAGTATTAATTCTATCATCTTGATTCTTTTATCTGTTGATGAACAAAAGGACAGATGTTCACCGAGATATCACTATATACTATTTTCATAAAAAAGATTAAATTATTGACATGGCATACAAATATGCAAATGTGCCTTCATATTTTGTTATTCTGTTAAATTATTGACATGGTTTAGGTTCTTGACTGGACTCTGTTAAATCAGTTTCGAGTCTTTGACTTAGTACAGTGTGATTGTTGGACCCTCAAGTAAGGAGTTCACAGCCAATTAAAAAAAAAACCAACAGCCGTGTCCTAATTTTCAGCAATCTTCGGTACTGTAACTCTATAAGTACACTTCCAGAGTTCACACAAGTGCTCTGCATCACACACACATCCTACCTCGCCACTTCTCCACGCCGCCGCCAAGGCGCCAACAAGAAGTCAAGAACCACTACGCCCCGATGGAGAACGGCGCCGGCAATGGGGTGGCCGTGGCTGCGCCGGCGGTGGATTCGCCGGCCTCGTGGAACTTCACGCCGAACGAGGCCCTCCTGGGCCTGACGGCGCTCTCGGTGCGCGGCGTGCTGGGCAGGGTGCAAGGCCGGGATGGTGGTTGGCGGCGGCGGCGGCGTCGTCGCCGCCGCGCGGCCGGTGATCCCGATGGGGCACTGGCGACCCGTCGGTGTTCCCGTGCTTCCGGACGGCGCCGGAGGCCGTGGACGCTGTCGCCGGCGCGCTACGGTCAGGGGAGCACAACTCCTACCCCACCTGCGTCGGCCTGGAGCCGGCACGGAGGTGACTTCTTGGCTTTTTCAGTCCTTGGTTGCTTTTTTTTTCGATCCAAGTTTTAGTCAAATCCAACCGCTTTATTCCGAAACAATACGACAAGATTGGCACGGATGTCTCCCAAGTGTCATTATTGTACATTTGATTTGAGGCAAACTATTGTTGAATTAATCAGTTGACGTGATGACTCTTATTTAGTATGACAGATGGAAGAAACTGTTTTTGGTCTCATACAGTCATACGTATTGTGGCAGTTACTGAACCTTTATTCAGAAAAAAAAATATTGTACACCCTGAATTAATTATTACTGAGGTCAATACGCTTTTAAGTTTTAACTCACAAGGTTGAGAAATCAGAGAAGTCATCTTAATGGCCAATGCTAATAACCAGCCCATGCTCTGTTTGGGAACCACTGAACCTTACATCAGGTTGCCCTTCTTGGCCTCAGCAAAAATAACTGAATGCTGCTCCTGCACTATGTGTTTAATTTGGTGTTGCAATCATCTGGATTTCACTCCTCTTTATTACTAGGAGAATGAACACAGAAAGGTTCTCCAACAAATTCTGTCATTTTCTTATGTAGTACAAACCATACAGCGCTTCATTTTGTCCCTACTCATACTAATTGCATTATGTACCTATGTTATTCAGAACTGTAAACATCTATCTACTTTAAGCTTTCTTAAAAACTTGAAATTCAAATGAATTCCAGATCCATTGCCAAGTACTTATCCCGTGATCTGCCATACCAATTATCACCTGATGACGTTTACCTCACAAGCGGCTGTGCTCAAGCAATTGAGATAATATGCTCTGTGTTAGCTCGTCCTGGTGCCAACATCCTGCTTCCAAGGCCTGGCTACCTCTTCTATGAGGCGCGTGCTGTTTTCAATGGCATGGAAGCTCGGTACTATGATCTTCTACCTGAGAAAGACTGGGAGGTGGATATTGATGGCGTCCAAGTTCTTGCCGATGAGAACACTGTTGCCGTGGTCATTGTCAACCCAGGAAACCCTTGTGGCAATGTCTACACCTATGACCACCTGGCCAAGGCAAGTTGTAATAGGCTAGTTCATGGTTCTGCCTTAGTTATGAGCTCTTGGGAAATAATCTAAATGCATAGTATGTGTTGATAATTTTGTAGGTTGCTGAAACTGCAAGGAAGCTTGGCATATTTGTCATTACAGATGAGGTCTATGCACACTTGACATTTGGGAAGAGGAAATTTGTTCCTATGGGCATGTTTGGGGCAGTGGCTCCTGTGTTCACACTAGGGTCGATATCAAAGAGATGGGTGGTGCCTGGATGGCGGCTTGGATGGATTGTTACCAATGATCCTAGTGGTGTATTTCAGAGGACTAAGGTTCTATGCTTGCTCATATGGATTATCTTATTACAATCAGTAGTGGAAATTGAAAGGTTTGCCATATATTTGGAAAACATGGCTTGGGGTGCTGATATGCTGGATTAACTAGCAAAGCTATTTTTCAAATTTTAAAATCAAATGAAGGCACCTTAGAAAATACAGTCCCATAATTCCTAAACATGTTTTTGCTTCTTTCAGGTAGTGGACAGTATCAAGAGCTACCTTGATATCTCGTCTGATCCTCCAACATTTGTCCAGGTGACTACAACACCATTGTCAGTTTCTCATTTTTATTCCATAACTTGAAATTGTGTGTTGAAAAAGAATACAATGATCTGCATCCACTTCAACACAATATTTGATTTTGTCAGGGCGCAATTCCAAAGCTCCTAGAGAACACAAAGGAGGACTTCTTCAACAAAACTGTCAAAATTCTTAGAGAAACTGCAGATATATGCTGGGAGAAGCTGAAAGACATCAATGCCATTACATGCCCGAGCAGACCCGAAGGCTCAATGTTTGTAATGGTCTGTGAGTCACTACATATACTGTTCCATGTTGCTAGACACCATGAGATATTCACTAATTGGGTGCGAAATTCCCTTGACTTGCTTCAGGTGAAACTGGACCTGTCCTGCCTGCAAGACATCAAAGATGACATGGACTTCTGCTGCCGGCTGGCAAAGGAAGAATTTGTAGTTGTTCTTCCAGGTATTCTTTTCCTGAATACATGATTCGAAAGTATATTTCTAGAATACAGATCATTGCATCTGTTTGTTGCAATACATTTGAGATCACCGGTTCATTTGAAATTTAATATGTTGTAAACAAATTGTCAGGATGTGCTGTGGGATACAAAAATTGGCTCCGAATCACCTTCTCAATTGATCCATCTTCTCTAGAAGACGGCCTTGACAGGCTCAAATCCTTCTGCTTGCGGCACAGCAAGCCGACAAAGTGATAAGATAAGCTCACTGGTTCCTTGCAAGACAAGACAAATTGTTATGAACTTCTAGCGTAATATGATATTGTAGCATCTTCACTCGGAGATGATACATTTGACATATTATGTCCTGGATAAGCAATGGGCTCTGCTTTTATCTTGTCATCATTTAGTGTTGTTACAACTCTTGGTTCACTCAGTGTCTGTAGGTGTAATTCAAATTTTAGGGGACCTAAAGTGTAGAAAACTTTGTTCAATAAAGAAGGGATTACATGTGAACAGCTTTGTCATTATAGTATACAACACTGTTCTCGTTCATGCAACCTGAATCTCTGTTTCTGCAGTCAGAATGATATGATGCTACCAATTGTTACGCATTTCTTCAGAAAAATGGTGTGCTCGAGAAACATTTTTTTGAAGCACTATATTTGGCACACAAAAGGCTCAAGCAAATGGCCATATTTTGACAATTGATATTAATAAACTCTTGCACGATTAAGGAAATCATGATTCATAGGAAAGTCATAGTTTAAAATCCGCATCGAATATTGGACTATGATAAGCGGCACGGGTGTCGCCTGTACGTCTATTCGGTCATTCGTTCCCATTATATCACCAGCTCAAATAGCGCCCTCATTCGCCCCATGGAACCGGTGGGTTGCGGCTGGTAAACTAGTTCTGTCGTCCTAGCGAGAAGACATGGCACCTGCGTGGACACTCTCAGCACTGCAACGTTGTCTTTGGGATAGGATAGGCTGCTTTAGTTGGTCTTATTACAGGACGGACGGAGTAAAAACCCATCGCGAGCATTAACGAGACAAAAATGCTTGGTTTGTTGATGGTGTGCATCATGCTGTCAGGGATCAGCGATTGGCTCACAGAAGAAAGGGACGTCGGGCCGCAATTCGAACAGTTATTGGGCTGTATGTTTGCTTGGGCCGCTCGACGCATTTGTTGCTCCTACATACTAAGAAAACATAATGAGAAGTTTTTTTTACCCACCTTCCACTGTTGAAGGTTGTGCAAATACCTATGTCTGTTGGATTTTAAAAAATATTGGCTCAACGTTTTAAATTTAATGTTCTTATAAAAATATTGGTTAAATTTTCTTATAAAAATGTTGGACTCAACTTTATATTGAACCCCTTAATCTAATCATCTTCCTTGGACCCCACAAATATATTTGCACCGTGTCTTTTTCAAAGCTAGCAAGTCGATTTCGGCAATAACAGTTTTGACTCAAAAATAAAAACAAATTGTAATATGTCAAATAGTACGCAGTATTATGAATTTGCAGCAAAAGATCAATGATTATTAGAGCTTAAGCGTTGCATCAGTACCAATTTAACAGACCCTAATGGTCAAGTCAAGAGTGGAGCAGTAGTAACAACCAGATCCACTGCAATGCTGCAGTACAATGTTATTAAAACCCCGCTGGTTCTGAATTCAGTAATCCAATTTAAAAGAATGAAGAAAATCAGTCGCCAGAAAATTCTCGAAACAAGTTGAATGCGAATTCATCAGCACACTAACAACAGTGTGCCAATGTGTTGAGACGGTTGCGAGAATGAATGTTTGCAGGCAGAAACCGGTGGGTGTTTAACTTCAAAGTCCATTTGGTCTAAAATTGGATATCTAAAATTCTACGTTTTAGAATATAGACTCAACATTTTTCAAAATAAGACTAACATATCCAAACAGTATATTCAACATTTTTTAGAAACATACACATCGACATTTTGAAAAACAAATACCCTTATCTTATGTCTTATGTGTATCGTTGAAGTAGCCTGGAACGGTGATGAAGGCATCGTGGATCTCGCCGCCGAGGTAGGCCTTGGCGGCGGCAGGGTCCTTCATCTTGGCAAGAACCATATGGCCCTGATCTTCTCAGAGCTCAATACCCTCACCTCGCCGTGCTGCTTATGCTTATTCACTAAGCAAACACAATTGAAATTGTAGTGCCTTCCGATGAGGCGCTTTTGCGTCAGAGACGATGTTGCCAGGGTTGGCGGCGGCGTGGCCCGGATTGATTAGTTTCGTAAGAGCATCTCCAAAAGACTAGGCAAATCATTTTGTCAAGTTAAATTTAGCTATTATTAAAAAAACGTTTCCAATAGACTCTGCATATGACTCTTCAAATTTAGTGGCTCTTCATGCCACCTCATTCGCTCTCTATATTTAGATAGCCTACCCCACTAGCAGTTTTTTTGTTTTACATAATAGCTAAATTAAGATTTTGGTCATCCATTTTTAGGCAGACTGTTAGCAGTTGCTCTAAGAGCATCTCCAATAGAGTTGGTAAAATTGGATTGCTAAAATTTGTTTTAGGTATAGGAGAGAGAAGATTTAGATATTGGATTTGTGCTCCTCTCCAACAGATTTGGTAAAACTGGATACCTATAAAGCTCGTAGGGACTAATTTGTATGTGAGAAATATTAATGAGGGCCTTTTTGCAAAAGGTCACCTCCACAGCAAAATCCCCCCTTCTCCTTCGTCTTGCTCACGCCGCTCCGACCTCCTGTCTCTGGCCGCCGCCTCCTCTCCTCGCCGCCACCCCTCCTCCTTCCCTCCATAATCGCCGCCACCTCCGCCGCCTACCACGGCTCCTCCACTAGCCCCAGTCCTCCGTTCGCCCTTCCTTCAGCTCCCCACCCCTCACCCCATCCTCATCGTCGATTCGAGGACGAAGGCGCGCCTGCATTTCAAATCGAGCATGGAGACAGTGCTCGTCCGCCACACAAAGCCGAATTCGGTGCGACGCGGGCCCATCGGAGCTGCTCATGCGGCGGCGCTCCATCACCACGAGCTCGTCCACCCGGATCTTGCCGGCACCTCCCTTCCCCGGCCTAGCCACCACCTCCTCCTTTCCCTATTCGAGGACAACATCTCCTCCATCAGGGCGGCGCACGGCAGGGCAGCAGTCCGCCGGGCGGGCGGAACCTTCCGTCGAGCGGCAGTTGGCGTTCCCGCTTGAGTGCTCCCAGTTTTAGCAATCCAGAGTTGGTTTGCTATATTTACCAATCTTGGAGAGAGTTTTAGCAAATTTGCTAAAAATTTTAGGTATAGCAATTCATATAGCAAATCTGTTGGAGCAGGTTTTTGGTGGTTTTTAGCAATCCTAACAGTTTTTAGGTATAGCAATCCATTATACCAATTCTCTTAGAGATGCTCTAAGCAAACACGATTGAAATTTTATTTCTATTGTTTATAATCAATCTAAAAATTAACGTGGAAGGAGGAGGTGTCGTACGGCTGCAGGTAACTATCCCGAGTCGGGAAAGGAAGAGGCATCCACCGGTTTTGCCGCCCTAGCCGGTAGCCGCCACCCCTCCGCCTCCCCTCGAACCCTCGACGCCGTGACGAGTCCGCGGTCCCAGGATCGCTCTACTCCGCGTCGTAGTCACCTCAGCATCTCCGCCTCCGGGACCGGCCTTTGTGTTCCGACAGCAGCCCGACCCTGCCCCTTTCATGGTGCACGAGCAGGCGTGCTGGAGACCATAGCTTCCCCTATCGGTTTCTCTTGCAACTCCTCCTTATCAGGTAATCTGAAATCGTACAAAATCAGAAACAATTTCCATTTTTTTTCTGGATCAGGAGTAGTACGTCCTCCTTTTGTTTAGCCATAATTATTTATCCTGTAAATTTTCATATTAAGCATTTGTAGTATTAAAGTTAAGTGTCATATCAATTATGCGATTGTGCTTTACATCTATACCATTTTCTGTAAACTATCGTTTTGGTGCTTATATTTTGTCCTTAGGTGTATCAAGAATTCATGTAACCAATTTTATGAGTTAGTTCTAATTGAAAAGAAATGGAATTGGTACTGCTGACTCAGTATTTGAACTTTTTTTCCCTTTTGCTTCAGGGTTGAAAAAATGTCAGCTGTGACATTTCCACCATTGGGAAATCCGAATTTCGTTACTGGGGAGCAACGAAGTGATTGCTCAGGTAGCTCAAATGAAAAACAGAAAGGTAGCAAAAGTTGTGGATGGTATGATTACTTTTGTTGGTTCATCCTTTTTTGCATGTATTTACAAAACTCTCCTTGACTAGGAATCCATTACCTGGATGATCCATCTCTCGAGGATAGTGCCAACGGAAAATTGCATGAAGTTCTGCCAAGATTATCTAAAAGTGTTGTCTTGCTGTATACATTTGATGGTGATTATACAAACTGACTTCCAGCATTTGCTAATCATCAGTTCTATATTTGCATTTAATCATATGTTGGTGTTAAGCTAAAATTAAGATCTTGTGCAGGAAATGATAAATGTGCTGAATTCACAGGCATTGTTATCACAAGTAATGCATGTGATACTTGTATTCTGACTTCAGCAAGTGGGATTAGATGCTTTCAAGGCCCCACAAGAATCAATATGAAGTTGTTGGTTGGCGCTCCCAGTTTTTCTGTACTGCATTGCTAACCTGTTTTAGATATGGGTGATAATTGTGTAACCTGCTGTCTTGATTTTTTATTGCAGATTTTTGTGAACCTTCCAAATGGGAAAACTGCAATGGCGTGCTTGGGAAAAAATGATTTTGACCGCAATATTCTTACTGTCAGAATTGATCCTTTTCCTGATTTTCGGGAAGCATCACTGGATCATAAATTGGAAGTTGGACCTCATAAAAATGTAGCAGCTCTTGTTGCAACAAAACAAGAGTAGGGTTCTCATCTGGGATAGTAACCGAGCTATCAGAAGAATTTGATGGTCAAAAGCTTATTCTGTCCACATGTCAAATCCCTGAGGTGCATTGCTGATTTCTCTCCAGATCGATGCCTTGACATTGTTCAAATAAATAATGTTGTTGTGATTGGCTATAAAGGAAATAATTTTCCATGTGCCCAAGGCTTTATTTTTGTGCTATAGGGAACATCACCCCTTTTTTTATGCAGCTTGGTACTGGAGGGCCCCTTGTTGACTTTGAGGGAGAAACTTCGTTGGCATGAACATGTGTCATTTGAAAGAAGGGACTGTATTCCTACCGAAGAAAAAAGTTCTCGAGTCATTTCTGCCCTTTAGGATAAGGTATGTTTGCTATAATTTCATTTTTACCTGTTCAAACGGGGCCTGGCACAGAAAACCTTTCAAGTTCGAAGCCCAAAACAGATGGAACACTGGCTATGCGTGTTGCTTTGAGCAGCGCTGTTTCTCTTTGGAACGGGTAACTGAATTTATTATTTCCTGCTGCAGATTTAGAATCAGGCAAGCAAGTTGTGAGATATGTAAATCTTCCACTACTCATATTCCAGAAGGTGAGGGTAGTAGTCACTCATAAATTTTCATTTTTATTAGGTTTAATGAATATTTGTATGTTCATCACTAGTGGCGCAAGGTTTATTTTTTGGTGCCCTCTGTCCATAAATTTATTCTGTATTTTAACTTGTACAATCTTTTTAGAAAATGGATAAATATCTGGCCTCTGTGACATTTTAACTTACACGTAGACAAACAAGACATTCAAATGATTAAACTACCCTCAATTGTTATCTCTTTATTATGCTCAGTTTATAAACGTATGACCAAAACTCAAAAGTTAAAGGTGGAGAGTGGTTCGCAGTATAGAATGCAAAGTTTTTTTTAATACACTCCTCATCTGTGCCAACTATGTGGTTACACTGTATGAGAATCGTACTAACCTCCTGCTCCTCCCCCCACCTCACCTACCCATCACCCACCCCATCCCCCTAACACACAAAAAAAGGTACCACGAGGGAGAAGAGCCTAGATACAGGTAGCACGAGTGAGAAGAAACCAGATGCAGGTAGCACAAGAAAGAAGAGCCGAGATATGCCTTCTCCATCGCCTTCAAGTGACTCGGAAACTGAATTACAAGGTGAATTGAAACTGGGTCACTTCTAATGTTCTTAGATTATCATTGCTGAGACCGTATATACTGTTATTGAGTATCACTAATACATGGTCATCATGGCTTCACCTTGTTGCACCAGACATCAAAAAATTAACTAGTTCTCCTGATTTTTGTCCCTTGCCGGATAATGGTGAGCAATTTACCTTCAGTTTTACTAGCTATTAGTTCAGCATGGTCATTAATCACTTCACCTTGTTGCAACAGAATTGATGAAAGAGCTTACTAAAGATCTATCATCCCGTGGTTATCCCTTGCCAGTGACACTTGAAGGTGAGATATAGCTTTTCCACCACTCTTTTGTTGCACATTTTGTCTATTGTAGCACTCTCAGTTCTATGGTTCTTTAACCCAGGAGGCATGCATTTGCGTAATGGTTTTGAAGAGAAATTTCCAGGAGATACATGGAACGACCTCACTGAAAAAGTTGCTTCAAGTCTATCTTTAAGTGTTGTCTCACTTGCTTCATTCCTTGATGGTGGTGCTCGAGAGAAGACTAGGTTTTTTGCTTGCACTGGTGTAATTAGGCTCCTTCAAATCCATGACAAGAATTCTGGCTTCAGCAAGTTTGGTTACAGTTAATAAAAAGATTGATGAGAACTTGAAGGTTTGTACTGCAAATCATTGTGTACCCCTGCTTGTTTGTTTCATCTGTTAATTCCTGCCTTGTCATTCATTGCAGATTCAGGTGTTACTTCCTACTAATAAATATACTGAAGGGAAACTGCAAGATTATGACTTACGTTATAATATTGCTGTAAGTCACCATTACGGGTTTCCATTGTCGTCGAATAGCAAACCTCCACGCTAAGCGGGATGATGAGTCTTACCCTAAGGTAGTAGCTATAGGGCGTATCTTTGAAACAGGTGAACTCATGACAACAAGTGGAGTGTTGACTGACAATTCAAGCAAACTTGTCAGTGAAGAGACTGGAGCCTGGACTTGCAAGGTCACTAAGGTACACTGCATTGATTTCTCTTATGGTGGAATTAATTGTTGCATCATAATTTGTTATTTAATACATTATACACCTTTACTGCACTAAAACTATCATCCTTTCATGTGTTAATTTCTTTTCTTTCCTCTAAGTCTGGGATTGGAGGGCCCCTGATTGCTCATAATGGGAATTTCATTGGCATGAACTTCTATGGTGTGAAAGAAACCCTTTATGTACCAAGGAATATAATGCTGAAGCTATTGAAGGAGTTTGATAGAAAAGGGTATGCCTTTTGTTTATGTAGCTTTTAGTATTAGTATGGTATATTCATGGACATCATGCTCTTGTTTAAGGGAACCTCACTCTTCTTCTCGATGACTTGAGACCGTTTCCATCTTTTGTACTTGAATTTTAGGGATTGTGAATCTATGTTAGTTTGGCTGTTCTATCTTGGTTCTTAGTACCTCGCTTGAAATTAGGTTTGCATCTGAATAACAAACCATTTCAGTGTTTCAATTTTGGCTTTATTTCAATATAAAGATGGTTTGAACTGATTTTGCATGATTTTGATCCTCTTCCTAAGGGGTTTTGTTAGTATTCATAGTCTTGTAAATTCTCCCAAGCCTTATTGCTATGGTGAGCGGCTTAATAACTGAGCACTATCAGCCACATTAGCCACATCCTTCAAGTTCACATGCCAGGCTGATTCATTGAGTAACCAAATATATATGTTTTGGTTAAACAAGTATTTGAATTCTTTTGATTTCAAGTAATTTTTGGTTTGTTTGTAGGTGTTTTGCTGCTGATGATAGAGCTGACAACATTAATCAAGATAGGTAGGTATTCTTTGAGACGTGAAAACTATGTTCTTTCATTTGTTGCACATAAATGATTCATTGACTTTTATTAATCCATTTTATTTTACAACAGATGGTCAGTGCCTCGGCCATATTGGTATTATCCTTCTCTTGCCCCGCGCAGGATTTGGGGACGCAGAAGATATACTTGAATTATCCATTGCGATGTGCTAGCCAGCTTCCAGAATCGGTTGTCATGTTCCTAACGTGTATTATGCAACTGCTTGTTAATTTCATCCCCCTTTGGGTTGTGAAACACTACCGGAATCCAAGACTTTGCCGTGTGCCCGGTACACACGGCAAAGCCTTAAATACACACGGCAAAGGTTTTGCCGTGTGTGGCACACGGCAAAGTTTGGACGGCAAAGGGGCTCTTTGCCGTGTGTCGTAAACGCCTAACGGACGTCCTCCGTTACTGGGTCTTTGCCGTGTGCTACGCACGTGGCACACGGCAAAGGCCCAGCCTTCGCCGTGTGCCACGTGCGTAGCACACGGCAAAGACCCAGTAACGGAGGACGTCCGTTAGGCGTTTACGGCACACGGCAAAGGGAGGTGCACACGGCAAAGCCTTTGCCGTGTAAAAGCACACAACACACTTGCAGTTCAAAAGTTATTTTTTGCCGATAAATCCATGAAATCAAATAAATTTACTAAATATAACAAAAATAACG
The DNA here is from genome assembly GCA_015476505.1 of Urochloa ruziziensis. Lineage (NCBI taxonomy): Eukaryota > Viridiplantae > Streptophyta > Magnoliopsida > Poales > Poaceae > Urochloa > Urochloa ruziziensis. The sequence continues at coordinate 66,214,687 of CM027120.1, read as the reverse complement.
AGAAATGTACCAAATCTTAACATGAAATACAAAGTACCGTATCTTGACACCACAAAAATTTGGAAAGAAATATGACGAAAAAAAATTATACTTTGCCGTGTGCTGGCCCTTTACCGTGCGCCACACGGCAGGACACACGGCAAAAGGCCGCGGCCGTGACTTAATTGTCACTTTGTCGTGTGCCTAACGGGTGGCACACGGCAAAGAGTGCCCTTTGCCGTGTGCTGGCCTTTGCCGTGTGCCAAATGGGCAGGCACACGGCAAAGAGTGCCCTTTGCCGTGTGTTTGTCCTTTGCCGTGTGTCCTAGGCCGGGGCACACGGCAAAGGGGAGAGACGCCGTGTGCTGCGCGTTTGCCGCGTGCCACGTGGCTGGCACACGGCAAAGAGGGCTCTTTGCCGTGTGCCCGCGGGCCGGCACACGGCAAAGGTCCGTGCACACGGCAATGACCTGTTTTCCGGTAGTGAAAGATATAAAGCGTTTGTTTAGTGAATCGTAGCCTTGCGTGAATTTGCTTGTGATATGGACATGGAATATATATGATGACAAGGCAGTCCATACTGTGTGAAAGGGCTGCAATAAATGTTGCCCAGCCCTGAAGCTTTTAAAACCTGTATTGGGTGGTTGTAAACGATCATGAAAGGACTTCAGTTACCATGTTTGAAGATTTATCATTGGGAACATATTAGGTGCAAACATGGCAGTTGGGTAATTTTACACTTAACCGTTCGCCGATCGCCCTTGATCTAAACTTTTGCAAATCCTCCTCCCACTCATGATAGGCCCGAATGCCTCAACACAGATACACCCTGCTGCAAATGGCCCAATAAGCCAGTCCGCCACCGTCGTTAATTGTGTGCATTGGACTAGCACTTGCCCCTGAAATCCTGCTGAACTCAGACGCTGCGCGCGAAGTTGAGAACTAATGCGGTCTAAGCTATGAGAAATGTCAAGGTGTATCAGTAATAGCACTGCAGTCCCCTATTACCAAACATCCGCTATTTCTGATCGAAATCAGTACTCCATTTTAGAAGGGAGAAATAATAAATCAACTACACCAAAAGATTCTGAAAAACAAACACGCTGCACGCCGATTCAGCACGGTAACAAGACAAAATAACCGCCCATAAAGGAAGCCAGCATCATGAGCGTAACTTGTAGACGATAATAGAAGTTGTAAATGACCCCAAAATTCGTCCAAAATAGAATGAAAAAAAGAACTAGTTTCCATGGCAAGTCTAGTACAGAGGATCAACCTATATGCTGCAAATTTAAACTCTATTTATTTTTTAGCAACGTGTGATAAAAGTTAGAAAAACGACGAGCTAGGACAGATAACTAGCTAGTACTTTGTGATCATAGAATGTACATCATATCATTCATTATTACATGCATGCTGATGATGCTTGAATCCTCACGTCAACGAGCTAGCATTTCCTTGCGCGGCGTAATCCGCGCTCTCAGCGGCGACGCCATGACCTTAATGAACAAAGCATGGGTCGCCGTGAGGTCAACACCAACACCACCACCATCCGGCGGCGCCCAATTGAACTCGCGCACCAGTGTCTCCACGAAGCACCCAACGTGAGCCATCGCGAGGCCTGCGCCGGGGCAATGCCGCCGCCCCGCTCCGAACGGCATCATCTTGATCTCCTTCGGCCCCGGAACCGGGCCCACGTCGTCCCCTTCGCCGCCGGCGAGGAACCGCTCCGGGATGAATTCCTCAGGGTCTTTCCACGCCTTCCCGTCCCTCCCGATCTCCTCTGCCATGAACGTGAAGCGCACCGGCGACGGAGAGCCATCAGGAGGCGGCGGCGGCTCTGCTCTGCTGTCGGGTCCGATGACGGCGTCGCGCAGGATGAATGGCAGCGGCGGGTGTAGCCGGAGGCTCTCGAGGATGACGGCGCGCAGGTACGGCGGCATGTCCCGGTGATCGCCGCCGGCGGTGCCATCGATGAGCTCGCGCCGGAGCTTGTCCTGCACCTCCGGCGAGGCGACGAGGCGGGCGAGCGTCCATTCCACGCATGCTACGACTGTCACCGTGCCTGCTCCCAGGAACTCCCACACCAGCCTCACAATCTCGTCGTCCCTGAGCTCGCGCCGCCGGTCGACGGCCGATTCGCCGGCGGGGACGCAGACGTCGAGGAGCGTGTCGACGTACGATCGCACGCCGCCGGCGCGACACCGAGACCGGCGCCGCGCCGCGATAATGGCGGGGGCGAAGAGCTCGGCGAGACGGCGGCGCGTTCCGGCGAGGTACCTCCACTGCCGCCACCGCAGCAGCCTCGCCGCCCTCGACCTCGCCAGCAGCCCGGCGTCGATGCCGGAGTGGAAGAACTCGCGCAGCGCTTCCCGCATGGCGCGCTCGCCGGCGCCGCCGCCGACGGCATCGTCACCGAAGCACAGGCGCGCCGTGACACCGAACACGGCGTCGTAGAGGGCGTCGCGGACAATGACGACCTCGCCGGCGCCCGTAACGAGGGAGGAGTTGAGGTTTGCGACGAGGGCGGCGGCGGCGGCGCGGTGGAGCGGGGCGAGGAGGGGGACGAGGCGGGAGGGGTGGAGGACGCCGGCGGTGAGGTTGCGGCGGAGCGCGCGCCAGAGCGGGCCGTAGGGGGCGCTGTTGATGCTGGTGGTCTTGTGGTGGCCGGCGTCGAGGTCGACGGGGAATGGCGCGGCGGGGTGGTTGGAGAAGGAGTCGGCGTCGTCAAAGATCATGCGCCGGGCGACGGCGGCGTCTCTGACCTGAATCGTTGTTGTTGCTGGATGGGCCCGGCGTGTGTCGCCGGCGAGCTTACTGCTGCCTCGCCGGAAAGAGGCGGCGGAGAGGAATACGAGTAGGGCAAGGGCAACCGTGAGCAACATCTGCATTGCTTCCATGGCTGCCGTCGTCTACTTTCCTTCGTGCATCTACTTGATCACTGTATGTATGTACGTCGTACTGTGTGTGTTGCACAAAGTGTTGTGTGCAGAAATGGGTACAAATAGGTTGCCAATTATGCTCACGGTCACGTAGAGCCAAGCACGCATGAACGAAAAGGAGGCTGTCGATCAGCGATCGTGGAGGCTGGAAAAGGTTTGCAGATTGGCGATAGGGTTCGTGCTTGTCGGTGGTTGCGAGTGGTAACTGGTAAGCCTTGTGGCAGCGACGGGGACACGACAGGGCACCCTCATATTCTATACACTGCTGCAGATCGCGCGCTCACGGCTGTCCCGCAGCACTGCAAGTCTGCAAAACCACATTGGGATAGGGTAGGATAGGCCACTTCAGGTGGTCCTTGATCTGTTTGCTGTTGCTGATCCGTCTGTATCAGACGTTCCACTATCGCATCCGCTTCTTTGACGGCAGATCCATCTGTCGGGCATGGTGGGCGAGTGAGAAAGTTTGGCTTAATAGCATTTTCAGCCCATGTAGGAGTTCCAGCCATATTTATTTTTGGCCCACGTCTAGTTGACCTTCTTTATTTTTCCTCCGCGAAATGGTTACAGCGGCAATAACTCAACTAAGGCCCAGCTGTGGCCTATGTTCTTTTTTCCTTTTGCATTCATTTTTCCCCTTATCCATTGGATTTCTTATTCAAGTTATATTTGTCTGCACATTATATTAACCTTTTGTTTTATTTGCATTTTCGTATTAATTTCTCCAATTTTAACTTTCTTCTCATTTATCCTTTTTAGCCTTTTCTTTTGGTAATTCTAGCTTTTGTTTTTCTATATTTTTGCTAATATTTTATAATCTATCTTCTTTTTTTCCATGTTTCCTTATTTGGTAGAACTATATTTTGTTTCAGTTTTTTCTTATTTGTCTTCCCTTTTTAATAATATTTTTTGATTTTATTGTATTTTTTTATTTATTAATTTGGTCGTCATGTTTATATATTTTACTCGTCTGTAAGGCTAATTTGCTCAGAATGTGAAGATATTTTGTTCTGCATGAATACTTATTTGTTCACATATGGGGCTATTTTGTTCACTTTTATTAACTATTTTGTTCCCTTAGCAGACAAAACTGTTTGTCTGTAACTGTCATTTGTTCACTATGTAAGCCGCTTATTCTTCACATAATATTATTTGTTCGTGTGTGGAGCCGTCTTGTTCACTTTTGTAGATTAATTTGTTCATGATCGTGTGTTGAGCCATCTTGTTCACTTTTGTAGACTATTTTGTTCCTAGTGTGAAATCATTTGTTCGCTTAGTTGTAGAGTAAACAATTCATTCTAATTATAAATTTTTCGCTGTGCAGTTGAAGTTATTTTATACAATTATAAATTGTCTTATAGTATTAAATTATTCAATCACTTTGAAGATTAAAACATGAATAGGGGGTATTGTAGAGTTTAGCCCAAGCTTTCTTATGCCCAAGCTTTCCATTGAGTATGTGTATGGTTCGCGCGAGCGCTGGCTTCTGACCTTATGAAAGCTGCCGGTGGGGGCGACGTACCCACGCGGCCACGCTATCAAAAACAAAATTTACCGTCCGATCGCTAAGTCACGGCAGGTATTTTAGCGTCTGTTTTACCGTCCCTTGTTGTAACGGCCTAAATTTCAACTTTACAATTATTAAAATTTTCTAGAAAAAGTGTCTTAGGGTGCCAGAGGAGCAGTTGTCCTTGAAAGAGTTGAATGTGTATGATGATTTGACTTATAATGAGCCACCAATCAGAATTTTGGAGACATTGTAGAGGGTTACAAGGAATAAGTCAATTACAATGTGCAAGTTGGAGTGAGTCATCATTCAGAGTGAGGACCGGGTGTGTCCGAGGGACCGAGTGGATGGTCGCTTTCCAGTGTGATGAGTGATTGACAACGTGGTGTGGACTGACGTTTGCCTTGGCTTAAGTATTGTAGGTGTAGAATGTGGCTTGATTGCATTGGTGCAGGTGAAGAACAGGCGCGAAAGGTCTTAGCCATGGCGGCCTCCAGGGAGTGGAGAGACAAGTAGGCTTGGTTCGAGGGACCCGGTGGCCAGATGGATCAAGTGTGGTTCACATGGTGGCAAGAATGAGCAAGGGGGCGTGGATCCGGTGTGAGGTAGCGGCTCACAACCGAAGCTCGTACGCGGACGTGAAGCCGGTGCAAGGTGGCGGCTAACAATCGAAGCTTGTACGTGGGGTTTGGTGATTTGGCCACAAAATCATCAGGAGGACGGTTTCTTGGTTTGGGCCTCAAAACCAAGCCCGAGGACTTGGTGTGGCAGCCCATCAGAAGGAGCCGTGCGCGTCAAGGAGCCTGGACCAGAGGACACGCGGCGTGGCCGCAAAGCTTGCGTCGGAGGGAAGCAAGGTTGCGGCGGATGCGGTCCGGGCCGGAGGAATATTCGCGACTATTACAAATTTGCCCCTGAGGGGTATGTATAGCTTAGGGGTAATTTAGTACTTAGGACTCCACCACTTGGACTACATATGGGAGGTGGTAGTCATCTAGTCATGTAATCTCTTTGGTTATCCATTTTCCCCTTTCTTTTCATCCTCTCCACCTAGAACTATTTTCTTGAATCCTTTGTAGTTTGTATAGGTGAATTCATGGTTGGTTGACGGAGTTTAATCTATTCAAGTTTGTGTCATGATTTGAATTCCCGAGCTCTTTTTCTTTTTCTCTTTTTCGGAGCTATTTTTGGAGCCATTTTGGGGGATTTTCGTTCTTCGATTTCTAGGGCGTTTTCTCTCGGATTTCTTTGGGGGAATCACACATTAGTGCCTTATGCGTCTTTTCTTGGTGATCCCTTGCCCCCAAACGCCAGGAATCGCTCTAGATTTGATGTTTTCGGATGAACTCGAGATTGAGGTGTTCTTCGTGAGATTTGAGATTCCGGAAGTTCTAGGGAGTTTTGGGGCATACCCTCCACTTGGGAAAGAGAGGATGAGTTCAGGGCAAAATTTCTAGATCTCTTTGCTAATCCATCTGAATCTCGAGGACGAGATTCTCTTTAAGGGGTAGGTTTGTAACACTCTAAATTTCAACTTTTGCAAGTATTAAATTTTTCTAGAATTTAATTGAGTTCATAAAAGGTTTTTAAGGATTTTCAAGAATTTATTTGTAACAATTGCTGGTTGAAAATGTTTTCTCGAATTAACATAATGTTTAGGTTGCATTGTTGCATTCATGCTCCTGCATTATTATTTTGAGTTGTTTGAATTCAAGTTTGGTTGGATTCAAATTTAGTTTGGTTGTTCTTTTAATTTAATTTATGGAAGTCCACCTTTGCTCCCTAAACTCTCTAGCTCGTTCGACTTCAGCCTTACATCTCCCGCAGCCCAGCTTCTCGCTCGCAGCACCACGGCCCAGCCAGCCGCGGCCCGCAGCCACCCGCCTCCGAGATGCTGATGGGCGGGGCCCGCTTGTCATCCGCGCCGTCGCGCCGTCTCCACGTCGGACTCAAGTCCGAGCTCGAGTCTGCCATCGCGCCGTGTCTCGTGTGCCTTGCGCCGCACACCCAGCCCCCGTGGCCTATTTAAACCGCTCGCCGCCTTCGCTCCGCCCCTTTCGCCCCAAACCCTAGCCCCCGCCTCGCCTCACCGCCATGCCTGCCGTCGCCTTGGTAAGCCTCACGAGGAGATCCGCAACGTTTTCGTAGCTTTGGCGCGTCTTCCCGTGCCCTATGGTGCCGCCCCGCGTGCGCCGTCGTCCTTCGGCCATGGCGGCGCCGCACAGGAGCTCACCGCCGGCCGCCCGCTCACTGCCGCCCGTCGCCAGCCGTCAGATCTGGCGGACGGTTAGGATTAGATCCTGCAAAGGGGTGTGCCGCCGGTCCACCGTGGACCCGTGGACCGGAGTCCACAGCGTGGTCTACGCCGCTGCCATGCCGACGTCAGCTAACGCCGTCAACCGTGACGCCAGCTTGGCGTTGCATGCAGTCTGTTCCGTCGCCACCGTCAGCTGGCTTTGCGCAAAGGCCCCTGATCTTTTCCTTACTTATAGATCTATCCACCGCAGTTCTGAGTTCTTTACTGTTCAGTCCTTCTATTCATGTTTAGGCCCCTGGATCTTATAAATTCTTGCCAGCAAGTCATTAATCTTGTTTATATCATATCTTTTCCGCCTTTTGTCCATTTTACGCGTATAATGTATCGTTGGAATCGTTGTAATCACTACTACACAAACCCTCATCACAACCGGTTCCAAACCCCTATCACAACCGGTTTTGGGGGGGCGGATGAGATAAAGCGGCTGTGATAGTCCCCCCTATCACAACCGGTTTTCAAAAACCGGCTGTGATGACCCCATCACAACCGGTTTTCATCTAAACCCCAAATAAACCAAAATAAAATAGCAAAATATTTTATTTATTTGGGGGATGGACCCCATCAGCCACTACCCACCGTCCCATGTCATCAAGTCGCAAGTCGCGCATTTTTTCGCGAAAAAATCGCGCGCTACGCGGTCGGCTGATGGGGTTTCTTGTTATTGTTGTACTATTTTCATTTCTTTTGCTTGTTGCATGTGTGTACCAGTAGACGATCCTCGCTTTGGAGATTTCCCGGGAGAGGAGTTTGAGGAGTTCGAGGAGTTCGGGCAGCAGCCGGTGTTTGCTGAAGGCAAGTCGCCTTGATGATACTTGTCCCATTTAATAAAAACTTACTTTTATGCACAATCGACTTTAGTTGCATGTAAGGTTTAATATTGATGGGTTTTCCTACTAAGGTCATTCCTAGCCACACTTTACTCAAATATATTTCCTAACCTAGGGTTTCTAATCAACTTGTTGTAGCTTATGCTAGTTGCTCCACTGTTTAATTGAACCAAAGTTAATCTTGACTTCATTTATGTTATGCCTCATTTAAACAAGATCATGTTCTAAATGGAAACATGGAGCGACAACCTAGGACACACCCATACAACCGCAGTGTTAGTGGGATCTGACCTTGACTTAATAACTAGTGACTCTAGCTTGTGATAACCTTACCTGGACTGGGCAAGATGGGAGGTGTTGACGGTGTATAGCCCGGCCTTGTTGAGGAGCGGCCTTTGCTAAGGAGCACTCTTCGGAGAGGGTTATGCCTGCTTGGTCCTGGAACCTTAGTGGGCTGTCACTTGTTAGGGAAACTTTGTAACGGTCTCTTAGTGGATCCCTGGCCATTCACCAAAGGTAGTGTCTAATGGGGCTTTGCAAACCTCGACCGGAAAGGGTGACAATTTTGCTGGGTAAAGCTGTACAACCTTGCAAGGATTAAAACTATCATGATAGCCATGCTCACGGTCACGAGCGGCCTGGATCCTCACATATTTAATACTATCGAAACTTGATCTAAATTATTTTATTTATTGTTGAGGCTCTCATACTCATCTTTATGTTACTTTATTCATTAATTGTGGGTGGTATACACTTAAACTTAAGCTTTCTTAATAAAAGTTGGCCACATTAAAAGCTAAGTGCTAAACCTTCAGCCTGTTCTTGATATAGCCTTGCATATCATTTTGTTATATCTCTCTTGTTGAGTACGGCATGTGCTCACGCATGTTTATTTATTTTTGCAACGACCGATCAAGATTTGTTCACACGTGGAGAGTTTTGTAGAGTTCCTCGATGACTTTCAGGAGTTCTAGGCTACATGTCTGCCAGGTAACCTCGAGGTCCTAGTGGAGTTCCATCGCAGCGTTTGTAACACCCCGTATTTTTAAACGCATTTTATATACATATTTTCTATAATTTCTTTAATTAAATATAATTAGTTCTCTCCAAATATTCACAATCTATTTTATAAATTAAATCATGCATTTAACCTTGACATGAGTGTTGCGTATTGAATGCTTTAGAACCTCTCTCTAACCTCTAGATTCTAAGAGATAGAAATTCCTCTAAATCTCTCTTTCCAATCTCTAGTTTAATATTCAAATCTAATTTGAATATTGAATTTTTGATATCAAATCCTTCCAAAAATCTTCTAAAACTATTTTCTTCAAGCCTCACATCAAAACCTAGTTTAAATTCGAATTCTCATTCAAATTTGGGTGCAAAACCCCATTTAAACAATTGAAAAACCCTTTATTTCCTTAACAGGCCGCAACTTCCGTTTTCAGCCCAACTCCCTTTTCAGTCCGAACCCAAAGTCCATAAAACACCCCTAAATTCTCCTCCTCACCCGATTCCTTCCCCCTTCAACCGGCCGCGGCCCAACTCTCCCTCCCTCCACTTCTGGGCCGCGCGCCACCACCCTTCCCAGCCAGCCCAGCGCGCCCGCGCCCCTCCGCCTGGCCCACGCGGCCCAGCTCCCCCGAACCCTATCCTCGTCCTTAGAACGCGCCGCCAGCGCTGCCGCCGTCGCCTAGCGTTGCCGCTCCAACGGCCGGCTAGCTGCTGGACCATGTCGCCAGGCTCGCCTCCTCTCCTCTCACCCCATTTTCACCCTCACCTCCCTCCTCCACGGCCGCACGGCACCGCCGCCACCACCGGCCGGCTGTCGAGACAGCCATGCGCGCCGCCACCTCCTCGCTCCACCTGCACACGGGCCGGGCACCTCCTTGGCCGCCACGCGACACCACGGCCTCGTCCCGCTGCGCGCCACCTCACCTCATCACGCCTTAATGGCCGGCCAAGCCGAGCAGCATGCTCTGGCCTGTACGCCGCGTCGCAGCGGCCGAGCTCGCCCCCGCTCGTCGCCTGGCAGGCCGCCCGGCCTCTCCCGCGCCGCGTCGCCCCAACCACCAACCACCGCGCGCCACGACAGTCGCTCGCCCCTGCCACCCCGCTGCTCGCTCCTCCCTGCTCGCTTGCTCCGCTTGCTGCCGCCATGCCACAGTCGCCTGGCCAAGCTTCGTGCCGAAGCCAGCCCCGACCGGCAGCCAGCGCCCCTGCCCTCCCCTCGCTCGCGCCTATAAATGGGCCGAGCGGCCTCCGTCCCTGCTCGCTCTACACGAGAGCTAGAGCTCTCCCTCGCTCTGTAAGAGTGAGAGCTTCAGCTCTCACCGAGAGTGCAGGAGGAGCTCGACTCTCACATGCGATAACGCACGCACAAGAGCGCAACTCTCTACACACTGCGGAAGCGCTGCCCACGTACACATAAAAAATGTGCGCCAACTGCTGCTCTGCTCTGCTCCCAGGTACGCCCGGAACAGTCTAACCAGCGGCGTAGCTTTAGCCATTTAAGCCATCATTGTAGACGATGCCAGTTTCGGCTGGCCGCGCAATGCCCGACCCCGCCGCTAAACCCCATCGCTGCTCGTTGCTTCGCAACCCTAGCCAGGATGCTGCCCAATCCGAGTTTCCAGCTCAGTCCACCCTAGCCGTTGTAATGCCCAACCGAAACCACTAGCCCCACCTAGCATTTATGTTGCCCAATTCCAAACCCCAGATAGCTCCCGGTATAGCAATTATGCCACCCAACCAAAAGCTCCGGCTATTAAACCCTATCCCTATATAACCGTTGTGCCGCCCGAATAAAACCCTAGGTAAAACCTAGCCCTTATGCTGCCCGCCCCAAAATCCCAGATATTAGCAAACCCTAGCCGTCATGCCGCCCATAATATTCCCAGAAAATTATATTAATATTTTTCCATAATATTATTAGAAATTCAATCCAATATCCATAATTATTTAGAAATCTATTTCTAAATAATTAATATAAATATTCAGGAAATATTTAGATATCCAGTAATTCCTAGAATATTTACCCCTAATCTTTCTTTCCACACTTAGAAGCCATCCCACCAGCTAAACCCCGCCTAAGCCCCATCGTCCTATCCATTAATTATTATTAAATAATTAATGGATAATCCGTCAGACCTCCACAAATCCATCCTGATCCCTAGGTAAGCCCGGAATATCTATCTCCCCTTTCTCTTTCTAATATCTATAGGCAGTTGATTGATGAATTGATATTATTTTATGTGTTTTATTGTTCGATAGCATGACCAGGCCCGACGAGACGCCGGAGCTCCAGAAGACCCTGAAGCCCAGCCCTGGTCAACATACAATATACGCCCGCGTAAGGAACGTCTAAGGACCGACAATGAAGGCAAGTCTCACCAATAATATCACATACTAAACTTTACTATTTTTGTAACACAAGCTATCTGGGGCATGATATGAGAATATGCCCAGCATCGCTGTAGATGTAGGTCGTTATCTTGCTTTAAGATTGGGAGTGGAAGGATGATCCCAAGGAGGGGATTCTATCCTGAGCGCCACTCTGATCCAGCTAAGGACCGGTTCATGGGAGAGTCTTTCTGATGCCCCATACAACCACGCATGCCAAAAAGGTATGGCCTTTGGGAATACCTATTTATGTGAGGCCTTGACTAACACCCCACTAGCTAGCACTAGTAAATTGTCCCAAGGGGCCACGGCGGGCAACAGGTATGCTGGAGACAGCCCTAGACAGAGGGCTAGGACTGGTCGGCACGGGTCGCATGTGACTGGGCTGGTAGGGCCTGATGGCAGGATTGCCATCATCATTATTGCATGCATTACCCCGGGAAGGTCCTTTTGTGGACATATATGCGATCCCTGCTTAGGCCCCAGCAGCACCCGTGGACAGAGCTAGTGATTGGCTGTCTAGCGATAGACGCCAGTGGGCACGAGTCTCGTAGGGCAGTACCTGCCTCGACGAAGGTAGGGACTGACCGAATGCGTGGTAGATAAGTACAACCTCTGCAGAGTGAAGAATCTATCTGGATAGCCGCAGCTCTCGGCATAAAGCCCACATAGTCAAAGCCCCCATTGATTAGATGTCCTTTATTGCATGGAGAACCCGGACGGCAGAAGTGCCGATGACTGGGCTCTTGATTTAATATCAGGACTGGCAGGGAGGAAATGCCCCTCCTGGCCCAACCTTTATATTTATTTTATGTTAATAATTATATTATTGAATTTGTGGGATTTGCTGGGTATTCAATCCTGAATACTCACTTTTGCTTTCATTGTCATACAGGTTTAGGACTCCTGGGCGATGAGGTGCTGCAGCTCATTCTGATGGAGGAATGAGTGCCCGCCCGCTCCGCTAGTTAAATTGGTGTAATTATTTAGTTTATACGTTATTTACTGCTTTTGACACTAATCTGTGTCGAGATCCGTATCAGCGTACTGATCCAGGGACTGATACGGGTGATCAAGGGACTTCTTGATAAGGGGTCCCCACAGCGTTAAATGAAGACTCTATTTATTCTATTGAGACAAACCTTGGCTTGTAATAATGCTATTTAATAATCTCTATTTATTCTTGCACGCTGTTATATTTATTTTTGTCAATTATTGAATAACGACTTGCATATGAGATGATTCGTTTTCTTCTGAAAACGGGTGTGACACTTGCACCCGGAAGGCCCACCGATCAGTAGATGATAGCGTCGTCACGACAGTTTCCTCTGAAACGGTGAAAATTGCTGAAACTCTCTGGACCTCACACGTTTCTTCCTTGCTGCGGAAAAAATCTCGACACTTCCTCGTCCACCACTAAGCTCCTCCGGCGCTCCATCCCGCCTCTTGCAGCACGTGCTCGCCGTCGCACACCTCCTCGCCGCCTGGAGGAGATCGATTCGTGCGGCCGGACGGCTCGGCCGAGGCAAGGTCGCGGCGGTCGGAGCTCGCTGTGGCCAGATCGAGCGCGCGGCGGTTGGATCGAGCTCGCTGTAGCCGGATTGAGCATGTGTCGTATATTTTATATTTAACTTTGCAATATACAATGTTTTCTGGTACAATTTTGCAGGTGTTGATGCTTACATCGGGGATCCTCTCTTATTAGCTTGTGACAGACGGGAACCATTTGGGCATCAGCAAACACAAGAGTGCTCTCTGTACACGAACTGAGCCCAGTCCAAAACAAAGTTATCCTAGCCATGACCTCAATCAAAGGGATTCGCGCCCAGATCTGTCCTCGGAGGAAGCGAGAAGAAAATCACGGTGAGATCCCCGCCGAGGAAGGGACGGAGAAGCACGTGATTATTGCTAAAAAAATGATCATGTTATGTTGTATGCAGTCTGAGACGGCGTATAAAAAAAGGAAATCGTCGGTGTGGTTCTGTCTGCAATCTGTACTTCTCCTTTAATTTCTTCATATATAGTAGCAGTGCCATTGCCCTGCAAAAAACATATATATTATCCAATCCAGCAATATAATTCAGTCGCTATGCACGTGAGACAATTGGGGTCGGTGAATTAGATTAGCGTAGTTGAGCGAGAAGCCAACTTTACTGTCGCGTATCAAAGCAAACTCGCGATCAATATTCACCCGATGGGACCCACACAAGACCCTTATCCTTGTCCCTTCCCGCTGTTCTCTCCGTCTCCGCAAGCCGCCGCCACGGGCCTTCTATCTCTTTTCTCAGGCTCTCATCCGCCGACGCCCCCGCCTTCGCGCGTCGCCGCCTGTCTACGGCTCTTTCCCTTGCCTCGTCGCCAGGCTACATGTCACGCCGGCCTGTCAGGCTGTCAGGCATCGAGGAGCTTCACGGGCGGCATGAACTGGACCGGGCCCGGCATCGAGCTCCGACGAGCTACGGTGGCGGAGCAGCCACGCAATCCGGTGAGCGGCTGCTGGCGACGAGCTCCGACGAGCTGCGGTTGCCGACGAGCGCGACGCCGGCGGCGCGGCGGCCGGTGAGGCGGAAGGTGAGTTTTGTCTATAAATTTTTGCTGACGATTTTTTCCTTCCAAAAGTTTGTTCCAACATTTTTTCTCCCAAAACTTTTTTTTTAAGTTTGCTTCAAATTTTTGTTGCATAACTTTTCTCCAACTTCTTTTTGCTTCTGTACAATTTTGTTTGCAAAACTTTTCTCCAAAATTTTTGTTTCTAGACAATTTATGTTACAAAACTTTTCTTCTTTTCAATTTGTTTTTCTAGATGAATATTTTGCAGATTTTTTAAATAAAAGTTGACAAACATTTGTTCACAAAATTTTGAAACTGAAAAAATTTGTTCAAAATATTTTTGTGACAATTTTTTACAGGTGCCTCACGTGGGATTGGGACTCCCGGTCCCGACGTCCGTGTCGAAGAATGAGCGAGCTCGTGTGAACGCAGTCCCAATTTTTGGACGGATGCGTGGCCGCACGGCGCCCTCCGTGCGGCCGAGCGCAAAGCAGCAATTCCCGTAGTTGAGTTCTACGTTGTTCGCCTGCACGACCATTTAGTCAGGGCGTTTAAACCCGTATAATGTGCTAAACGGCAGGTGACCGAATGACTACCGTTTAACGTTTAGGCTAACCTTTCTAGTTTGTTAATTATATCGAGGTTCGAAAAAATTCCCTCGTGGGAATCAATATAATTAATAATATATGAAAAGGAAAAAAATTCAGGGATTTCTAAAGATGAGTCATATAAAGGATAGTACGTGAAGTGATATGTCCATAAGTGGTACCATATGTTATGTGAACCACATGTAGATGTAGAGATGGTTTCAAACTGCACATGGCTACATAACGTGTTTCCACAAGTGGTTCTAGGCTGTGTGCTCCCTTTCACCAACATTTTTTTAGAGAATCACACAATACAGATGTAGATGCTTACAAGCACGTACGCACACTCGTCCCTATAAACACACGCCCGTGACCCTACCCTTAAGAGCACCTCCGAAGACTGAGCCGGCAAATCCTCGAGGTTGACGAAGTCACCACTAATGCCTCGTTGTCGACGAGCACGTTGCCTACCACGGAAAGAATAGCGCCGGTGAAATCCTACAATAAATTCAGGAAAATGCGAGTACCAGTGCCAAGTCGAGGACTTAGAACCCTGGTGGGTAGGTTCCACCACAAGGCGGCCGGCGGTGGAGCTCGGATGGCCATTAATGACGCTCGAGTGGGGGAGATGGTGGGGCCGTTTCGGGTCGGGAAGGGGAAGCGAAGCAGTGGCTGTTAGCGGCGCGAGTCAGCGCGGCGCACTCAGGTGTCACACCCGTTTTCAAAAGAAAACGAATCATCTCATATGCAAGTCATTAGTCAAGGCAACTCACATATAATGGACAAAAATAAATATCACAGCGTGCAAGGATGAATAGAGAGTATTAAATAGCATTATTACAAGCCAAGGTTTGTCTCAATAGAATAAATACAATCTTTATTTAACGCTGCGATGGAACTCCACTAGGACCTCGTGGTTGCCTGGCAGACACGTAGCCGAAAACTCCTGGAAGTCGTCTGGGATCTCCTCAAAGCTCTCCACGTGTGAACAAATCCGGATCGGTCGTTGCAAAAATAAATAAATAAGCGTGAGCACATGCCGTACTCAACAATAGAGATAACGAATGACATGCAAGGCTTAAACAAGGATAGGCTGAGGTTTAAGCATTTAGCATTTTAGTTGATCAAATTTTAATTAAGCAAGCATAAGTATAAGTTTATACCACCCACAATTAATAAATAAATTAACATAAAGGTGAACACATGCACCTCAAAATAAACAACATGATTTAGATTTAGATTCCGATATAATTAAATATGTGAGTGTCCAGACCGCTCGTGACCGTGAGCACGGCTATCATGATAGTTTTAATTAACCTTGCAAGGTTTGAATAGCTTTACCCAGCAGAAGTGTCACCCTTTCCGGCCGAGGTTTGCAAAGCCCCATTAGACACTATCTTTGGTGAATGGCCAGGGATCCACTACGAGACCGTTATGAAGCTTCCCTAAGAAGTGACAGCCCACTAAGGTTCCAAGATGAAGCAGGAATGACCCTTTCTGAAGAGTGCTCCTAAGCAAAGGCCGCTCCTCAAACAGGGCTGGGCTATACACCGTCAACGCTTCCCCTCTTGCCCAGTCCAGGTAAGGTTGTCACAAGCTAGAGTCACTAGTTATTAAGTCAAGGCCAGAGCCCATTAGCACTGCGGTTGAACGGGGGTGTCCTGGGTGGTTCTCCATGTTTCCAATTATCAAGTGATCGTATTATAGAGGCATAGCATAATAAAGTCACGATTAACTTTGGTTCAATTAAACAGTGGAGCAACTAGCAAAGGGTACAATAAATTAATTAGAAACCCCGGGTTAAGGCAAAATAATTGGGTAAAGGGTGGCTAGGCATGACCTTTGTAGGCAACCCAGCAAGATTAAATCTTACATGCAACTAAGGTCGATTGTGCACAAAAGTAAGTTTGTATTAAATAGGACAAATATGATCAAGGCGACTTGCCTTCAGCAAACACCGGCTACTGCCTGAACTCCTCGAATTCCTCTCCCAGGAAATCACCAAAGCGAGGATCGTCTACCGGTACACACATGCAACAGGCAAAAGAAATAATAAGAAAACAGTACAATAATAATAAGAAACCAACACAGGGTTTCACACATATAGATTGTACATAAAACAATGATTCCAACGATATATTAAACGCATAAAACGGATTAAAGATGAAAATATATGATATAAACAAGATTAAGGGCTTGCTGGCAAAGATCAGGAACTTTCAGGGGCTTGAACATGAATAAAAGGACTAATCTGCGAGAAATTTACAACTGCGCGATAAAGTTATATAAATAAAGAGAATGCCAAGGGTTTTTCTGCAAAAATGGCAGACAATGTCGATAGCCCTGACAGCGGATCAGCATCACGCTGACGTCAGCGCTAATGCCGGTACTGACGTCGGCGCGGGCGGTGCCGTGGACCATGCCCATGGACTCGGTCCACTGGTCCACGGTGGACCGGACCAAGGGGTACGATGAGATCTAATCTCAGCCGTCCACAGGATCCAACAGCTGGCGGGGTGGCGATGGTGAGCGGGTGGCCAACGGCGAGCGCATGCAAGGCGGCGCCATGGCCGACGCGGCGACAGAGCACGCGGGCGGCGCTAGGAACCACAGGAGGACGCGCCGAAGCTACCAAATCACAGCGGAGCTCCTCGCGAGGCTTACCAAGGCAACGGCAGGCTTGTGTGGCAACTCGAGGTGGTGACGGTGCTCGACTAGGGTTGCGGAGCGGTGGCGGCGTGCGGGTTAGGGTTCGGGCGAAAGGGGCGAGGCAAAAGGCAGCGCAACGATTAAATAGGCCACAAGGCCTGAGCGTGAGGCGCAAGACGCGCAAGGTGCGGCGTGGGGCGCCGGACACGGGCTCGGACTCGAGTCCGGGTCGGAGACAAGCGCGGCGGCGGGGATGACAAGCAGGACCCACGCGGCAGCGGCTCGGAGGAGGCGGTCGCGAGCGCGGGCTTGAGCGAACGGAGAAAGCGGAAAAAAACTGAGGCGGCCGAGGGGCGCTGGCGCGGACTCGAAGGCGGAACAACGCTGGGCCAGTTGGGCCGCGCGCGAGGCGGAGAGCAGGACTGGGCCGAGCGAAGGGATTCAGGGTTGAAGTGGAACGATCTGGAAAGCTTAGGGGGCACAGATAGACTTCCAGAACTAAACTAAAGCAACATTAAAGCTAAACTCGAATTCAACCAAACTTGAAAAATGCGGCAGCATGTATGCATCAATTCAAAGACTAAGTTGATTAATTATTTTGGAATAACATTTTTGGCTTTTGATTAATTCGATAAAGCCCTAGAAAATCCTTAACGCCTTAATTAAATCCAAATAAATTGTAAAATTTTTTAATAATTGCAAAAGTTGAAATTTGGGGTGTTACATCAAGGGAGCTGGGGAGGCGCGGTGAGACGGGGGGGGGGGGAGGGGGGGTGGCTCGGCCGGTCGGGTGCGAGCGGGAGGAAAGGGATGACGGGCGGGGCCTGGCTGGCAGCGGCGCAAGGGGAGGCGGGGTGAAGGCGGCCTGGCGCTGGGCGCCTTCGACGTCACAGGGCGCGGGCGCGGGGGAAGACGGGCCGCGCTGGCTGGGCTGGCGGTGGGCCGCGCACGAGGAGCAGGGCCGCGGATGCAGCGTTGGCGGTTGGGCTGAAAGAGAAGAGCATGCCGGTTTGGGTTGAAGAAAAAAGAAAAGCTCTTTCTATTTTAGTGACGATTCAAACAAGTGAATTCAAATATATTTGAATTCAAACATTATAAAATAAATGAACCTGCATGAATGCATCAAACACTTGTTGATTCTAAAAGTTAAATATTGTTTAAATTATTAGAGCCCAAGATTTATTTGATAAATTATTAAATCCTTAAGAGATAAAATCTAAAACCAACTCCATGTTGCTTACATTGATTTCTTTTGTGATGGATTTTTGAGTGTTACACTACTCATGCCAATTAATTATAAACCAACAAATAAGGGTCACTTGCTCGATTGCTGCTATGCCGAGGAGATATAATATGCAACCCGTGTTCCTCGCCATGCAATATATAATATGCATATATCGACAAGCAACAGACATAAGTGGTACCATAAGTTACGTGAACCACATGTAGAGAGTTTCGCCCGTCCATAAGTGGTACCATATGTTACGTGAACCACATGTAGAGATGGTTTCAAACTGCACATGGCTACATAACGTGTTTCCACAAGCGGTTCTAGGCTGCAGGCTCCATTTCACCAACTATTTTTTTACAGAATCACACAATACAGATGCAGATGCTTACAAACACGCACGCATTAGAAACAAAATTAAACAAAATAAAAAAGAAAAAAAAACAATTTACAACACCAGCCGGTACTAAACTGCGTACCCGTAACGCGACAACGGGCACGCAGGTAGCCGGTACTAACGTGCGCGATTTAGTACCGACTGCCAATTTAATCTCGAAACTTTAACGTGGTCTTACCGACCGGTACTGAAAGTCGTTTTTCCTGTAGTGGTACAAACACATGAACGTGACCCTACCCTAAAGAGCACCTTCGAAAGAGTCAGCCGACAAATTCTGGAGATTGACGAAGTCACCACTGACGCCTATCTGTCGACAGGTACGTCGCCTACCGCTGAAAGAATAGCGCCAGTTAAATTATATAATAAATCTAGAAAAGTACGAGCACCCGTGCCGAATCGAGGACTTGAACCCTGGTGGGTAGGTTTCATCACAAGGACGCTCAGTTCGCTCCCTTTCGCCAAGTGCACATGGGGCTTGTAGTAAATTGAGCCGCAGTAATAGTTATTACAGATTAGATCGACCAGCATCTCGACAACAATCCAAGTCGACAAACTTTTTGATGTCATTGTCGTCTATCAACGTGGATAATTTGCTACTACATGTAGATCCTTATTACGTTACGAGGATCTAGAATAGATTCTCTTGTATAATCGTCTAACACTAGCTTGACATCGATTGATGATAGTGGTCGGCTACACTATGTGGAGACGACGCTCATACTCGAGCCGAGTGGTCCAATGCAACTCCCGGTTTATAAATAGCTTTTCACATCCGCAGTACACAAGCACGGAGACAGTTCCAAAGAAGCTCAATTTGCTAAAGCTAGATTGATTAGCGTATGGAAGTAACAATGGAAATCCCGGACATCACCACCGCCGCCGCTCCCAAGTCGAAGCCGCTCCCGCCGACGCAGAAGGGGAGGGTCCTCACGGTGCTGAGCATCGACGGCGGCGGCATCCGCGGCCTCATCCCGGCCACCATCCTAGCCCACCTCGAGGCCCAGCTCCAGGTAACTGTGTGCAAAGTGCAAACTATCAGTTGAGGTGCATACAATACAACGTACGTTTCCCATTTTTGGTTCACAGTTGTTCATATATGTCCATGTCATATTGCGCCTTGTGCTGCTGTTTTGGTTGCAGGAGATCGACGGGCAGGACGCTAGGATCGCCGACTACTTCGACGTGATCGCCGGGACCAGCACCGGCGGGCTCATCGCCTCCATGCTTGCGGCACCCCGGAAGGATAGCAGGCCTTTATTCTCAGCCAAGGAAATGATCGAGTTCTACCTTACGAACGGCCCCAAGATCTTTCCACAGAAACGGTAGTAAGGCTGCATCCGTTTCACACTTCTTCAGTTTCAGTTCGTGCCTGAGTTTTTACTTTTTAGGCAGTTCATTTGCTTTCTCTCTGATGGATTTGCAGAGACTGGAGCTGGGTCCCGATCCTAGGAAGTGCAAAGAACCTTTGGGACACGGTTTTAGACTGCCCCAAGTACGACGGCAAGTTCCTGCACCAAGAAATCAACCGCCGTCTCGGCGACACCAAGGTGGCCGACACGCTCAGCAATGTCGTCGTCACGGCGTTCGACGTGAAGCGCCTCCAGCCGGTGCTCTTCAACACGTTCCAGGCCCAGCGTGAGCCCCACAAGAACGCGCGCCTCGCCGACGCCTGCATCGCCACGTCGGCCGCGCCAACCTACCTCCCGGCGCACGGCTTCCAGCTGACCACTACCTCCGGCGGCGAGCCCCACGATTTCCAGCTCGTCGACGGCGGCGTCGCGGCCAACAACCCCACCATGGCAGCCATGTCGCTGCTCACCAAGGAGATGCTCCGCCTCCGGCGCCAGATCAAGGACAGGGACGACGTCCACCTCGTGCACGGGGGGTTCGTCCGGCGGCTGGACTTGCACAACCCGCCGCCGCCGCCGGAGAACCCGACCATGGCGGCCATGGCCGCCATGATCGCCGCGGAGGAGCAGGAAGCGGCGAAGGCGAGCGTGCACAGGATGAAGAAGAAGGCGCAGGGCGTGGAGGCGAGCGTGTACAAGAACATCCTGGTCGTCTCCATTGGGACTGGGATTGCCAAGCAGGCGGAGAAGTACACCGCGGCGGATTGCAACAAGTGGAAGTTGCTCGGCTGGCTCAAGAACGATGGGTTCAACCCGCTCATCGACTTCTTCTGCAACGCCAGCGCCGACATGGTCGACATCCACGCCGAGATGCTCTTCGAGCTCCTCGGCTGTGAGGAGAACTACCTGCGCATCCAGGTAACATAAGCTGCTGTGTTTGCGGTCGTAGAGGTCGGAGATATATTTTTTTTTCTAGAAAATGCATCACAGTTAATCCATCATCATCGACATGAAACAGTGACTGTGTGTCCATGGATGTAGACTGACACGCTGACGGGAGACGCGGCGTTGGTGGATTGCACGACTAAGAAGAACATGGAGGAGCTGATCAAGATTGGCAATGACATGCTCAAGGAGAAGGTGGCGAGGGTCAACATCGACACGGGTGTGTACGAGGCCATAGATGGCGGGCGCACCAACGAGGCGGCACTTGAGGAGTTTGCCAGGAAGCTCTCTGAGGAACGCAAGCTTCGCCAGCCAGCCCGCGAGTGATCCAATCAGAGGCGGTCCCGAGGATGCAGGGGGGCTAGCCCCCTACCTCCCTAAAACCAATGGTACCCCCTAGGCTCCCCTTCCATTTTTGAGAATAAAGAAGGAAGAGGAATGAAAGGGAGAAGAAGAAGGATGAAAGGAACAAGGGCCAATCTTTTTGCTTCTATCTAGAGATTTAGTGCTCTTGCCAGTACTAAGCTGAGAACCACTGGCCGGCAAAATAGACAAGAGTAGGCCATTAAGCAATGAAGCTGTAAGAGACCTTCCAGAGTACTATAGTGATCTATAGATAAACATCATTGGTAACCCTGTGAGTTAATAATTTTCTAACTAATTGTTAAGGCCTGTTTGGGTCAGCTAATTTTTGTACAAGGTGCAAGTGCAATAGCTGGGGCACTCAGGTTATAGTTTTTTATAAGATGAGTGGCTGTATGTATATAGTTGGGCTTGGGCATCAGCAAAAGCTGGGGCGCCGTTCGGATTAGCTACTGCTTCATTTAGCAGCTTTGACACACAATAAATATCCGATCTAGTGACAAAAACCATATAACATCATGCAATCCTTATTTATGACCCCCTTTTTTTTTACTAAAAAGCTTCATACGTATTGAGTTTTATAACCATGTATTTTTAGTATTCGAATAGAGAAAATAATGTCCCAAAAATGTTACTAAGGCCAAACAAGAGGACGTCCAGGACTCCAGATAGACCTAAAAAGAGAGAGAGAGAGAGAGAGAAGATAACAGATAGATGCAACAAAGTGTACTGGTGGAGAAAAAAAAAATTAGCCCAGCTTTCAGCTAGGGTCTCACTAAGTCACTAGTAAATACATGTGTTCTCACATACATGTGTTCTACAACCTCTGAATATAAACATTTGATATAAAATGATTACGTAAGTTATAACCTTATTAAATCAATAAGCCTTTCCAAGAATTAACCAGATATTATTTTATTTAGTTGATTGAGGTAATAAATAACGAAGTAGACATTTTTAACCAACATAACCATCATTTTTATTATAAAATAGCTCTTGGGTTTTTCTATGGTGATATACTGAGATATGCTTTTGCCATCCCCTTATGCATACAAAAATCATTATGCCAAATTAAGATTCTAAACATATTGAATATTAAATGCAACTTTATTGCATACCATTATATTTTTGGTGAAGTTTTAATGATTTTTGGATCATGTTTGAAAACAAATCAGTTAAGAAATAAATCAAACGCACATCGTAGCTTGGGCCGAATCACGTTGGCCCATTTATTTCTTCTCTCTAATCCCAACTCCACATTTGCCCCCTAACCAGTCCACCCCATGGCCTTCACAATCACCCAGGCTTGGTGGCTTTTTCCATCTGCCCCTAATTTCAAACGCTGCAGCAAAATAGGCCTAGTTCGGTGACACAGCATATCTTTAGAATTTTTATATTTTTATTTTCTGTTTTTTCAAAAATAAATGCTCGGCCAAAAAAATTGCAGAATTGGTCTTATGCCGCGGATAAGGCGGCTATCGCCGTGTCATGCGGCGATATGTCAGTGGACACAGACATGGGAGGCACCCGGGACTTATCGCCGAATGAAACGGCTATAGCTTTGAAACGGCGATAAGCCCCTGCCCCACCTATCGCCTGGTAAATGAAGGTTTAGCCGGTTGGACTGGCTATAGCCAAGTGACATGGCGAGATTAACTATAATGTTTTTTACTTTTTAATTGAAAAAGGTGAATAATATATTTAATTAATGATAGGTGTGTGAATTGTTGGTTCACGTAAAGGTGATTATTTCCATCCAGGATATTGCACTGTAAGTATGAAAAATTTGTTAATGAAGAGGCAATAAACCATTAGAAAATAATTAAATTTCTGACCATGAACTTAGCGAAATTACAGGGGTAACAATGAAATACGTGCACGAATTATTATGCATCTACGCCTATGAGACACTGTGCAGTGTATCATGTTGTGCATGAATTATGTGAATAGCTTCCACATATTGTGCGGTGTGTCATAGGCGTAGATGCACAATAATTCCTGCACACATTTCATTCTTACCCTTGTAATTTCGCAAAGTTCGTGGCCAGGAATTCAATTATTCTCTAATTGTTTATTGCGCCTTGATCAACAAATTTTTCATACTTACATTGCTATATTCCGGATGGAAATAATCATCTTTAGCTGAACCAACAATTCGCACACCTATCATTAATTAAATGTATTATTCACGTTTTCAATTAAAAAATAAAAAAATTATTGTTAATCTCGTCGTGTCACTTGGCTATAGCCAGTTCAATCGTCTATATCTTCATTTCGTAACGACGCGTATGGGCGATAGGTGTGGGATTGGTGGGGAGGATAGGTGGGGCAGGGAGCTTGTCGCCGTTTCATTCGGCGATAAGTCCCTGACGCCTCCCACATCTATGACATGTCGCCGGATGGCACGGCGATAGCCGCCTCATCCTACGGCATAAGACCAATTCTGCAATTTATTTGACTGAGCATTTATTTTTGAAAAATCAGAAAAAAATAAAATAAAATAAATTCTATTTTTATATCTTTATGATACAAGACGCACCCTAACTTAATCTTTATCGCAAGAAAATCTAGTGTAACCAGTTGTTGAAAATCTAGTATAACGAGTTGTTATTGCAACCTGACTCCATGCCATGCACGCGACGGACAGGGCCGACAAGCCGGCGGCGCGTGCCGAGCAATTCTCGCCATTTCGTCCAGTGCATGAGCCGTGCCTGCAGTGACGTCATCAAGGCCATGGCGTTCACGTCGGAGTGCAAAAAGTCGTGCAGCAAGCCCTGCACAGAGCGAACGTCACGGCCGCCGACTGCCGTAGCCCAGGCACACAGGTGCGCCGCCGCTGCGAGCCTGCAAACACGGCGGCGTACAGGCTATCGCGGAAGATGACGAACTCGTCAAGCGAAGTTGCCCAAGTTTATTTCATCTCAGTGCTCATCAGGACCGGTCTCAGTGGGGGTGTCATGAACACAGTTTTTGAGACAACCACATCAGCTTTTGGATAGGATGAAATTGTGACTCTCAGTGCACAGTGTCATGACACAATTTCATAGACAATACACACCATTTAATTTTTTTATTTGGCTATGATCAAGTGTGCCAAGGACTCTATAGCCCTTTTGCAATTGATCTAAACTGAGTATGGTATAGTTGAATATGGTATATAAAATGTTGTGTAAAAAACATATTGATTAATACCATGTTCTGTACTATAATAAACTAGCAAGTTGGCACGCGGAAATTACGCGGGTAGCTAGTTTTTTTTTCTCGTTGTAACACCTGAGCTTCTTTTTTGCTTCAGATTATTTTTTGAAATAATTTTTGAATTGTTTGTTGTTTGATCAAAAGATAGCCCTTAAAGATATGTCTTTTTACAACTATATTTTATTGATAGCATGGAATATGAATTCATGATAACATAAAAATGTTTTTTGTGTTAAAGAGTTTTACTTATGATGACAAATTGTTTTTAGGTTTTAAGAAGATATGTGTGGGTCAGCTGTGGTGACCTTCTTTCGAAAGTCTCGAGATCGCCTGTATCAGTCCCTGGATCAGTACGCTGATACGGATCCCATCACAGATTAATATCAGGAGCAGTAAATAACGTATAAAATTAATAGTTTCACCGTTTAAACTAGCGGAGAGCGGGCGGGCACTCATTCCTCCACCGGAATGAGCTGTAGCACCTCAATGCCCTGGAGTTCTAAACCTGTATGACAATGAAAGCAACAGTGAGTACTCTGGTAAAGTACTCAGCAGATCTCACAAATTCAATAATATGGAGGGGGAAAGCAGGTGGATGTAATGGTCAGTCCTGGAGGGGCGATTCCTCCCTGCCAGTCCCGATATGCTATCCAGAACCCTACCAACGGTACCTTCGCCGTTTCAGGTTCCTCATGCAAGAAAAGTAAACACTAATCATTGGGGACTTTGACTAAATGGACTCTATGCCGAGAGTCACGGCTATCCAGATAGGTTTTACACTCTGCAGAGGTTGTACTTATATACCCCGCATTCGGTCAGCCCATACCTTCCGGTAAGGCGGTACTATCCTACGCGACTCATACCCAATGATGACCATTACTGGTCAGCATTCCCTAGGTCCATCCACGGATAGTACTGGGGGCTAAGCAGGGGCTACTAACATCTGCCTCGCGGGTATCAACCCGGGTATGAGCTCATAAATTGGGGCCTCTGGCCCTCAGGGTCTCTGACCCTCTATTCTAGTCAACTCGTGCCGCCCAGTCCCAACCCTCTGTCTGGGTCTGTCTCCAATATATCTGTTTCCCGACTTGGCACGTGCTCGACTAGGCACCAGATGCTACTTGGTTTCTGCCTGTCGGCAGTCTGCACCAATCATACGGCTCCTTGGGATGGATTACTAGGTTCAGCTGGTGGGGTGT
Organism: Urochloa ruziziensis; assembly: GCA_015476505.1. NCBI lineage: Eukaryota > Viridiplantae > Streptophyta > Magnoliopsida > Poales > Poaceae > Urochloa > Urochloa ruziziensis. The sequence continues at coordinate 66,189,251 of CM027120.1, read as the reverse complement.
GAATCAAGTCCTCACATAAATAGGCATTCCCGTTCGACATGCCGTGTTGGCATGCAAGGTTGTACTAGTCACTAGAAAGATTCTCCCATGAACCGGTCCTTAGCTTGATCAGAGTGGCTGTTAGGATAGGATCCCCTGTCGAGGCTACCCTTCCACTCCCAATCTCAAAGCAAGATAACAACCTATATCTACATCAATGCTAGGCATAATCCTAGATTATGCCCAAGGTAGCTTAACGCTGCAAATGGAGTAAGGTCTAGTGAAGGGGGGGTGATATTATTGGTGAGACTTGTCTTCATTGTCGGTCCTTAGACGTTCCTTACACTGGGCGTATATCATATGTTGACCGGGCTGGGGCTTCTGGCACCTGGAAGCCTTGGCGTCTCATCGAGGCCCGGTCATGCTATCGATAAAACATGAAAAATAACAATTAGTATAACGGTACACCAATCAAATCGTAAAAGGGAAAAGAATGGAAAGAAGGCGGGGATTCGAGGGGCTTCTTTAAGGGTTATGGAAATAAGGCTGAAGATTTTATTGATAATCCATTAATTATATCATAATTAATGGATTAAAAGATGGGGGGTTTTGGAGTGAATTCCTAGGAAATTATCGAATAATTTCTTCAGAACTAGCTGCGATGATGATTATCAGTACGTCAGGAATTTATATGGATTTCTAAGGAATAAACCCCGAATACTAATATGGATTCCTAGAGAATCCCTATCTGTCTCTGGGCAGCATGATGGCTAGGGTTTCATCGATACCTAGGAGTTTACGGATGGACGGTATAACGGACTAGGGTTTTGGCGAAGCTAGGGTTTCATACAGGTGGCGTATCGACCGGGTTTCCTAATAGGATGGGCATTATAACGACGGGCTAGGGATTTGGAGCTAGGACATAAATCCTAGGGCAACAAGCATATAGAAATGCTTAGAATAATCCCTAGTATTTATGAGAATTATCTGAGAATTTATCGGGCTAAGATGTGGAAAGGGGAAAATCCTGGGTACACTCATGGCGGCCTTCTACTGGTTAGAAACTAGCATAATTGGATATATGCCCTAATGAGATGCTAAAAAGGATTGGATGTCACTAATGGACTTAGAAATATATGTAGTATTTTTGGGTATTTTTGAGGATTTTTTGGATGTGAGGAAGGGCTCTAAATAAAGTTTTGCGTACACTTACCGGGGTGTACATAGCATTTTTGGATGGCCTGACGCAGGGGGTGGGGTCCGGCTAGGCACTGTTCCGTGGGCTGCTCCCGTGGACCTACGTGGACCGGGCTATGGCCACCCGGTCTTCGTGGACCGTGTCTATCCGAAGGAGGAAGAGCGTGATGCCCGCTAGTGGGCCGACCCACGGCTACTGTGACGTGCGCCGCATCGGTGGGCGCCGTGGACAAGGGGCGGCTGGGTCTTCGGTCTAGTGGACTGGGCCCATGGTGGAGCAGGCAAGGCGGGGCCCACTTGTCGACCAAAGGGGGACGGGGGAGAGGCGACCCAGAGGGGGTCGTCTCCTACCTCCGGCCTGGCCGCCATGGACAAGGGGCATGGGAGCTCGGGCTCACCCCGATCTTCACGCTCTGGCCACCATGGGCTAGGTGGGGAGCACAGGGAGGACGAGAGGGTGGTGAGTGACCCATTCTTGGATCTAGTGAGAGGAGAGAGAGACCGGAAGAGTGGCGGCCATGGAAGGAATGGAGCTCGGCTCGGCTTGGATTTGTGCAGGGTGAAGGGAGGGGCGTGCTCCTCCTTTTATAGGCGGGGAAGGGGGCCGCGGAGCTCGCCACATTGCAGCGGGGGATGAGCCCGACTGGGGTGCGGTCGCGCTCCAATTGCGGCGGTGGCCAGTGATGGCAGCGCACGACCTCGGGGCTTGATCTCGTCCGTGCAGAGAGCCATCGGGCTGGTGGTGCGCAGCAGCTTGAGGCAGTTTGGGGAAGGGGTGGCGCGCGGTCGGCCTCGAGGGTGGGATGGTATGGGGGCTCGGCATGGGCGCGGCCATCGCCATTAATGGCGCTCTAGCCTTGTGGCTCCGTGGCGGCGGGGGATGAGGAGGAAGGGGGCGCGTGGCGCTCGGTTGTGTGAGGCGGCGGGTGCTTACACGGGGTGGCAGGGCTGGCGCCGGCGTGCGACGACGCTTGGCCGGCGGCGGCTAGGAGCAGCGGCAGCGGGGACAGGCGGCGGTGGCGCTAGGGCAGGGAGGAAGCAGAGGCGCGCTCGCGTGGGCATGGGCCGCGAGGCATGTGTGGGCCAAGGCCTGCTGATCTGCAGCCTGCCAGGCCGAGGCGCGCGCAGGCCGCGGAGGAGGCGCGTGGGCCGCGACTAGATGAGAGAGGGGGGAGGAGCGGGCGAGGGAGTTCAGGGGGCAAAAGCGGACTTCAGCGTTGGCCTAAGATGGATGGCTGGGCCAGAAGTGTATGGCCGGCCCGTTTAGTATTTAATTGACTTTTCCATTTGTTTGAATGGGGTTTTAAAGGTAGGTTGAATTCAAATTTAAACCAAATCTCTCGTAGTTTAATTCTAGGGCTTTAGAGACTTATTTTGGTCCTTGTAGAGTACTTAAGTTTTAAAGCATCCATTTTATTTTACAATATTTAGCTGTAGTTTCATACCCTCATTTATTCCTTTTTAAATCTACAATTATCGTAATAAATTTAACGATGATCCAAATAAATTCTACTTAATTTTGAGGGTGTTACAGATCTACCCCACTTAAAGAAATCTCGTCTAGAGATTTAGGGCTAGAAAGAAGCTCTAGGGTTTCTTCTAACATCTCTCTAATTTAGAGTGTCGATAAGGATTTCCAATATTTATTAAAAGGAATTTCTTCTCCCTTTGAATTTTTTGGAAATTCTTTATCTTTGTAATTACTTGTTTCTCATTTCTATGTGGAAATACTATTGTTGACGCTTATTTCCATTATTCCTGAATGTATCCAATTAATTTCTGCCGTACTTAGGGTGACTTGATGGAGTACTTTTTCCTGAGTTGTTTGAATCCTCAAGTTCTTGAGGTCAAGTACATTTTTCTTTACTTGGGTTACTGCCCACTTAAAGAGAATCAATTTGGGGTTTCCTTGATCTTAATCCCAGATTTTTCTTTCACAAGTGGATTTCTCAGATTCCTGTGTCCTTTTTCAAATGGAAACCTCGGATTTCCATATCTTCTTGGGGTTTCTGCCTAAACTTCTTATCCAAGTTTTCCTTTACTCGGATATGTCCACGTTTGATCTTACTACTCCTTCAAATGTCCTAATTTTGATTACCAGATTTATTTCTGCCGTAGCTTCCTCCTTATTAACTCCTGTATTTTCTTGAGAGTATTGCTTATTTATCTGACTTTTCTCTTATCCGAGAATTTTTTTTTGTATAGGTGTTTCCCACATTAGCGTATTACACTCCTGGAACATCTTATGATAGGGTAGAGGGTGTCATTTTTACTTGTCCTCGAGAATGTTATATTATTATCCAAATTTTCCTTTTATCTAGGATTTTCACATTTATCTCAGGATTTTTTTATACTTGGACGCATCTTTATTTAAACATGCTATATCCGCAATGCCTTATCCTTGTTCTTCAAGATCATATTTGTTCTTAACTTGGTTCCTAATAACCCTTCTTTCCTGGAAGTGGTTTTAGCTTTGAAGAGATCTTGATTGTAGTCAGGGCTATAGCTGCTCTGGTTTCCCAGGGATCTGGTAATTGTAAGGTTACCAGGCGGGGGAAACAGGGTATCTTAGGGTGGAGACCTTTGGTGATCACTCCTCATCATAAAACTTGGTATGATGATTTTTTTGGGTACTTGAGAAGTGTTTCCTTTTGGGGATGTATAGGCGGTCAAGGTTCTTGGAGTCGGGTGACTGCTTCTTGGTGGTTGATCTGAAGTATATCCATGGATCACTGTTACTTATCCAGTGTGTCCGACGATTTAGGATTTCCAAATTTTGGTGGGGTGATTCTTCTGTTAAATCACTCACTTGTTGCATCCATGTTCTACTCCTTCATTTATGATCCATTCCGTACATTCTTATCTCTTGGATCCGCTATCTTGGTATCTTTGAGAGAGTAGTTAGGTCTGAGTGGTTTGTTTCTCGGGTATCCGACTGGAATGGTTGTTCCAAAAAGACAAGCTTGGTTTAACCATTTCTCTGATAGGATATGACGGGATGGTTCTACGGGGTATCGGAAAATACGTTTTGCTTTGGTGTAAGGTGATGGTCATGGCGGAGCTCAAGACTACAAGTGGTTTGTCTGAAGCATATCTTCGGGTAGGTTGTGTTGACTAAGAGAAGATCATTTGGTCATGGTAGTTGTCGAAAATGGTGATGGGACGATTCTTCCTGGGATGGTTGTGGGGTTCTCGTGGATGAATGAGGATTGAGAGGCAAGCTTAGAGAAGCTTGCATGTCTCAATGATTTGTCAAGAAACAGGATGATTTCCTGCTAAGGAAGAGCTTTGGATTCGTGTGGTGGTCAGGGTACTTTGATAGAGTATTGGTTTGGTTTTGGTTGTGCTACGGAAAAGAAGGCGATTGACTGGAGGTTCCTTGAAGTATTTCGAAAATGAGTGTATGTCGGATTGTATGGATGGGGTGATATGTGTATACGGGATTTGATCATTTCTTTAGGACCGAGGCAAATTTTCTAGGAAGTTGACTATGGTCTTGCTCGGGGATAATGATGGTTGTTGGCACTCCTTAGCCTAACTAAATCCGCTAGTGCACGGAGACCGCTGTAGCCTTTCACCAGGAGAGTAGAAACCTGGATGTCAAATCCAAGGAACGGTAGACGCGACTAGCCTAGAACTTTCCTAACCGGACCCACCAGGGAGCACAAGGTAAGTGGGTAGAGAGCTTGACTTTAGCTAGCCACTCATTACCCCAGATAATCTATCTAACCTAATCTGATCTGCTTCGACGGCTAGAAGGGGAAGAACTCAGAACGGGGTGAGAGAGGGGTTCTTCCGGGCTCAGCACTACTGTTATGAACACACCCAAACGTGGTAGAATACAAAGGACAGACAGGACTGTCACCACCTGCCGCCTACCACTGCAGTTCAGTGGGGTGCAACACAACCTGAGGTAGCTGGCCAGCACAGGCACCACGCCTAAGCTTTCAGCTACTGACCTCCACCCAACGCGATTGGCTATAGAGGAAAGCCCAAACATGAGTCGCTGTCACTGTTGGCACTTCTTAGCGTCACGTTGTAGCAACACTTTAAGAGCGCGAAGATATATCGACATATGCAAAAGGATTCTGCAAGCGCATAGAATATATCTCGTTGTAGCACTTCACCTAGGAAGTTATCCCAGGGTATCGTATTTATATTTCCGCTGGGAAGCAGAATGGTTAAAATGTATTGAAGAATGAAACGATATATCTTGCCAGAAATATCAAGCCACAAAATCCAGGGGCGCAAACTCTAAGGTTTGGGGATAATGGTCAAACAAATGACCGGATATAAGGTCTAAAAGACTAGTGACACAAGAGCACCTAATTCTAAAGAAAAGGAAAGACGTTGGGAGAGACCAGACCTAGACACTTCCTAATTCAGAGCAAAAGGCACTCTAACCTTAACCTAGACTCTAGCTTAGATACCGGGGACAGAGCTCGCTTCGACGGCTAGAACAGGAGAACCTCAGAACAGGATGAGAGAGGGGGTTCTCCGGGCTCAGCACTACTATTATGAGTACACCCGAACGTGGTGGACTACGAAGGACGGACAGGACTGTCACCACCTGCCGCCTACCACTACAATTCCATGGGGTGCAACACACTTCCTAGTTAATCAACAAGACAGACACCACGTCTGCACTCGATGATTAAGATTTCTCTTGAGGCCTGTCAAGAGAAATCCCCGTCCTCCCTAAGGCGTCTTACGGCCCGTTCAAGGCGAGCAAACCCGCGAGATAAAGCCCGGTAGAGCTAAACTGAACTCTACACTAAGACTAAAGGGGGATAGAACTTTACTCTAAAGAGAGAAAGATCTTTACTCTAAAAGAAGAGCAAGACAGAAAATAAAAGATAAACTTAAGCTCTGAAATAAGAAAGTAATTGTATTGATAAACTCTTCAAATGAAGGAAAGGATACAAGAGCTTTACCAGAACTCCGAAGACTTCGAGCTAAGCTCGATTCGACTCTACTCCCAACTCTAATCCTAATCTAAGAAATGGAAAAGATACAAGAGCTCCCTTCAAGTATAGACTTGAGAAGTGTGGTGTGTGTCTTGAAGTGAAGAGGAGGTGGCTTTTTATAGCCTCCCAAGGTCGGTAGCCAACATAACTGTCACGCCAACGACTTGCTTAACTTCCACGCCGAAGATGGTCGCGTGAGGATGCAACAGGGGGCCGGCCAGCCAGGTGTAGGCCGATCGGCCTACATCTGTCCCCTCCGGCAACCGCCTTCATTGTGGATGCTCCTGATTGCTTCATAAGGTCAGTAACGGTTGCGTTCGGTTGAGGCTGTCCATGAATCCTAGGTTGTGGGCCCTTCAATCCATGTTCATCCCACTCTAGGCCTTTCAGGTCCTTGGATCATACCCACATCAAATGCACGTCTCCTGATCATCTTGGATACTCAACTCAGCTTGTGGATGAGTGGTCTGGCCAGATGTGGCCAGGGGAGGCCGGTCGGCCTTGGATAGGCCGGTCGGCCTGGCCTTGAGCCAGGTTTGGCCCATGTTTCACCTATTTTATCCTGCAATCACAACTTGTCCAAAACTTGTGGAATTTGTCAGTAAAAACACTTTTATGTATGTAACATGGTATGATCATCCTAATTTTACCGAAATGTTGACGGTCACTACTCGGTTATAATGGTCGTCAACAGTTACTCACGCAGACTCAGGTACCCGCAGATCAAAATAGATAAGATAAAGTGCTGAAAGTACGTTGTGAACTAGCGAGGTACTAAAGGCAAGAGACCGAAGACTTACTGAGGATAACTCCTGAAATATATTCCTCGGGGGCGGAAATGTTGAGATGAGGCCAAGAAGGAATCCCAGACTCTCTCTACAAAGCTTGGCTGTCACCCAAACAACTCACCCACTCTCTCCCTACTCTAACTCTAAAGATGAGAGCACTTTCACTAAGCTTCTCTTCTCTCCAATGTGGTGTGTGTTGAGTGAGAGTGAATGGCGCCTTTTATAGCCTCCCAAGGGCGGTTTCCGGTGTCACCATCAAGCTAACCTCCTGCTTAACATCCACGCGAAGGGGGAGCGTAGAGGCCACGCTGGTAGGCCGGTCGGCCTCATCTAGGCCGGCCGGCCTGGCCCTGGTGCCAAGTGGCACCAACCTTTGCAGGGATGGCTTGGATGATATCCTGAAGTCGGTAACTGTTTCGTTCGGTTGAAGCTGTCCAGGAATCCTAGGTTGTGGGCCCTTCAATCCATGTCTTTCTCACCCTAGGCCTTCCAGGTCCTTTGATCAAACCAACATCAAATGCACGGCTCATGATCATCCCTGATTCATCAGTAGACTTGTGGATCAACACTGTGGCTAGAAGATGGGAGAGGGGGCCGGTCGGCATGGCCTAGGCCGGCCGGCCTGGCCCTGTGCCCAAATTCCTCCATCTTTTCGTCATTTCCTCCTTGACTCACAAATTGTACAAAACATGTGAAACTCATTAGAAATAATCAAGTTCACTTTGTTATGAGCAAGATGAGCCCGAAATAGAGCGGAATGTTGGTGGTAAAATCGTGCCATAATGACCACCAACAATGGTGAGGAGAAGTAGTTTCATGAAGAAACTTGTATGTCTCTAGGAATAGATGCAGAACTTCGACTATCTCTTTGACTTTCTTTCTTCATGAGAGTGGTTTGGGGATTTTTAGGATTGGTGTTTAGGGATAGGATTTTCTGGAAGACTGTGGGTGAGGGTGGTACAGGGACTGGTAGGGATCTCGGAGGTTTATGGCTATCGTTAGTCCTAATTCAAGGAAATTGCTGGCTAATCTGAAAATATTTATGGTGGATTAGGTCGACCTTGTTAGGGAAAAGAGTGGGCCTTCTTGGCTAACACAAGTTTCCTCAGCTTTCACAAGTTTTTGTTCCAAGAGTTATTCAGGGATTCAAACCTTATCACATTCATAGTATAAACTTGTCTTATACGACTCCTGTGATTATTCCGTATTTATCTGAGATCTGTGATTTATGAGTTCTCCTTAATTGATCTCTAAAGTCTTTTGAGTAGAAGGTCTTAGTCACTTCGGAGTCTACCCCACTTAAAAGGATTAGACCCCGTATTCTGTATCAGACATGTAGAATTATTTTTCAGAGATTTCCTTCATTTCTGAACCTCTGCTTGAACTGGTGACGTTAGAAGGTCAAGAGCTATAGATAATCCTTGGGTTTTCAGGAAAGAGTGGTTCTATCCACGCATTTCTACAATCAACTACCTCAATGCCCTGGAGTCCTAAACCTGTATGACAATGAAAGCAAGAGTGAGTACTCTGGTAAAGTACTTAGCAAATCTCACAAATTCAAAAATATGGAGAGGGAAAGCAGGTGGATGTAATGGTCAGTCCTGGAGGGGCGATTCCTCCCTGCTAGTCCCAATATGCTATCCAGAACTGTACCAATGGTACCTTCACTGTTTCAGGTTCCTCATGCAAGAAAAGTAAACACTAATCATTTGGGAGTTTGACTAAATGGACTCTATGACGAGAGTCACGGCTATCCAGATAGGTTTTACACTCTGCAGAGGTTGTACTTATATACCCCGCATTTGGTCAGCCCATACCTTCCGGTAAGGCGGTACTGACCTACGAGACTCGTACCCACCGGTGACTATCACTGGTCAGCATTCCCTAAGTTCATCCACGGATAGTACTGGGGATAAGCAGGGGCTACTAACATCCGCCTCGCAGATGTCAACCCGGGTCAGAGACCCTCTATTATAGTCAACCTGTGCCGCCCAGTTCCAACCCTCTGTCTGGGTCTGTCTCCAATATATCCGTTTCTCGACTTGGCACGTGCTCGACTAGGCACCAGGCACTACTTGGTTTCTGCATGTCGGCACTCTGCACCAATCATACGGTTCCCTGGGATGGATTACTGGGTTCAGCTGGTGGGGTGTGAATCAAGGCCTCACATAAATAGGCATTCCCGTAGGCCATGCCTTTTTGGCATGCGAGGTTGTACTAGTCACTAGAAAGATTCTCCCATGAACCTGTCGTTAGCTTGATCAGAGTGGCTGTTAAGATAGGATCCCCTGTCGAGGCTACCCTTCCAATCCCAATCTCAAAGCAAGATAACAACCTATCTCTACAGCAATACTAGGCATAATCCTAGATTATGCCCAAGGTAGCTTAACGCTGCAAATGGAGTAAGGTTTAGTGAAAGGGGTGATATTATTGGTTAGACTTGCCTTCATTGTCGGTCCTTAGACGTTCCTTATGCAGGCGTATATCGTATGTTGACTAGGCTGGGGCTTCTGGCACCTAGAAGCCTTGGCGTCTCATCGAGGCCCGGTCATGCCGTCGATAAAACATGGAAAATAACAATGAGCATAACAGTACACCAATCAAATCGTAAAAGGGAAAAGAATGGAAAGAAGGTGGGGATTTGAGGGGCTTCTTTAAGGGTTATGGAAATACGGCTGAAGATTGGATTGATAATCCATTAATTATATGATAATTAATGGATTAAAGGATGGGGGTTTTGGAGGGAATTCCTAGGAAATTATCGAATAATTTCTTCGGAATTGGCTGGGATGATGATTATCCGTACGTCGGGAATTTATATAGATTTCTAAGGAATAAACCCCGAATACCAATATGGATTTCTAGAGAATCCTTATCTGTCTCTGGGCAGCATGATGGCTAGGGTTTCATCGATACCTAGGAGTTTACGGATGGACGGTATAACGGCTAGGGTTTTGGCGAAGCTAGGGTTTCATACGGGTGGCGTATCGACCGGGTTTCCTAATAGGACGGGCATTATAACGGCGAGCTAGGGTTTTGGAGCTAGGACATAAATTCTAGGGCAACAAGCATATGGAAATGCTTAGAATAATCCCTAGTATTTATGAGAACTAGTCGTCAACCCTGAAGGACCGATTGGGCGACCAGAGAGGGGGGAAGTGAATGAGAGCCGATAAAAATTTCTTCTCAAGATCCGGCTTCTCCCAACTCAACTCCAAAGCCTACGAACCGTTCTTTCCAAGATCACGTAGCTACTCAGGATCTGGATCGGTCCTTCCATATATGGGCTTGCAAAAAATAGAGTGGGAAGATTGATTCCGCGTGCGGGCGATGAGCGCGCACCGATGGCATGAGATGAGCGCGCGCGGGAGGATTGCTGGAGGGGGATGGCGCTGGCGCACCGGGGATCCCGGATGAAACGCCTGCTCCCTCAACGCAGGTGTCATCGTCTTTTGTACCGTGCTTAGGTGATGTCAAGAGGATGAAACGCTCCTTCTCTCTCCTCATTAATCTGGTGCAATGTCATCTAAAATGGCTATGTGGCACCTTATTAATTGCTTATGACAACCCCACTAAGACTGGCCTTATAGCCTTATCCTTCTCGTCATGCAAAGAATCCATTTCTGCCATGGAAGCTGGCTTATGAAAGATCTGTATATTTAGCTTCCCTTTCTATTCAAGATTTACGCTATAATCAATTTAATCTGTAATGTTGATTTGTTTATGGCCAAACATATACTGCATGTGTGAAAAGTAGATGTGATGGCGTGATGCTGCTTTATTTAATGAAAAAACTGGATGGGCTGTGTGACATGCGTGTCCCAGTAGAGCATTTAAAGTCATGTCCATCCAAATTTTCAGCCGGCACATCATTGCTACACAGGGTATTAATCATCCTGTTCATTTCGCTGGGTTGGGCTGGAAAGTCTGAGAGGAGTATAATCTGCTGGGCTGGTTCAATAGTATTCTATGAGGAGAATAATCCGCTGGGCTGGGAGAATAATCCGACGGTATTGGGTATCGGTTCTTTTGTCCGGCGGTGTTTAATTAGGGACGAATTCAAGTCAAAATTGATTAATTTTCAACTAAAATGTAGAGATCATTGAAGTGCAATATTTAAATTACAACCTTGTGTGTTCAAAAGCAAAACTAGAGTTCCAGTATTTTGTGCATAACCCTGTTAGAAAAAGATGAAAGTTGATGAAACCTAGCAACTGGTATATGGATGATGAAATTAATAATGTGGACTTACAATGTTAGTTGCCCAAATAGTACGATGATTACATATTAGCTACTCACATGCATCTTTTACTAGGGATGAGTTTTTCAAAAAAATACATTAGATATTCGATAATATAAAGCAATGATAATATAACCCTATAACCTTCACTCCATAGCAATGCATGAGCATTTTTGCTTTTCTAAAAGATAGCATCAAAAGTTTACAATATATCGCATCTTTATCCATAGCAACACACGAGCACTTTTGCTAGTAATATTAGTGTTCTATTACTTGGAGACCACCCGTTGGCAGTCGTTATACACTAATTTTGACAGCCAAATTCTTAGGAATAAAAGGAGTATGATCCAAGTCCTATGCACATTTTCTTTCAAATAACCAAGTTCCCCGAGTTTTGGTGGTTGTGCAATGGAGAGAACAGGTAAACTAAATTGGGCCAACTGGAGAAAACCCCAGTTCAGCCGACCCTAGTTGGTTCGGCCAAACTGGCACTAAGCCCAATCCAATACAATTTCGATGACATGCAAGGAAAAACACAACAAGGATCAATCTAACATGGTTCA